>CM066340.1:9939234-10464234 GCA_033807585.1 Hydrophis major | reverse complement strand
CCATGTGATTGACTGTTTGGGGAAAAGGGGGAAAAAACGTTTACTTTTAATCAGGTGAAAATCGCAGGAATCTTCAAAGTCGGTTTTCACCAGATCTCTGCCAATCTATATCTATATCTATCTATCTATCTATCTATCTATCTATCTATCTATCTATCTATCTATCTATCTATCTAAGCGTATATAAGTGTATATATAAGGTATATAAGCAATATACCACTCAAGCATCATCACAAAATCTCCAAAACTGTAAAGCCTACAAACTTGAAATTTGGCACCTATGTTCCCCTTGGCTTCTAGGTGCTCACTAAAAAAGGATTTTTTGAAATGATCATTAGAGCATTCATATTTCCTATATTATTATTATTAACACATTCTGATGCTAAGGAGTTCTACTCCCCCTTCCCATCTGAAAAGAAATTCCTTCCAAATGCAAAACACAAGCAGACGAGAGGAGTTTCAGTTTCACAGCACCAAGCTGCCTTAGTACAGAACAGTTGAGCTAAGCCACGCCCAGGCTCCTTGCTGTCTCCTTCTTGCTCACACGGCAAATACTGTTTCAGTTTCCATGTTTCAGTTTCCAAACAGTCCTCAACTCTCACACACTGACAGGACGCTAGCCAGATGAATACAGATGGATGCTGGTAGGCAGAGGCACAATTTTTTTCCATATTTTCCTCCTCAAAAACTGAGCCCGATCACACAGTTTCGTAGCGAAGCACGGGTATTCGAGCTAGTTTGGATATATCCAAGGAAGCTATTCTTTGAGGAATCCATCTGCCTTGGAGTTTTGCTTGCTAAGGGTTTATTACTTGGAACCCTGACAGACTACCCATAAATTACAGTATATAAACCTTAGGCCAAGATGTAAACTCTCAAAAAATAGATCAACCATTCTTCCCTTGCAAAAGTTGAGATTCCAAGCTTATTTCCTCGAATTGCCACCTCTCTCTGCCCAGGTTCCACCTCCTTTCTTTATTTCTAATTATCAGAAAACTGCAAAAAAAAAAAAAAAATCCCCTGGAATGGCTCCCCATTCAAGCAAAGCCAGCAACACCCAGATCTCTGGTATTTTTCTCTTTCAAGGGGAAAAAAAACCCCCACCTCTCCTCCATTAACTCAACTGTAGGAAAAAGATCTAGGTAAATGTGACAGCCTTCTTTCCCCGAGAGACTCTGGGAGCACAGGAAGAGGTGATTTAAAACGAGAAGGCAAGGTGTAAAAAAAAAGCTCTCTGCTTCCACTGAAATGAGAGCTCCACCCAAACCACTCGAAAAGCCAAAAGGGCACTTGAAGTTCCCTCTGCAAAGACTCTTCAGAGCATGCAGCCTAATTATCTTACGTAGCTTTTTCTCTGGTAATATTACACTAATAACTAGAGCATACAAAACATTTGCTAGACCAATACTCGAATGCAGCTCATCGGTCTGGAACCTACATTACATATCTGATATTAGCACAGTTGAGAAAGTCCAGAAATATTTCACAAGAAGAGTTCTCCACTCCTCTACTCGTAGCAGAATACCTTATGCCACCAGACTTGAAATTCTAGACCTAGAAAACCTACAACTAGGCCGCCATCGGTCTGATCTAAGTATAGTATATAAAATCATACATTGCAATGTCCTGCCTGTCAATGAATAAATACTTCAGCTTCAACCATAACAACACAAGAGCAAACAATAGATACAAACTCAAGGTAAACTGCACCAAACTCGATTGCAGAAAATACGACTTCAGCAACAGAGTGGTCAATGTCTGGAATACTCTACCTGACTCTGTGGTTTCTTCCCCAAACCCCAAAAACTTTAACCTTAGACTGTCTACTATTGACCTCACCCCCTTCCTAAGGGGCCTGTAGGGGGCGTGCATAAGCGCACCAACGTGCCTACGGTCCCTGTCCTATTGTTTCTTTTATATATTTTTTTTATTTTTCTTATATGTATCCATGTATTCATAACTATGTTTTTACATACCTATTATCTTGTAAGCAATTGACAAAAATAAATAAATAAAAATAAATAAACAAACCCAGGACTGTTGAAATTCTTTCTACCCACCCATCCATCACTTCTTGCCTTGCCTTCAGGTGCTGTGGAGAAGAAGGGATACAGACGTTGCTGCGTTTGTCAGCAAAGTCATAGATCTGTTGGAGATAAAGTGGACCCAACGGCCTTCAATCATCTCTGTGATTTGGCTTGGCATTCTTCAGTCAGATGAACAGAGCTGGAAGGGACCTTATAGGTTATCTAGTCCAACCCCCCTCCCAAGCAGGAAACCCTACGTGACTAGTGGCTAACCTTTTCGGCAAAGCTAAACTGCTTAGAGAGGGCTGTAAAGCTCTTTGAAGTAGCATACAAGTCTAAGTGCTATTGATATACTGATACCATTTCAGCTGAATTACATTTCAAAGCAAGCAAAGTGGAACGGTATTGAATTTGAGTTTAGCTCTGTTATTTGGAAATTTGTGTCTATCATGTGCTCCTGGACCGCGTTGTACACTTGCTTAAGGAAGACAGAAGGTTCTGTGCTGTTCTTGGAAACAAACAGAAGAATATGTATAAAGACGAAGATGAAAAATCTATCTATCTACAGGTAGTCCTGACTTGCGACTCTACAGTAACTGGGCATGGAACTTCAGGGGTGGGATTCTACCAGTTCGTACCTATTCACTAGAACCAGTTGTTAACACTTTAAGCAGTTCGGAGAACCGGTTGTTAGAAGAAATTACTGGGCTAATCCTGTAAGGAAGGCAGGAAGGAAACATTCTGGTGTTGCTTACAGAAATTGCCTCTCCGTAAACCCTTATTACATTCTTGGCAGGACTAGACTTCCTGTCTCAGGAACTTCTCTGGAGTTTTTTTTCCCTCCTTTGCTGGTATTTTGCTTGTGTGGAGGGACCATTCAAAGTTACAATGGCACTGAAAAAGGTGACTTATGACCATATCTAAGCAAGATAGCAATAGCACTTAGATTTATGTACCGCTTCACTATGTTTTACAGCCCTCTCTGAGTGGTTTACAGCCTCTTGCCCTCAAGCAATCTGGGTCCTCATTTTACTCTCCTCGGGAGGATAGACTGCTGAATCAACCTTGCACTGGTCAGGATCGAACACTTGGCAGTGGCCAGAGTTAGCTTTCAATAACAATAACAATAGTAATAGCAGACTTATATACCGCTTCACACTGCTTTTCAACACTCTCTGGTGGTTTACAGAGCCAGCCTCTTGCCCCTAATAATAGGGTCCCTCATTTTATAGACCTTGGAAGAATGGAAAGGCTGAGTCAACCTTGAGCCAGTCAGGATCAAACTCCTGGCAGTTGGCAGAGTGAGCCTGCAATCCTGCATTGTAACCATTGTGCCACTGGGGATCCAAGATGATTGTTACGTGAAGCTCAACTTTATGATATGTTTTGTTTTTTGTTTTTTTGCCCCGTTGGTTAAGCAATTCACAATGCTTGTTAAGGGAATTGTGTGGTTGCTAAGCAAATTTAGCTTCCCCTTATTGATTTTCCTTGCTGGATGGAAGCCAGCTGGGGAAGTCACCAATGATAGCCATGTGACCTGCAACTATTATAAATACATAGTAGTTGCCAAGCAGCTGGATTTTGATTCCGTGACTGTGGGGACTTTGTGGCCGTCATAACGGCGAGGACCACAACCACTGTTTTACTTTGGTCCCTAAAAAGAATGGTTGTTAAGTCAAGGACAGCCTGTACATTGGAATTCATTCAAAGGGTACTTCCATCTAAACTTGAGAGCATTGATTGTGATTGCCTCGAGGATTAGGTTGGAAAAAGTTCATGAAGCGGGATTCTTAAATGCCAGGGAATTGATCTCGCAGGTGAATTTTGAGAGGACCTGCATATAGGATACAAGCCCCTCTTGCTGTCTTCAGAAGCCCTCCAGCACTTCTCTCCAAAGACAGAATCCCAGTGCTGTTGGGTTTTTGACAAATGCTTTCTGACAACACAGGGAGCCGAAGACTCAAAGGACACCATGTGTAATGCTTAAAATCAACCTAAAGCAAAGCTCCTTCAACATCCGGATACTGGAACGGGACTGGGTCCCTGTCAAAACAAATAAATTGCCAGAAAATGATCTCTTTCTAGAAGTCCAATCAGCAGCCTCTATGGGGAATTCGCTGAGGCTACCAGCCATTTCTAGCACGGAGATGCTCTTCCAGTTCAGCCATGTTTAGATGATAAAGGTGCAAACCTGGCCACTAAACCGTAAGGTAGCATATAATGCAAGCCAAGCCGGGGTGACTTGGAAGCCATCTTTCCTGCCTTAGCGGAGGGTGCGAACCCAGACAAGTGTGTGGCTTATTCTACAAACCATTTCAACACACGGTTGAGGGATGCATGAAACTTTATTTGGGTGCAATGCCAACATGTCATATAGGGCATAGCATTAGATAGATCACATAGTCCTTTGCTGAAAAGAAGGGAGAGAGGGAGGGAGGAAGGAAGGGAGGAAGGAAGGAAAGAAGGAAGGAAGGAAAGAGGGAGGGAGGGAGGAAGAGGAAGGGAAGGAGGAAAGCACATAGATAGAAGGAAGGAGATGAATAAGGGAGGGAGGGAAGAAGGAAGGAAAGAAGGAGGGAGGAGGAGGAAGGGAGGGAGGAAAGAAGGCACATGGATAGAAGGAAAAAGATGAATAAGGGAGGGAGGGAGGGAGGGAGGGAAGGAAGGAAGGAAGGAAGGAGGGAGGGAGGGAGGGAGGAAGAGGAAGGGAGGGAGGGAGGAAGGAAGGCACATGGACAGAAGGAAGGAGATGAATAAGGGAGGGAGGGAAGGAAGGAAGGAAGGAAGTCTTATTACAAAGGACATATGGTCCATATATATATATATATATATCTATGTGTAGATATAGATATAGATATAGATATAGATATAGATATAGATATAGATATAGATATAGATATAGATATAGATATAGATATAGATATAGATATAGATATAGATATAGATATGGCATTCAGCTTTGTTCGGGTATTTTCCCACGTCATTGTAGTTGTGCTTTTAAAGTTGAAGCAACGTTTCGGCAGAATCTCATCTGCCATCATCAGGCTTCTGTATACAGGCTTCTGTATACAACACTATACAGAAGCCTGAGGATGGCAGATGAAATTCTGCCGAAACGTTGCTACAACTTTAAAAGCACAACTACAATGATGTGGGAAAATACCCGAACAAAGCTGAATGCCATACATGTAAGTACCCGGCAAAAACTTAAGAAAACAAATAGATAGATAGATAGATAGATAGATAGATAGATAGATAGATAGATAGATAGATAGATAGATAGATAGACAGACACACACACACGCACACACATACATATTTGAATGTGTTGTATGTTACAGAACAAAACAAACTAGTACTAACTTCCATGGGTAACCACAGCAAGGTTGTAACCTACAAGTGTAATGTGATCGGTTACCAAGGCCATCTCTTATAATACCTCCTAATTTTTCTGTTGTTCTGAAACCTGAGCAGGACGCCTGCATTTGAACACCGCTTGCAACTATTCATCCATGTTCTTGCTAGCAGCCAACTGAATCTGAGGAAACTAGTCGCTAAACGTCTCACACACCCAAGTGTAGGTTTACCCTGCTAGAGCAGCTTTGCTATGCAGCCCTTCCCCTGACAAGGTTAATCTCTTCGTGAGGATATCTTCCCAGGGGTGTTGGAGACGGCTTGACTCAAGATTTTTGAAGGAGCACATTTATAGAAACTGTAAGCTTCAAAGGGGCTCGTTCCTTTTGTAAACATAGGCTAACAATATCCAGAAATGTAGATGTATAAAGATAAAAAGAAGACGAAAAGCAGGTACTCTTATCTGATGCTCCTTCCTACAAGGCAGCTGGGCTTGGATAACCTGAGGGCAAAATAATATGCATCGCTTTATCTCGTACCCTTGACAGCCAGCTGCAGAGCAGTTGAGGGCTCGCTGGTGTTCACTTTATTCAACTGTGATCATTCATCTGGCTGCGACATGACAAAAAATTAACTCTCGTAGAGTCACCAAGGACATGCCAGTTGGTGGCCAAAAGAGCGAGCTTTGGAGTCTCTAGAACAGGGGAGGGGCCAAACTGGATTTCTTCGAGGGCCAGAAAAGCATTCAGGGGTGGGATTCTATCAGTTCGCACCTATTTGCTAGAACCAGTTGTTAACACTCTAAGCGGTTCAGAGAACTGGTTGTTAGAAGAAATTACTGAGCTAATCCTGTAAGGAAGGCAGGAAGGAAACATTCTGGGGTTGCTTACAGAAACTGCCTCTCCGTTAACCCTTATTACATTCTTGGCAGGACTAGACTTCCTGTCTCAGGAAACGTCTCTGGAGTTTTTTTCCCCTCCTTTGCTGGTACTTTGCTTGTGTGGAGTGACCATTCAAAGTTACAATGGCACTGAAAAAGGTGACTTATGACCATTTTTCACACTTAATGACTGTTGCAGCATCCCCACAGTCATAAGAGGCCAGGCGAGGAGATGCGTGCCTCGCTGTGAGTGACATTGAGTTGGCCACACCCAGCCAATAACATGACCACCAAGCCACACCCACCACCTAAACCACTCCCACAGAACCGGTTGTTAAAAAATTAGAATCCCACCCATGTAAGCATTGTAGTTCTTCTCCCCGGGCCAGACAGTGGCGGGTAGGAGATGGGACGGACACTCCCTGCGCAGCATCCTGCTAGCTCGTATTGGCTGGCAGGGTTCTGCAGAAGACTGTCCAGGCTGAAAACAATGCCCTGTTTTGGCTGCCAGAGACACCACGGACCAGTCCTTTGCTATTTCCAGGCTGGCCTTGCGGGCCTTGAGCTTGACATCCCTGCTCTCAAAAGTGTCCAGAGAAGAGACCCAAAAGTGATTCGGGGCCAGAGGCTAAAATATAAGAACAACAGTTGCAGGAATTAGATATGTCTCATTTAAGGAAGAGAAGGACCAGGGGTGACAAGATAGCAGCCTTCCAATAATTGTGGCGCTCCCACAGAGGAGGAAGGAGTCACATATTTTCCAAAACACCTGAAGGCAAGACAAGAAGCAACGGATGGAAACTAAACAAGAGAAGCAACCTAGAACTGAGGAGAAATTTCCTGACAGTGAGGACAATTAACCAGTAGAACAGCTTGCCACCAGAAGTCGTGGGTGCTCCATCACTAAAGGTTTTTAAGAAGAGACTGGACAGCCACTTCTAGAATGGTATAAGGCTGTGATGGCATTGCATTATGGGTGCAGCCACACACTTTTGGCTCACGACGAGGAAAAGGTTAGCCATCACTGGTATAGGGTCTCCTGCTTGAGCAGGGGGTTAGACTAGAAGACCTCCAAGATCCCTTCCAACTTATTCGGTTATTATTATAAATTAAATCAAAATAGGGAGTTAACCCAACGCAAAAGCTGGATTGGGTTTCCTGATCCAGCTTGATTGATTCTTATCCCCAGTTTCCAGCAGCTAAACACCCCGGAAAGTTTAAAGTTGGAACTGATTAGCCTGCTGCCTCTAGGCAAACCAGGATTCAAGAACCAAAAATAAATCCTTGCTAACGAACCTGGCTTGTAGAGTTGCATTGGACTGACCGAAGATCAGATGGGCTTCTTGACTTGCTGTTCAGAGGAAACCAATGGGATGTGTCAAGGGGTTTGTTTCACAGAATTGTCCAAAATCCTGGATCAACTTTCAAAGCAAAAGAACCTTCTTCAAAGCTAACAGATCTATTACAGCAGAAGACACAGGCAAGCATGTCCTCAGATGGCAAAGCTTAGATACCCTCTGGAATACCAGTCGTTTGTCTTCCTCTGCGCTCATTTATATTGTCCAGGACTGTAGAACTGAAGGAAACACACGCCAGGCTCATCCATCAAAGCCAGCGGGAAAACTGCACACACTCTATTTCCTTCAGAGAACATCATAACCTAGAAGAGATCAACGCAGCCTCATAAAATGGCATAAAAAGGCCACTGCGAACTAACTTCATATAATTCTAGGCCTCGACCTGTTTTCTTCTTGGTTCCTTTTGTGTGTGTGTGTGTGTGTGTGTGTGTGTGTGTGTGTGTGTGCTTTATCATTCTTTTTGTCTTTGGTCCCTGAGAGAAGAGCCTCTCCAACCTGGTTGTTAAGTGAATCTGGCTTCCCCGTTGACTTCGCTTGTCAGAAGGTCCCCTGGGATGCTGCGATCGTTGTAAATGTGAACCAGTTGCCAAGCACCTGAATTTTGATCACATGACTTGGGGGGGGGCTGCAATGGTCTTGAGTGTGAAAAATGGTCGTTAAGTCGCTTTTTTCAGTGCCGTTGCAACTTCAAATCATCAGGAAATGAACTGTTGTAAGTTGAACACGATCAGTACGAGCTAAAACCATCTTGGAACCAAACCCAGGTTAATTCGTCTGATGGCTTGGTCCAACTGGAGTTCTACCCTCCCCCTCATTAGATGCCCACTCCTCCATCTTCAACTTCTATTCTCTTTAGATGCAGAATTCTGCAGGACCCCAACATGTTCTGCAGAACTCAACCAGAGGTGGTCTTCAGCCAGTTCTGACCCATTCTGGAGAACCAGTAGCGGAAATTTTGAGTAGTTTGGAGAACGGGCAAATCCCACCTCTGACTGGTCCTGCCCCCATCTCTTCTCTGCCTCCCATTGAGTCCCAGCTGATCGGCTGGGTCTCCTTTGGTTACCCTGCACAGGAGAACAGAGCTGGAAAGCAGGTTAGAGGGGTGGGGAGGGAATGGGGATCTTGCAGTATTCTTCCCCTGCCACGCCCACTAAACCACACCCACCAAGCCATGCCACGCCCACAGAACCAGTAGTAAAAAAATTTGAATCCCACCACTGAACTCAACCTCTGGCAAAGGTATCTGAGTAACCTAAGTTTCCACGTTTTCCTTCTATCCAGATCTCCTCCTGTTTTTGGCAGAGCTGGAGAAAGAGAATGGGAGGGAAAAAGTGGGTAGCAGCTCTTGGAGAAGTGCAGGAACAGAGAAATTCTAATTCCCAGTTTTCCACTCTGCTGTCTTTGTAAATTTATCTCAAGCAAAGAGCTAACATCGTTAACAGCTACACTGCTGGTTCAAGCATGAAAAATGAATGGAGCCTTTCTAGCAAATCAGTCTCTCTCTCTCTCTCTCCCACCAAAATATGAAAAGGTAAGAAGAGTAAAAGCCAAATCATAAATCTTTTCACCTGGGGCACCTCTAGTGCAGCAACCATTGCCAGGAGCTGACAAGACCAAAGTAACAGAAGAGATAAAAGCAATGGAGATTTATGGAGATAAAGAGACTGGTCCCGAGCAGAGTGGCTGGGATTCACACGTGAAGCACCCAGCCTCGTTTCAATTAGCTTGATTTGGTGTCAGGATTCCAGCACTTATCCCCACCCACCCCACCCCATTAAATCATGAGTTTTGAGCCAAACTTCCAAAACTTCCAAAGGATTTATTGGGAGTTAACATGTCCGGCACTGCCTGGGTGTAGCCAACTCTGAGACACGTCATTCATTGTCACCCTTGAGCCTGGTTTCCCCCCACCCCGCTGGGTGTATCCTAATTCATATTCTCCAATGGGACACCTCCATAGCCCAGAGTCATCCATCACGCTCTCTAGTTAGATAATTGTGCGGCAGAAACTTCGGTCACCTAGTTACTATCTTTGAAAAACGATTTATGGGATGCACTTTTGATTTCCAAGCGGCCACAGTGCTAACCCCCTCTCTTTCTGTTGGCAACTCTAAAAAGACCCTAAAGATATTTTATGGGTTGACATTTGGGACAGCCTATAGGAAGGAAGGAAGGAAGGAAGGAGAAAGAGAGAGAGAGAAAGAAAGAGAGAGAGAGAGAGAGAGGGAGGGAGGGAGGGAGGGAGGGAGGGAGGGAGGAAGGAAGGAAGGAAGGAGAGAGAGAGAAAGAAAGAAAGAGAGAGGGGGAGGGAAGGAGGAAGGAGAAAGAGAGAAAGAAAGAAAGAAAGAAAGAAAGAGAGAGAGAGAGAGAGAGAGAGAGAGAGGAAGGAAGGAAGGAAGGAAGGAAGGAGAGAGAGAAAGAAAGAGGGGGGAGGGGGGAGGGAGGAAGGAGAAAGAAAGAAAGAAAGAGAGAGAGAGGGGGGAGGGAGGAAGGAGAAAGAGAAAGAAAGAAAGAAAGAAAGAAAGAAAGAAAGAAAGAAAGAAAGAAAGAAAGAAAGAAAGAAAGAGAGAGAGAGCTAGGAAGGAAGGAAGGAAAAACAGAGAGAGAGAGAAAGAAAGAAAGAGAAAGAGAGAGGGGGGAGGGAGGGAGGAAGGAAGGAGAAAGAGAGAAAGAAAGAAAGAAAGAAAGAAAGAAAGAAAGAAAGAAAGAAAGGAAGGAAGGAAGGAAGGAAGGAAGGAAGGAAGGAAGGAAGGAAGGAAGGAAGGAAGGAAGGAAGGAAGGAAGTCTAATTGCCTTTTGGAAAAGCACCCTTGGGACAACCATGACTTGAATGATTGAGAATGTCTGTAGATTTTCAGGCAGACTTTGATCAAAACAAACATTTCATCACCATATTAAGTCCTATTTTGGCATCATGGTGCTGAGGCATGAACACACCAATGCCCCAAAATAGACTGTGGGGACAAAGATTTCTCACATTTACAAAAAGCATCTTTCAGAACGTCTCAGGGGCTTCGTGTTAAAACAGCAGACTGGTTTAAATCAAGTTTTTCCATATTTCCAAATCAAAGCCACCATCATTGCTTCCTCAAACTTAGTCAAACATTGGACTCACTGCTCAATAATTCTCCTCATGATTGCCAGTTAAAGGTAGCCACCGTCGGACTACCTTGGAGCAATTTCACTTTATTTGAAGTGCAGCTTTGGTGGCTTTTCAGAGAACCCCCCCCCTCAAAAAAAAAAAACATCAAAAAAGATGGAAATGAGGTTCACAAATGCTCTGGGAGCTGCAGCAGCCATGAGCACAGGGAGGATCAAACACTTGTTGTTGTTATTATTATTGTTGTTATTGTTGTTGTTGATGTTGTTGATGGAGGAGGAAAGCAGCTCTATCCTCAAGCCGGCCCATCTCACGAAATTGTTCTGCAGCCGTGCTTTAAGCCTTGGCGTCTACTCAGATGCAAGCCAGATGGTGTTGGATGGGATTCGCATACATTTCAAGAATAGCAATTTGCCACAGAAAAAATATGCCAGTGCTGGGCCAAGTCATCCATTTATTTTTACCCCTATTTATTTTTATCCCTATTTATTTTTCCTTTTTTTTATATAAATAATTCAAGGTGGCAAAGATATCTAATAGTCCCCCCCACCTCCTGTTTTCTGCACAGGAACCCTGTGAGGTGAGTTGGGCAGAGAAAGGAGGACAGGCTCAAGGATACCCAGCCAGGACTAGAACTCACTGCCTCCTGGTGATTGGCCCAAAGTCACCCAGCTGGCTTTCATGCCTAAAATGGGACTAGAACTCACCATCTCCTGGTGATTGGCCCAAAGTCACCCAGCTGGTTTTCATGCCTAAAACGGGACTAGAACTCACCATCTCCTGGTGATTGGCCCAAAGTCACCCAGCTGGTTTTCATGCCTAAAATGGGACTAGAACTCACCATCGCCTGGTGATTGGCCCAAAGTCACCCAGCTGGTTTTCATGCCTAAAATGGGACTAGAACTCACCATCTCCTGGTGATTGGCCCAAAGTCACCCAGCTGGCTTTCATGCCTAAAATGGGACTAGAACTCACCATCTCCTGGTGATTGGCCCAAAGTCACCCAGCTGGCTTTCATGCCTAAAATGGGACTAGAACTCACCATCTCCTGGTGATTGGCCCAAAGTCACCCAGCTGGTTTTCATGCCTAAAATGGGACTAGAACTCACCATCTCCTGGTGATTGGCCCAAAGTCACCCAGCTGGCTTTCATGCCTAAAATGGGACTAGAACTCACCATCTCCTGGTGATTGGCCCAAAGTCACCCAGCTGGCTTTCATGCCTAAGGCGGGACTAGAATTCCCAGTCTCCCAGTTTCTAGCTCAATGCAAATTAGCCACTAAACCAAACAGACTCTTCCATTTATTCAGCAAGGTTCATTTCCAGCATTTTGAAGTGGGCAGCTAAGAACTCCTCCACTCCCTGACAAAAGAACCCATGAATTGACAGGAATGAATCAGAAGTAAATATGTTGTTTCTGTATCTTTTTGGTCAAGTCACGTGGCATCCTATAAAAAAAAACCTCATACTTTTTTAAGCCTGACCAGTCCAGATGAACAACTCGCTTGATTAACATTGTTTTTATAGTTCAGGCTGCAATTTACCATCAGCAGCAGATGTAATGATGGGATCAATCATCTCTTGGGATCAATGGATCTTGGGTGCAGTGCCCAATTTTATTTATTTGTTTCCAAGCCAATTCCCAAAAAAGATTGGGCAGTTCATAGGCCAGCTAACTTTGATAGTTTCTGCCCAGCCTAAACAATCTGACAGTCAGAACACTTCAGGTCCCACCAGTTAAACAGGGTCATCTGAGATGATCTAGACAGTAAAACATTTCTGTTGTAATACCTACCTGGAAGACATACATAAAGGTTTCCACTGTCTAGTTGCATTTGACTCAAGTGGAAGGTAACAATGCTGGCTTCTCAGCCAAGAAACTAAGATCTCTGTTCTTGCCTGAGGGAGCATGTTCCAAAGAGATTTCCATGGTCATGTGGCCAAGCATGGTTATATACACCAAGGAACATGAAACACTGTTACTTTTCCACAAAGTGGTACCTATTTATCTACTTGCATTTGCATGTGTTCAATGGTGTGGTGGCCTGGGGTGGAGGTCTCGCCTTACAATCAGGAGTCTTTGAGTTCGATCCTTAGGTAGAGGCAGATATTTCTCTCTCTGGGCACAATGAGAATATATCTGCTGAACTAAGTTCCATGTTGGCAACAGGAAGGGCATCCGGCCAGTAAATTCTCAACTACATTCAGTTGCCCAGACTCCACTCTGCAAGGGATTATGGGGGGGGGGAAGCATTAAAAGAGGATGATTTGTGTGCTTTCGAACTGCTGGTTTGGCAGGCAAGGATAGAAGCTCACTCCATCACATGGTTTTCAGGTTTTGAACCCAGGCCGTCAGCTTTTCAGCTGACAAGCTCAGTGTCTTTGTCCACTGAGCCAAAAGATATATATAGGATCTCCCTAACTGCTCATGAATGAAGAAGCAGAGAAACGTTTCTAACCAACAAGAAGGCTGGTTGCCATGACACAACTTCTAGAGAAGTCTACCTGGACGATTGACTGTCTTCACTGTCACATCTGGGGACTGTGAACGTGGCTTCTTTGCCTCCGCTGCAAGCCACAGCCTTGTTGCAGAAAACCTGCTACTACAGGTCATCTCCACATATTTCAGCATGTCCGAGACGGATAAGGTTGCCTGGGAGATGTTATTTATAAGGCTGCTAATGAGAGTCATCTTTAAGCACGGGGCATCGTTTTCAGATCATTAGCTCAGAGAGTAATTTGAATGCATCAAATTCTACAGTATCAGTTAACAACACCCTGAGCCCAGCAAAGGGAGATGAAATTGCTGCCGTTCTTTTAAAATTTATCACTGCAGAAACAGAGAGAGAACTGAAGCCCATTTCAAACACTGTCATTTTCACCACGGCACTTAGCCTTTGAAGGCAGATATGAGTATAATGTGTTGGTTTTTTTTTTAAAGTGTAAAAGATTCTGCAGCTCGTTCAGCCCTAATATCAGCTCTGCTTCCTCCAGATTTTGCCACTGAACGGCAGAGCCTTCACGTCGATGAATGAAATTGTGGTTTGCAACAGTCTGTTAGGGCTCTGTACCTGTTTGAGCAAATTGCCCACCTCAGGGTTTAACCCCCTACCTGTATTCTATGACAATTGGATTCGTTTATTCGACAGCCACTAAATAAAGTTGGTGGATTAGAAGAGGTCAAAGCAGGAGGCGAAAAGGAAGAGGAGACAGTAAATAGGAGCTGTTGCAGTGATGGGATTCCAAAAAATTTACTACCAGTTCTGTGAGCGTGGCTTGGTGGGCGTGGCAGGGGAAGGTTACTGCAAAATCCCCATTCCCTCCCCACCCCACTAACCTGCTTTCCAGCTCCGTTCTCCTGTGCAGGGCAACCAAAGAAGACCCAGCCAATCAGCTGGGACTCAATGGGAGGCAGAGAAGAGATGGGGTTGGTGGGGCCAGTCAGAGGCGGGATTTGCCAGTTCTCCAAACTACTTAAAATTTCCACTACTGGTTCTCCAGAACTGGTCAGAGCCTGCTGAATATCTACCTCTGAGTTGTTGGGATCACTGGAGGAGAAGATTTGCAGCCCGGGGTTGAAATGGGAGATCCTTGGTGCTGTCTGAGCATGGTTGTTTTCTTGCAGATGTTTCATGACCCAACTAGGTTATCTCATCAGTGCTAGAAGGGATTTGCTTCCTGTTTACATGCTTCCTGTCAGGACAAGCCACTTGTGCATATAAAAAGAGAATGCACCCCACTCCCTTCTAGCACTGATGGTGTTACCTAGTTGGATAATTAAATGTCTCCAAGAAAACAATCTCAGAGGGCAGCAAGGATTTCTCAAGAGATCTTGATTTTGAGGGACTTTGAGTTCAGCTTGAGGGGTGGGAAAAAATAACAAAATAACAATTAGAAAGGATCTTGAGCCTCTGTGGCGCAGTGGTTAGATTGCAGTACTGCAAGCTACTTCTGCATCCCGCTGCCTACAATTTGGCAGTTCAAATCCCACCAGGCTCAAGGTTGACTCAGCCTTCCCTCCTTCCGAGGTGGGTAAAATGAGGAGCCAGATTGTTGGGGGCAAAGAGGCTGGCTCTGTAAACCGCTTAGAGAGGGCTGTAAAAGCACTATAAAGCGGTATATAAGTCTAAGTGCTATTGCTATTGCTATCTTAGAGGCCTTCTAGTCCAAGGCACTGCCCAGGCAGGAAACCCTGTACCATTTCAGACAAGTGGTTGTCCAATCTCTTCTTAAAAACTCTTGAGTAGCTGCTGATTTTAAGCAGCATGCTGATGATTGCTGTGGGTAATAACTGACTGCTTCTTACTGAGTAGGTAGAAGCTGCCACACAGCTTGTGGAAGGAATATAAGGTAGCCGGTTTCCAGGGAGCAAGTTCATTGAGAAAGCTTGAACAGGGAGATTCACCACTGTTTGACAACAGCACGCTCAGGCTTATAGTGGTGCTTGGGGCCGGATGGTGAGGAAGAGACTTGAAGCAAGTAGTCAAACTTGAGCTCCTAAGAGATTTATTAGACTAAACCAAGCAGGCATTACAACTGAAGCTGACAGGGAAAGCCACTCTCTGGAAGAACAAGTCAAACAAAGAATCAAACAAACCCATGACAACTGAAAGGAAGAAAAGGCATAGCATGTACTTCAAAAGATTAGGACCTCAAGGTAACTCTACTCTTTAGGGAGGGGGAGAGGAGAAAAAAGAGAATTTGATAACAGCAGCAAAATGCCGAGGGACCTTCAGCTGTGCTTTGCACAGAGCAAAGACAAAGCAAAGACACATTGTAAATGGCAACTCTCTACCACAAGGAGAAGGAGCAAAGGTGTGTCAACCCAACTAATCTCTTTGCAAAGAACACCATCAGCCAGGAGCAAGAATAAGAAATACCACAGAATTCAAGTCGTATCAGGACAACTGACCATTATCCCTTCTGACTAATATGTCACAGTTCCAAGCAACATGACCCTAGAATAAAAAAATCTGAAGCGTCCATTTTTTTCAACAAAGTGTCTTTATTAGGAACACATAACATTGGCAAGGTCTTGGTATAATTCTGGCTCTGACCTAATCCCAGAATTACACCCAGTAGAAGCGAAAGGTTGAAAGTTCCTCCCTATTGTCACATTCACCAATCAGTTCATAGTCCAACAGTCCAATGACTCCCACTCCAACTTCTGCCAGCTGCAGGCACCTTCTTGGTTCCCATGGGAGGGAATACTAGCTAGCCACAACATTCCTTCTTATCTTTACAACCCCACCTTCCAGGGGTGGTATTCAGCAGGTTCTGACCAGTTCTGGAGGACCAGTAGTGGAAATTTTGAGTAGTTCAGAGAACCGGCAAATACCACCTCTGACTGGCCCTGCCCCCATCTATTCTCTGCCTCCTGAGTCCCAGCGGATCAGCTGGGTCTTCTTTGGTTGCCCTGCACAGGAGAACGGAACTGGAAAGCAGGTTAGTGGGATGGGGAGGGAATGGGGATTTTGCAGTATATCCTTCCCCTGCCACACCCACCAAGCCACATCAGGCCCACCAAGCCATGCCCACAGAACCAGTAGTAAAAAAATTAGAATCCCACCACTGGTGGGATTCAACCGGTTTTACTACCAGTTTGGTGAGAGTGCAATTTACACTAGTTCCACATTCTAGTTCCACATTCACATCTCGTCCTTGTCCAGCTTCTCCTACTCCTTCTTCCTGAAGTTGTTGTCACTTGGCACCACTATAGCTATCCTCACTAATGTCTTCTAGTCCTTCTCTACTACCACAATGTCTGGTGGATTGACCAGTATCTGTTTGTCTGGCTCTGGAAGGCCCATGAAATATCACCCCTGTTATTCTCCATGACTTCTTGAACAATGTCCATCTGGATTTGGGATGATCTGGTCCATATATTATCTTCTCATCCTTCTCTACTACCACAATGTCTGGTTGTCTGACCAGTACCTGCCTATCCATCAGGTACTGAGGGATCTGGAAGGATCTGAAAGTCCCATAGGTCTTTAACCCTGTTATATTCACAACCGCCCATGGAAGCTCAGTAAACCAAGACCAACTCACTTTTTTTAAGAAGTTACTTAAATACCTAATACATCTTCCAGGAAGAATCTGTTCTTAGTTGTTTGGAAGTGAAAGGAGGTGAAGCCAGGAGATGTTGCATTTCAGTTCCAGCATCAAACCTCTGGAACAGCCTCCCAGTAGAAACCAGACCACCCTCTACCCCATTTATTGCATTCAGAAACCCAAAATGTTTCCAGAGAGTGCTCTAACTAGCTAAGGATGTTCCCATCTTACCTCCTTATTTTTTATCTCACTGATCTCTCTGCTATTTTGATTTCGGTTTGCTTGGACTTTCTTTGGTTTTGTTTTAAATAGTTTGCTGTATTTAAAGAGCTACTGTGAACAGTTTCGTGTTTCTGTGTCATGCAATCTGCCAAAACATCGCTTGGTCTCTGGCAGAATAAAAATGAAAGAAATAGAGAACTGAAAGAGGAGTATATCGCCATTTGTTTTGGAGAACTAAGCAGGAAGATCATAACTGACGGATGCCCCAAAGCTTCTCGGTTGCCCTACCAATTGATGGAAGAAGGAGGGGGCGGAGGAAACCTGGAAGGATGAGTTCTGCCAATGGTGCCACCAGGGACAAGACTGAAGAAGATTCAGGACCATGGACAGAAGCAAACGCCTCCATGCCAGAAACCTTCATTTGAACCCTTGGAAACAACAGTATGAGAAATCCTAGAGCAGAGCTGTCCAAATTTGGCAACTTTAAGACTTGTGACTCCCAGAATTCCCCAGCCAGGCTGGGGAGAAACACTGCTCTACATTGCTGTGACTTTCTCATTAGCCAAACAACTGAGTGTGTCTTAAGTTTATGGCACGTCAACTCAGTGGATCTGGAGCTGGCTCCTAAGTCATGTTTTTCAATGCTTATTCAACAGGCCATCATGAAACTAGAAGGTGAAATGAGGTGCTCCAGGGTTTAATCCTGGTATTCTTTTATATGTTTATTAACGAGGCAGGAAAAGAGATGGAGGGAATACTTATTGAGTTTGCAAATGACACAAATTCAGGTTTTACGAACCGCAACAGAAACAGCCATTTCAAGAGCAAACACAACCTGTGGGGACTGCATTCCCAATCTCTGGTTTAGCATGATGAGTGAATTTCGGTTTACTTGATACATTATGATAGGACAAGCCATGGTACCACATGTGAAGACCCAGGATGGAATACAAAATAAAAATCAGGTAAAGTCACAAAAATCAGGTAAAGACCCTTTTATTCCTTCACTTTGTTTCCAAGCTCCAAATATCCTTGACTGGAGACAAAAAAACTCCCACACGAGCAGTTACAAGAAGGAGGAAATGCCGTTTAAACAAAAAATGCCTATAAATTATAAAGAGTAAAAAACACACAAACCAGGCAAGATAAGGGCTTGAAGACGTCCACAGATATCAGAACACACACTGGGAAGGATGCCAAACTCAGAGAGGAATAATAAACTAGAAATATTTCCATGCTTTGTTTCTAGCATTCGCCTGTACACATCCGTCCTCTTACCCAGTTGTCACAGCTGCAACCCATGAAGAGGATCAAGGCCTTCTCCTCCCCAGTAGACCACGTCTCTCCCATAACCCACATTGCTCCCTTATCTGTTCCTACCTGCGTGCCCTAGGATGGATAGGGGATAGGCCTGGGTCCTCCTCTGACTGCCCAGCCGGCCTCTGCCCTTCCCCAGCCTCCTCCACAACCTCCGGAGCCATACTTCCACTCCCTGTCAGCTGTTCCTCCTCTCCCTCAGAGTCAATCTCCACCAAGGGCATGACACCACATATGGATGTCACTCTTTAGAAAGCATGGGAAGGGGGGGATTGGCATGCAGAGAAAGCTATGGCTGATGATGTTATCTAGTTTAGTAGCGAAAGGTTTGCAGGACTAAAAAAAAAAACCCCAAGCTCTGAATGCATTAAGTTGGACTAAGTCACTAACTCAGTTGGAATCAGACAAACAGTCAAGCACTAGACAATAGTCTAATCAAGAAACCACCAAGGAGAACACAATACTCCCCTCAACACTGACAGGACAACCTACTGTATATAAACAGGGAGAAATACTCACACTCACCAGCACTGATGATGTTACTCAGTTGGGTAATGAAATGCCTGCTCACAAAAAGCCAAGCTCAGAGAGCATCAAGGACTCCAGAGTTCGACCCTGAGCTACACATATTCTCTTCTGTTAGATACACATCTGTATCACAGCTGCTGTTTTCAAAGAGGATTCTTCTTCTCACTCATCACAGTAATAAATACCTGAAGTTATTCTCTGCTGTCTAGAAAGATTTACCTTTTTCCAATACAAACAGACTGAAACAACACGTTGTGGCAATTTACTGCCTTGCTAAAATCATATAGAGAGAGGCTGTAGATATGCCATGACACCTTGCCAAAAACTTCTGTCTTCAGCTGAAGTGCAGAAGAAACCTTTATACTAACTTCCAGCGTGGTTTCATTCAACCAGAGGCCCTCAGGCAAAGGACCCAAAAGAAAAATAGCATCAAGAATCAGTTTGTCTGCAAACGTGCCAACAAGCTAAGCGTAAGTTTCCAAAGAAGAGCAAAGGGATGTCCTAGCTTCACAGAGGCAATTTCCTTTTGCAGCTTGTGGCTTTGTTCTAGGCCCTTATTATGCGGGCTGCTGTGACAGGAAGTTTGAATGTCATTTCTTGCAGGCTTGCCTGTAATTTGGGCACATCTTCTAAAGCAGGGGTGTCCAAACTTGGCAACTTTTAAGACTTGTGGACTTTAAGTCCCAGAATTCCCCAGCCACAAATTCTGGGAGTTGAAATCCACAGGTCGTAAAGTTGCCACGGTTGGCTACCCTTGTTCTAAAGCAGAGGTCTTTAAACATGACAGCTTTAAGACTTGTGGACTTCAACTCCCAGAATTCCTCCTCCAGTCAGGTTAGCTCAGGAATTCTGGAAGTTGAAGTCCACAAGTCTTAAACTTGCCAAGTTTGAAGACCCTTGTTCTAAAGCAGGGGTGGTCAAACTTGATTTCGTTGAGGGCCACATCAGGGTTGTGTTTGACCTGGGGAGGTAGGTGTGCCCAGGGTGGGAGTGGCCAGCTCAACATCACTCATGTGAGGGGCACCTGTGGTGGTCCAAGTGCTCTGCCAGAGAAAATGGGCTCCTGAGCTCCATTTTCATCTATGACGGCCTCCTGTAACCCTCTGCCAGCAAAAATGGAGCTCAGGAGGGCCGTGTGTTGGCAAAAGGTCGCAGGAGGCCATCGCAAATGAAAATGGAGCTTCGTTTTTCCTGGCAGGGGCACCATGGGCCAGTCTGTTAAGGTGTTGGGATTTAATAGCTGACCAGCTGTTGTAAGGCTGATGCAATGAGGATGAAACATCATGGTTATTGCTACTTTAAGACTGAGGTTGGATCCACAGGGTTTTACCACTTTAAGAAGCTGTATATATAAATAAGGCCATGAGAGGGTGTATCTCTCTCCTCGTGTTCTATCTCCATTGTAGTTCTCCATGAAGAGTAATGAAGACTGATTGCTTGCCAGGTATTTGCCTACCACATATATGTATGCCTATAGCTGTTTTGTATTTAAACCACTGTTAAAAGACAAAGCTTCTGTGTGCTGGGTTTTGCTCCTAGGTTGTCTCACAGGGTGGCCCTGCAGGCCAGATCTAAGCACGCCGCAGGCAGGATGCGGGCTGCGGGCCTTGAGTTTGACACCCCTGTTCTAAAGCATTCCTTGATCAAACCTGGTGGTGCAGGCAAACTCTGCCCACAGCCTGATGCTTGATCCTGATGGAGCTCAAGCTTGACTCAGCCTCCCATCCTTTTCAAGGTCAGTAAAATGAGGACCCAGAATGTTGGGGCAATAGGCTGACATGCAGGGGTGGGCTGTTACTGGTTCTCCCCAGTTCAGGCAAACCCGTACTGAATCGGTAGATAATTTTATGGCTGGTTCAGTGAACCGGCAAATCCCAGCCTGGCTCGCCCTGCCCACCTCATCCTGCCTCTCCCAGGAATCCCTATGCAGCCTGCTTTGGATCCCAGGTAAGTTCAGGGCCCATGTGGAGGCTCGGAGTAGGCAAAAAACAGGCCTCCCGGAGGCTCAAGCAGTATAAAAAGTCTAAAAGCAACTGCTATTGCTATCATTCAAGAAATTAGTGAAGGTCGTTTAGAAGCATTGTTCACAATCTGATTGCTTTTGATATTCCTCCTCTTCCTGTTTCTCTCACTGACTGTTGTGGTTCGCTGCCAGCCTGTGCAGATGGCAGCAGAATCAGACAGTGGGGAAGAAAGGGGATCAGTCCAGAAGTCTGGGGAGGACTCAGACGAGGGTCCTGTATCCAATGCAGAGATGGGGCCAGGACCATCTGGGAGTGGGGTGCTGCCTTTGGAGCCTTCCGAGTCTGGCAGCAGCGAGGCAGAGGAACAAGGGGAGCCTGTTCCCAGTGCGTGTGTGTGTGCAGAGCTGCTAGAAGGCAAGAGCAGCTGAGACAAAAGGGGTGACTCAGGAGTAAGGCTGGGAGGTGATTACTCATCTCATAATGTATAAAGCACAGGCCAAGATGATGAAATCTTTGCAGGAAGCAAGTCGTTTGTTTAGTTCAGACTCATTCTTGAAGCTCTTTGTACTTTGGTTGGGTTTTTTTTTCTAGTTCATTTGACACTTCTGTTATTGGCAGTACTTCACAGGAAAGAAAGGTGGGTGCTTATCTCGAGGGACTGTTTGATTCATTACTGACTGGGAATTAAAATAATTCCCAGGGTTGCAATAAAACAAGACTTGTTTTTAATTATGTGCATAATTACGGTCTTGGAAGCCTTGGTCAGAACATTGACATTCTCACCAACCATTACATATATCCGGCTAAAGTGTGACAAATAGTCATCAGTCACTTTTTTCAGTGCAGTTTTTGAACAGTCACCATATTGCACACTACACTTTGCATAAATTTAATAACACAGGATATAAGTACTGGTGAAGAGAGTTAAATGTCCAAAATTCACATTTGCAGCAGCTGGGGGTTTTTGTTGTTGTTGTTGTTGTTCAGGATATCAATTTGCATATAATTATCAGAGTGATCTTATCATTCTTTTAATGACCCACTTGTAGTGAGTACAATACATTCTTTTCTTTCTTCCATCTCTGTCCAAACATGTGTGCACTTAACACACCATCTGTCAGAAGGTTTTCTTGAAGACTGATTGATGCAAAATAGATTTTTATCTGAAAGCTTATCACCTCTTGAAGCTTCATATCCTGAAGAAAGCACCTTTCATCTGCATGGTGGTGTTTTTAAACAAGATGACTCACGTGAGGTCTTCGGTTAGTTTCCAATTCCTGAGGAATGGATAAGGCAGACTTGCTGACTCATCTATGTCTCTGACTCAGCTTTTTGGAAGATGAATTCCTAACGCTCCCATTATTGGGGTGAATTTTTGGAGTGCCTAAACTTTGCGGGAGCCACGTTGGTGTCATGGCGAAGGTGTCAGGCTAAAAAAAACCAGAAGACACTGAGTTCCTGTCCTGTCTTGGGCACAAAGCCAAATTTGTGTGTGCTTCTGCCAGTGGTGGGATTCAAAGGTTTTTTTTACCACCGGTTCGGTGGGCATGGCTTTGTGGGCATGCTTTGCGTGTGTGTATACACTTTGCGTGTGCGTGCACACTAAGTACGCACTTTGCACAGGCGCAGAGGCAGAGGCATTCCAACTCACCTTCTGCAAGCCTGCACTCTCCCTATCACTTCAGCAGCTGCTGCGTGGGACTCTGCTGTGCTGCCACAAAGCAGTTGTGCTTCAAAAGCAGAGGATAAAGGTAAGTATAGGAGCCCGGGCAGGCAGGTGGGCCCAACAGCAGAGTGGCAGAGAGAACTGGTTCGGTCTTCACTGCTCATCGGCGCTACCGGCTCGGCACAACCAGGCTGAATACCACCACTTGTTGCCAATCATTTCCTCTCAGCCCTATCCATTCCTAGCTGGAAACCAGAAAGCTTTAAATTAAATTAGGTGTCAACTAAAAATACTTCTTTGGTCTTTTTAGTTGCCCGCAGAAAGGGAGGGGGGGAGTAGTGCATTCCTTAAATGCTTCAGATAATTGCTAAGTAGCCAAAGCTGTTGGCATGCAAGATTATTACCGGAGACCATGATTTAATGACTTGGCTATGGATGTGTCCCATTGGAGAATATACATCCAGGGGGTGGGGGGAAGACCAGGGTCAAGGGTGAAATGAATTATGTATCTTAGAGTCGGCTGCACCCAGGTAATGCCGACATGGTCACTCCTAATAAATCATTATTATTATTTTTTGCTCTGAGAGACGCAGTTAAGAGAATTATGATTTGAATGGGGGGTGTATTATGGGAGCGCTGATATTAGGCATTTTTGATTTTTTTTTTTTCAAAAGATTACAGAATTGAAATTCAATGTCAAGCTTGAAAGACGAGATTCTCGTGAGAGGGTAGTGTCAGGGTTCCAAGTAATACACCTATAGCAAACAAAATTCCAGGGTTGACAGATAGTTCCAGTTAAACTAATTTATTGCTATTCATGCCTATGGACCGGAATCTTCTCAACTAAGAGTTAGTGCCCGCTAGGAGTTAGATACAGGGGTCAATGGCGCTCAAGGGAAATTGGACTTAGCTTGCTTGTGGCTACATAGGGATTCTAGGCTGATCCCTCTTTTAACTCCGCCTCCACATTCTGCCACTCCTTCCCTTACATTCAACCAGAGAATGTAACCTGATGTAACCTGGCCTCATCTCAGCGGCAAAGGTGTCTACAGTTATGATCCAATGAGTCCAAATGGAGCCCAAAAAACAGTGAGGTCCAACTCCTTGCTTGATGGTATATGCAGCACCATCAGTTGTGCTCTTGTGGCGGTCCTCTTGACTTTTTTGACCTGCTCAAAAGGCAAAGGAAATAGAAACAGGACTGTGTAAGAATGGACTTGCGGGCCCCTCAGACTACAAGGGGATCCAACCAGTCAACCCTAAAAGAAATCAACCCTGACTATTCTTTGGAAGGACAGAAACTGAAGCTCAAATACTTTGGCCACTAAATTCTTTTAAGGACTCCTTGGAGAAGACCCTGAGGTTGGGAAAAATGGAAGGCAAAAGGAGAAGGAGACAGCAGAAGATGAGATGACTTAGTGGTTGAACCGCGGCATCAAAGATTAACTTCTTCAACTGGCAATTGAAGTGGAAGAAAATGTGGTTGTCATTTAAATTCTAATTTATGCAAAAACAAACATCTTAACTGGGAATCCTGTTGGGAAACCCAACTCCCAAGCTGGGAAATTTGGGGGCACCCAGAGAAATCAATTCAGAACAATTTAAGGGGAGGGAAAATATCAGTCCGAGCAATCGCGTCACGGGAGAAGCGATAATGCCCTCAATTTGTTTCTCAGCGAAAAACACAAGCACAAACACTAATCCAGCAAAGAGCAAGCTGCTAATTGACTTGTCTCCAATTGTTGTTTTTTATCCAGCAATTACTACCCATCCAAACAAACTGTGCAAATATGTTGAAGCTTAACAGCACCGCCGACCGGAAATCATGGATCTGAAATGCAAACAGTAGAAAGAAAACATTACAGTATCCTGGGATAAAAATATTATCCATAAGAGGTAAGGGATGATCTTCTCTCCCCCACTTTATAGAATAACGGAGTTGGGTCCTTGAAGGTCTTCTAGTCCAACCCTCAGCTCGAGCACTAGTCCCTATAGCATTCCAGACAAATGGCTGCCCAGTCTCTTCTTGAAAACCTCCAGTGGTGGATTATCCACAACCTCTAGAAGGAAGCCATTCCATTCATGATGCACAACCAGGAACCATATGAATGAATACAAGGCATAGTTCACTGCACACATTCTGGAGAGAGGAAGAAGTTTCCTGATAACTGGACAAGCTCAAACCCTGGAAGAAGAAACCTTTGGTCCCGTTGATCGACTCAGATAGGATCCTGCAACATTGTCCTGGAACCTTCATTCGTTTGGACCCAGTCCCTGCAGTTTTCTGGCTAAGATTTTTGGAAGTAACTTGGCCTAGCCTTCTTCCATCTAGGGCTGATAGGGAGTGACTGGCCCAAGGTCACCCAGCTAGCTTTGTGTCTAAGGCAGGACTAGAATTCACAGTCTCCTAGTTTAACCAGGGGTGGGCTGCTGAGGGTTTGCAGGGTACAGGAGAGCCCTTAGGTAAGATTCTGGGCAGAGAACCCCCAAATCCCACTCCTAGCTGGCCCCACCTACCCACCCCCTCCCGTTTTGGCCCGTTTTGGATGCAGTGCATACACAGAGGCTCAGGGAGGTCAAAAAAGGGAACTTCCCTGACGCTTGGGAAGTCTGGAAACGGACCTGTTTCTGGCTTCCAGAGAGCCTCCAGAGGCCGTTTTTGCTCTCCCAGAGACTCGAGGAAAAACTCCAGAGCCCAGAAAGGGCAAAACACACACACACACACACATGCCGTGGTGCAGGAGGCCAATTAGGCCATGCCCACCCAGCAACCAGGCAGAGAATCCTTTGCTAAAAATTTTAAAGCCCACCCCTGGCCTTAACCAAACAATAAACTGGCTCCCTTGGTCACTTGTAACTGTTACTGTGACGATCCGGGGTGTGGCACAAAAATAACACAGTCACCAAAGTAGATAAATTCCCTTTAATGCCTCCAACTTGGCCCCCAATGTCCAGTTATCCTTGGCTGGAGATCAAACTCTTTCCAAAAACAGTCTACAAAGGGAAGAAGTGCAGTTCGAACCCAAAGTGCAGATAAAGTAGA
Source organism: Hydrophis major (assembly GCA_033807585.1). Classification (NCBI taxonomy): domain Eukaryota; kingdom Metazoa; phylum Chordata; class Lepidosauria; order Squamata; family Elapidae; genus Hydrophis; species Hydrophis major. The sequence continues at coordinate 10,438,722 of CM066340.1, read as the reverse complement.
AATTAAAAAAAAAAAAAAAACCAACACAAACCACACTGAAGTAATTAACACGACAGGCCAGGATAATAAATTGCAGACTTCCAAAAGATAACAAAGCAGCCACAGTTGGGAGGACGCCAAAACCCAGATAAGCCTCGACAAAGATAATGCACGCTTTGCTTCCAGCAAGGTGCTGTGTGCAAATGCCCCACTTATATCCTGTTCTCCCAGCTGCAGCTAATGAAGGGAATCAGGGCCTTTTTCTCCCCCATAACCCATGTTGCTCCTTTCTCCATTCCTCCCTGCATACCTTAGGATGAAGAGGGGATGGCCCTGGGTCTTCCTCTGAATGCCCAGCTGGACTGTGCTCTTCCCCTCTTTCTTCCACAGTCACCGGAGCCATACTCCCATTCCCTGTCAGCTGCTCAATCTCCCCCTCAAAATCAGACTCCAACAAGGGCATGACAGTTACAGAACTGACTTGGTAGGCTGAAGACTGGGTCATTTTTTTTACCCAATCCAGCTAAAAGATCACAGAGCCAGGAATGGAAGCATGAATGTAAAAACTGGTTGCCAGTTAACAAAGATGGGACAAATAGTTATGTAATGAAGGGTCCTTGGTTCTCTCTGAACTAGCAAGTTTTCTTACAGACATTTCATTACCCTAACTCAGGGGTAAGGAACGTTGGCTCTTTTATCACTTATGGACTTCAACTCTCAGAATTCCTGAGGGAGCCATAAAAGGTTCCCCATCCCTGGCCTCCTGGTTTTTTCAGTTGTGAGGGAAATCAATTTTTGACTTGAATGGGACTGTTTAATATACAAATGTAGGACATACAAAGAATATATATAAAAATATGTCCTACATTTGTATATTAAACAGTCCCATTCAAGTCAAAAATTGATTTCCCTCACAACTGAAAAAACCAGTAGGCCAGGGATGGAGAACCTTTTATGGCTCACTCAGGAATTCTGGGAGTTGAAGTCCGTAAGTGATAAAAGAGCCAACGTTCCTTACCCCTGCCCTAACTAGATAACAGTTACCTAGTTGGGCAATGAAACGTCTGCAAGAAAACAAACAACTTCAGAGATCACCAAGGATCCTTCATTTCAACCCTGAGCCACAAATATTCTCCTTTAAAGTTAGCTTAGCTGGCTTTAAAATGCTTTTCTGTAACTCTGCAAAAATATTCAGTATCAATAAAAATTGTTCTGGTGTTTAGCATTCTTGCTTTCTTTCCAATAAGTTAGGAGACCTGGAGCCAGGCAGAACATTTCATTCAAGTCAAGTTTATCGTTCTGCATCACAATTCTTAACAGGGTGGCAATAATAATGGGACAAGCTGTCAATTTACAGAATTGTTATTTGTATCGTATTTCTGAAACCAAACAGATCCTGACCAATGAAAGTCACCTCAGGTAGCTTTTTCAACGTAGAAAAAAATGCTAACCACCTTCCGACAAATCTAGTCAATATCACAATTTTAAGTTGGCTTTAAGTGCAGGCACTTAAAGTCGGATCAAGTAACTTGTTGCAAAAACAAATAAATCCCTCCTGATAGAAAAAAAAAAAGTCATTTTTGAAACCTGACTGAATAAATGTAGATGTTGCATACGGAATGTTGATAGAAATAACTTGTTTCCTCTTGGTCCATGTTGGGGAGTGAGGAAAAGGAACCATCACATTTCCTTAAACTCACATAAGCAACATGCTTTCTCCTTTGCAAAATTTCCAGACGTGCGCTTCCAACTGCCAAGAACTTTATGTTTTTGATCCCGAACACTCGCAAAACAGAGGTTTTATGCTTGAACAAGGAGACGGCGCAGAAAAAAACGAAGCAATAAGCCTGGCACAGAAGTGAGAGCTGATGGCACAGACACGCTCACATTCTTTTGTGCAAGTTGATCCTGGAAGCTGGCATCACGTTAGCCAAAAACAACATTCTTCGGTTTTTAAAAAATCTGCAAAAACAATAATTATCAGTGTCTGGTAACTCAAGACAAGATCCTGAAAGAGGGGCAGGGTGGTTTCCCAATTTTGCCGCGCCTGCACTTTTTTTGCTCCCATCTTTGAAAAATTAAGAAAAACAGATAACCATTATGAAATATTATAACTATTATATACAATATCATATTATAAATTACACTTATGAAGAACGGTCACAGGAATTGGGGATGTCTAGTCTAGTGAAAAGAAGAACTAGGGGTGACATGATAGCAGCATTCCAATATTTAAGGGTCTGCCATAAAGAAGAAGGGGTCAAATTATTTTGCAAAGCACCAGAAGACAAAATAAGATGCAAATAGATGGAAACTAATCAAGGAGAGAAGCAACTTAGGACTAAGGAGACATTTCCTGACAGTGAGAACAATTAATCAGTGGAACAATTTGCCCCCAGAGGTTGTAAATGCTCCAACGCTGGAAGATTTAAAAAAGAGATTGGACAAATAGGGTTTCCTGCCTGAGCTGGGGGTTGGACTAGAAGACCTCCAAGGTCTCTTCCGACTCTGTTATTCTGTTCTTAATGCAGCATTGTGTAACAGGATGAAAAATAAAAATAATGGAGATCTGAATGTAAATCATTGTAGTTAGAGAACCCACACATTGTTTCGAAGGAAAATCTAAATCTAAAGTTCTAGGGTTTTGGAAGGCAACATAATACAGTTCCTTGTTTAGCAACTGCAGTTGGGACCAATAACTCAGTCGTTAAGCAAAGTGGTTGTTAAATGAAACCATGATTACACGTACAACCTTACTTCAGCCTTCCTATAGTTTACAGATCTAGAAAGGTTATAACAGGGGTCTCCAACCTTGGCCCCTGGAAGCCTGGTGGACTTCAACTCCCAGAATTCCACAGCCAGGTTTGCTGGCTGTGGAACTCTGGGAGTTGAAGTCCGCCAGGCTTCCAGGAGCCAAGGTTGGAGATCCCTGGGTTATAAGGATGAGCACTGGTCCTAAAGTTACCTTTTCATGACCATTGTAACTGTCACTAAACCAGGACTACCTTTTCCACATTGTGCTAAGCCAAACTGCAATTCTTGTAACTTTGGCATAACTTGCTAAGCAATGTTGGGCAGTTCTGGTGTATCCAATAAACCCTGTTTATATATCTATATTTTATTTTATACTTCGCATGCATATGGCTGCCCTTCTTGCCAAACATGGTATAAAATAAAATAAAAGCCCACCCTAAAAAAACTAACAATTCAAAAAAACAACAACCATTCGACAGTTACCAAATGCAGAGCATGTGGAGGAGTTATCATCATCATAGGCAATGCAGCCACCTCACTAATTAAAATAATCTATAGCTTAATAACGCATCCCAACTTAGTCAGAGGCACATACAGACAACTTTAAAGGACTTCATTAACCTGACATTCCTGTGTCATAATTTTGTGGGATTTTGTGGATGTTTTAAGCTTTTCCTGTTAACATCCTCGAGCTGACCCCCCAAAAAATCGCTTCGATCGTGATGCTCCCATTGACTCAAGCAATATCCAAGTCAAACATCAAAAGATGCTTTTGGATTGCTGCTGCCTAAATCTTATCTCCTACGTCTTTAATTTGGTCTTCCTACTTCTCAGTATTTGTTCACTACGCTGTCAAGCACAGGAAAATCAGGAAGTGCAGCAAGTTCAAAGGATTATCAAGGTTTATTGCAAGCGTGTGCTCTCTGCAAGAATCTGAACTACTAACAGCCAAAGGAAATTGGCGGTAGATAGACTTAGATCTCTTATGGGCACGAAGGGACTTGAGACTAATGACGTGTTTGGCACACACACCCTCAGGCTCAGCCTGGTCATCTCCTATGCATTCTCTGTAAAATGTCTCCATCCAATCTATTAGTTGATGAATAAAGGGGATATCCCACCCCTCCTCTGTTCCATTCCTCTCCATCCTCTATCATTCCATTTTTTAAATTGTAATTTCCATTTTCATTGTTTTAGAAATATTTATCTTTTATGATGTTCAGATAAGGACCCAGATTGTTGGGGGGGGGCAATAGGCTGACTCTATAAACTGCTTAGAGAGGGCTGTAAAGCACTGTGAAGTGGTATATAAGTCTAAGGGCTATTGCCCTCCCTCCCTTCCTTCCTCCCTTGGTGTGCAGTGGTTAGAATGCATATTGAAGGCTAACTGCTGACTGTCAGCAGTTCGATCCTGACTGGCTCAAGGTTGACTCTGCCTTCCATCCTTCCGAGATGATTAAAATAAGGACCCAGATTATTGGGGGCAATAGGCTGACTCTGTAAACTGCTTAGACAGGGCTGTAAAGCACTGTAAAGTGGCATGTAAGTCTAAGTGCTATTGCTCTTCCTTCCTTCCTTCCTCCCTCCCTCCCTCCCTCCCTCCCTCCCTCTCTGGGTGTGCAGTGGTTAGAATGCAGTATTGCAGGCTAACTCTACTGATTGCCACCAGTTCAATCCTGACTGGCTCAAGATTGACTCTGCCTTCCCTCCTTCCGAAGTGGGTAAAATGGGGACCCAGATTGTTGGGGGCAAAAGGCTGACTCTGTAAACTGCTTAGAGGGGGCTGTAAAGCACTGTGAAGCGGTATATAAGTCTAAGGGCTACTGCTATTGTCCTTCCTTCCTTCCTTCCTCCCTCCCTCCCTCCCTTCTATGGTGTGCAGTGGATAGTATTTAGCATTGCAGATTGCTAAGTCTGCCCCACTGCCAGGAGTTTGATCCTAACCGGCTCAAGGTTGACTCTGCCTTCCCTCCTTCCGAAGTGGGTAAAATGAGGACCCAGATTGTTGGGGGCAAAAGGCTGACTCTATAAACTGCTTAGAGGGGGCTGTAAAGCACTGTGAAGCGGTATATAAGTCTAAGGGCTATTGCTATAAGATAAAATAAGGGAAGGGAAGGGAAGATTAAGGGAAGGGAAGATAACCTTTATTGTCATTTTTTTTACTGTGGGCACAGGGGCACACATTAAAAATGAAATTTTGCCTGCTTTCAAAAGTGCACACATTCATAAGACACATACTGTATAGACATACCAAATACATTCATATGCACATACTTACATCTTTACATATAAATACATATACACACCCTGAATCTTGAATACATGGCAGAAAGAGGAAGCTTGAGAATTCGCAAGGTTGATGCAATATGGAACAAAAACTGTGACTGAATCTGGAGGTTCTGCTTTGGGTACCACGAAGCCCCCTCCCAGAAAGTAACAAGGAAAACAGGTCACCAAGAGGATGTGTGGTATCCCAGAAAAATCCTGCAGACCCTGCTTAATCAACACTTATATGTCAATGCTTTTAATGCTGTAAGCCACCCATGGTCGCTTCTAAATCAGATAGGCAGCAACTAATTGAATAAGTACCGTAAGTAAGTGTCTTGCTTTATCTCTAAGCATTGGGCCGACTCCACAGTTTCAGCTCTCAACGGAACAAATGCAAGTTCCTTTCTTTGGTTTTCATTTTTCAACCTTTACTTCCCCATCAATAAGCACAAGAAAAATATTATTGATCACCACTTCCTTTGGGCCAGGGAACATCAATCACTCTGATTTCACTTGCTTTTCTATTTTCAGTTTGCAAGTCTGAAAGTAAGTGCTATGACTTGGGGTTTTAATCGATATGGACCAATTTGTTGGAGAATGAATTCATCGGAAACCAGAGTAAAATTTTAATAAGACTAATCAAAAGGCTTTTGTAAAAAAAACTTTTTGGGCTTATTCACCAAGGGCCAGTGATGCAAGATTACATAAAACGTGGAGTTCAACCAATCGTAGTAACCGTTCTATGTGTATTCCCTAAAAATAGGATATATAATATGGTAGCCATAGCATTTTTTTTCCAAAAGTTTTTATTTTTTAAGACAAACACATACAAAAAAAACATAAAACCATCCTCCATTTTAGGATGTGTCAGTTGGTTAAACATCTTTTGTGCTATCCTTTTGTAGTCATTACTCACAGTTTATATAAATTTTCACATTGTCAAACTAATCAGTTATTAATCATTCACGACTAAACTATTTATGTAGCCATAGTATTTTGAATGTAAGTCATCAGCTCTGGAAATAAAGAAAACATAATCACTGTTATCTCACTTCCTGAATGAATTTTATATTGAATATATAACTGATTTCTAGCCTGGCACTTTTAATTACCACATCCAAGCTGTTCCATTGGTTAATTGTTCTCACTGTCAGGACGTGTCTCCTTGGTTCTAAGTTGTTTCTCTCCTTGATCAGTTTCCATCCATTGCTTCTTGTCCTGCCTTCTGGTGCTTTGGAGAATAATTTGACCCCCTCTTCTTTGTGGTAGCACTTCAAATATTGGAATGCTGCTATCATGTCCTGCCCAGTTCTTCTTTTCATTAAAATAGACATACCCAATTTCTGCAACCATTCTTCTGATGCTTTAGCCTCCAACCCCCTAATCATCTTTGTTGCTCTTTTCTGCACTCTTTCCAGAGTCCCTACATCTTTTTTATAACAGAGTGACCAAAACATCCAAACATGGATGGCCACATAGATACCCACACACATGTTTGTATGGTATTCATCCCTCCTCATCTGAATTATAAAGCAACCATCTCTAACTGCCCATGTGTAGGTCCAAGAAGGACAAGGTCAACAGAAGAACTGAACAGCTGGGTATTTAAAATAAACAGAGGTTGGCTTGGGGAAGATGTTCCTTCAAGTCCTGAAGCCCGCAAAGATAACTACCAAGAATTCCTTCCCAGGGAGAAAGAAAGTCAGACCTGCCAATCAAGCAGACAAACACAGTCCGGAGTTTTGTTTTGGTTTTTTTTTTTTTTTTGAAAGCAGTCATGCTTTGTTTTGTAACATTACAGATCAAGACAAGCCGTTTCAGATCGCTCTCCAGCACGCCTAGGAAACAATGGGATATTAATGAAAACATAACAAGCTGTCAGGGCCTAACTGAACGCCTTTCTTGATTATTTCCATGCTTTCATCAGGGCCCATTTGTCAACTATCGTAATGAGGAACAGACGGTTTCATTGCGCGAAGAAGAATAAGTTTTTGTTCTACTCTTCTTCTTGTTGATTGTCGTAATTGGAAAAGAATAACGTGCGTTCGTTTTTATTTTTACTGTGGTGAATCAGGTGTGGTCTCTCTTCTCCAGCAATGATCTAACTGGGTTTATTCTCTATCTGGTCTCTAATCCTTGACCTACCACCCATTCCCAATCTGGTATATATGGGCCGGAAAAACAACAACAACAACAGTGTAAAACTATCAGCTTTACTCATGGGTGGTCAGTGCTAAACAACTTGCATTCTGCTTTGTGATCTCAGGAGACAAAAGGGATGACTTATGGGTGAAAACACCAAAACAAGACTCCCAACTATTGTGGCGTGAAAGATACAAAACTCCATTGTTAAAAGAGGATTCTCTAAGAAGATGCACATCCTTCAGCAAGGACCAAGGAAGAGGTCTAACAACTAGAGATTTTGCCCTAACCCTAACCCCAGAGGTGGTATTCAACAGGTTCAGAGAAGTAGCAGAAATTTTGAGTAGTTCGGAGAATCAGCAAATACCGCCTCTGATTGGCCCTGCCCCATCTATTCTCCACCTCCCATCGAGTCCCAGCTAATTGGCTGGGTCTCCTTTGGTTACCCTGCACAGGAGAACGGAGCTGGAAAGAAGGTTAGTGGGGTATGGCCAGAATGGAGATTTGGTGGTAACCTTCCCCTGCAGTGGGGTGAGAATGGAGATTTTGCAGTATCCTTCCCTTGCCATGACCACCAAGATCTGCCCACAAGCCACACCACACCCCCAAGCCATGCCCACAGAACCGGTAGTAAAAACATTTTGAATTCCACCCCTGGCTAACCCCTAACCCTACATGTTTTTGCATAAGAACAGGGAGTTCAAGGTCAAAGCCCAAGAGAAGGTAAAAATAGCACCCACTCTCAAACTCCATGTGTTCAGCTGCACCAGAGAAACATGTGCTTGGTGGTTCTCTTTCATCATTAAACCCTCTTTCCAATCAACCTCCATGTTTCTAGTGTCTTTCTCCCAGCTTGAAACTGAACTAAATGGATATTTCTTCCAATTGTTCCAACAAACTGCTAACCGGATGCTTGTAAGTCTAGAAACAGCTGTGTAACGTTCACCAAGCAAACACTGAATCTCAAAATCTTCAAGTCTACTTTTTTTCCCCTCCATTACTTCTGAGATCCGAGGGATAAAAACATTTCAAATCTAGGGCAGGATGAAAAATCAATGCACACATAACTGCATGGGAGTAGCTGCTGTCTTAGAAGATACAGAAATTCGCCGTAAAAGGACTCCACAAACAGCTACTAATCGGGCTCATCGGACAGTGTGCATTCAACCATTCGAGTTTTAGAGGATAATTTCAGGCTTAGAGTTATATACCTAAACCTGGCAATTCACAGCTAATTCAATAAACCGGTTAAAGCAAGCGATGGCTTTTGAGTCTTAGAAAGAGGACAAGCTACAATTTGCAGAAAGCAAATGAAAGACCCACTTCGTGTTTTATTTTATTTTCTCTCAGTTTTGCTTTCTGATGGCAACAGTTAGAAAAGTCTACAGATTCACATTCTGTTTGTAAAGGCATCTAGCCAAATATTGGGGAAAACAGAATGCTAAACTATATAGTACAATCTGTATCAGTGGTGGCAAAGCTTTTTCGGCTCCCATACCGATAATTGCGTGCCAGCACCCAGAAGGCAATGCGTGCTGCCCCCCCACACACACACCCTGAGCCGGTCCACGCGATCCCCTCTCCGCACACTGCACATCTGCACATGCGTGTGTAAAGCATCCAGAAAGTATCCATGACATCAATCACTCCGAGACATTTTCTCTCCAACTGATTTACTTAGAAACAGATCTGGCACGTCTAAGGCAATTTCCCAAAGTGAAAGTACTGTATTTTCATGCCTTTCACAAAATCCACCTTCTCCTCTCCCACTTCTACACTTCATAAATCGCCAGAGCCAATTAACTGCAACGGGAGTTTTTTAATACGACAGACAGAAGAACCTTAAGCTTTTCAACTCCTCCACTCCCTTTCCAATTAAACGGGGCAGCTGAATTTCAAAGCCGACAGCGTGTGAGATTCCCCTCGCTCCACGCCACGTGTCTGCGTATGTGCACGCAATTCCACCCACCTGCGCATGCGTGGGCAATCGCCCCACCACACACTGCTCGCCTCTGCACATGCATGCACAATCACTCCCATGCACCATCCATTTGCACATGCGCTTGCAACCCCTCCCTCGCCATGCATCTCTGTGCGTGTGCCTGTGACACCCCCCAGTGCATGCTGCACATCTCTGCGCATGTGTGCATCTCCCGCACAGCTGCCCCTGAGCATGCGCGCCAGATAGTGAACAATCAGCTGTCAGGCAGCAGTAGCGCCCACACGTGTGGTGGGGTTCTTCTGGGCAAGCTCTAGCATACCGGGGGAAATGGCTATGTGTGCCACTTCCAGCAAGCATGGCATAGGTTCACCATCATGGATCTATATAATACAATTAATTCTTTAGTATGACTCAGCAACACTTCATACTAAATGAGGACTTGATCCTTCCTTATTGAATAAATCATACTTGGCTAGATTCACACACCATAAATCACAGTTCACAAAGTACTACATCAGATTGACCTCATACACAAACTGAACCCAAGCACAGCACGCTATTACATGGTGTCTGTGTTGCAAGAACCAGTCGGAAATTTTTAATACTGTTAGAATCCTCAACCCTTCCCTATGGCTGTGCTAGACTATGGAAAGCAGACTTAGCCATTACAACAAGCCATGGTTTCCTCTTAGAACTGATTAAGTCATAAATTTGTGTTTGAGCCACAACAGTGGGTTTACATAGGATGCTAATGGAAACCTTAGGAAAACCTAAACAAACCACATTTAGTGTAGAGTTTAAGCCAGCCTAGGAGGAATTACCACCAAGCTTGATGTCCCTCATATCCAAGACAATACTCCAAAGAGATTTTGATCCAGGGGCAAAGGGATCAGGCAAGAAAGAGTGAGTTCTAGTCCCACTTTAGGCATGAAAGAGGACTGGGTTGTTTTGGGCCAATCACCAGGAAACTGAGAGTTCTAGCCCCTCCTTAGGCATGAAACCCGGCTGGGTGACTTTGGAGATGGTGAGTTCTAGTCCCACTTTAGACATGAATAGTGGGAAGGTTATCACCAACCCCTTTCTCTCAGCCTAACCACTTTACAGGACTGTTGTTGTAGACAGAATAGGAGGAGGAAGGACAACTACGTATGTTCATCACCCTCAGTTATTTATTAAAATAATAAAGGGAATGAATGAATGAATGAACAGCAGAGAGAATGTTTTTTGAGAGAGGTGGATGTAGTTTATAAATCTGGATCAAGAACTCAGAATTATGGTATGTAAACTGCAGTCTAGGACTTGGTTATCAAGTCATAACAATTTTGCCTTGTTCAGTAAATCATGGTTAACTTCCCGACGTTTATAGATTAGAAACCTGGATCCCTTAACAGTCCATTAGACCCTAAATACTTCTCCATATTTTTTTCTTTTAAGAAACTGCCGACCTAAATAGGCTAAGAACACAAACATGGAATCAGAGCCTCAGTAAAGTAACTAAGAGCTGTTCCCATCATGTATTACTCCATTAGCCGTACCTCTGTGCTTTTAAGGCTGATCAAATTCCCAGCTTTTCATTACAAGCAAATAAAAAGAACAATTCTGCAGAAGGCAAAACTCCATTGCTTTCAGCAGAATGTAATTGCAACATTCTTTTCTTTAAAAAAAAAAAAGTTTTTTAAAGGGCAAGGATGGCCGGTTTCAATTTTTCAAGAAAAACCCTGCTATCACCGAGAACTACAGCCTCAAAGTAATTTATGGAAACCTGAACGGTGGCTGAATTAAAAATTCAAGCTGTGTAACAAAGCAACATCTTATTTCACTGTGATTTTTTTTTCCAAGAGCTTCCAGCATTGCAAGATAAGCTAATGGCTTATTCCCTTCACTCATAAGAAGTAGAGAGGCTAAACTTGCATTTAATTAGGATTAGTGTTAATTTCACAGGATTGAGGAAGGCGCATTATGTCTCATGCACATTGCAATTGTTCTTTCAACAGCTTCTACTCCAGAGTTATGGTTCGCCGGCAGCCAAATCAGACAGTGGGGAAGAACAGGGACCAGTCAAGGAGTCTGGAGATGACTCTGACAAGGGTCCTGCGTCTGATGCAGAGATGGGGCCAGGACCATCTGGGAGTGGGGTGCTGACCCCGGAGCCTCCGGAGCCTGGCAGCAGCAAGGCAGAGGAACAAGGGGAGCCTGTTCCCAGTGCGCGTGTACGCAGAGCTGCTAGAAGGCGAGAGCAGCTGAGACAAAAGGGGCGACTTGGGAGTAAGGCTGGGAGGTGATTGCCCCTCCCATAAGGGATAAAGGACAGGCAAAGATGATGAAACCTTTGCAGGAAGCAAAGTCGTTCGTTCAGTTCAGGCTCATTCTTGAAGCTCTTTGTACTTCGGTTGGCTTTTTTTTCTAGTTCACTTGATATTTCTGTTATTGGCAGCACTTCACAGGAAAGAAAGGTGGATGCTTATCTCGAGGGACTGTTTGAGATTCATTACCGGCTGGGAATGAAAATAATTTCCAGCACTGCAAGAAAACAAGACTTGTTTTTAAAATAAGTATGTGCGTAATTACAGTCTCAGAAGCTTTGGTTAGAACATCCAGCTGTCTCCGGTTTCACAACTCCTTCCTTCAAATTCTCCAGTAAGAAACATTTGTAATCGGGGTTAAAAAAATGAATTGATATAGAGGTAATCTTTGACTTACAACCATTCATTTAGTGACCATTTAAAGTTACAATGGCACTGAAAAAAGTGACTTGAGACCGTTTTTCACACTTATGACTGTGCCAGCATCCCTATGGTCATGTGACGTTTGAGGAGTGGTTTGTATTTATGACGGCTGCAATGTCCTGGGGTCATGTGATCCCCTTTTGCGACCTTCTGGCAAGCAAAGGCAACGAGGAAGACAGATTCACCTAACAACCACATTACTAACTTAATAACTGCAGTGATTCATTTAACAACTGTGGCAAGAAAATGGGGTGAAACTCATTTCATAACTGTCTTAACTAAAAATATTGAGGCTATATAGAAGATTAAGGTACAAATAATCCTCGACTTGTGACCACAATTGGGACTGGAATTTTGGACAGTTGTTGCAAAGTTGAGTCAGACTCGATTTTGTGACCCTTTTTACAATATTTGTTAAGTGCATTGCCATCATCCAGGATTGTTAAGAGAATGCCCTGGTCATAAGTGCAAATTGATTTTTCCGAATGGGCATTTTTTTTTGTTGGAAATGAGCCAAAAAACCAGCCCCAAATCAAATCATTGCAACTGGTTATAAAGGTGAGCTGGTTGCCAAGTGTCTGAACTGTGATCCCTTGACCGTGGTGTGATGCAACAGTTGCAAGGGCGAAGAAGACCAGTCATAAGTGCAAGGCCCTGACTGGTTTCAGCACTGTCATGCCTGTGAATGGTTGCTGAATGAATGGTCGTAAATAGAGGACCAGAATTCTGCTTTCACTCAGGTGCAGAAATGGCAAGAATAGATAATAGTTGGATAGATAGATGATAGATAGATGATAGATGGATAGATAGATAGATAGATAGATAGATAGGCAGATAGATGAGATAGATGAGATAGATTAGATAGATAGATAGATGAGATAGATGAGATAGATAGATAGATAGATAGATAGATAGATAGATAGATAGATAGATAGATAGATAGATAGATGCGTGTGTGCGCGAGAGAGATGAGATAGATAGATATAGATAGATGGGAGATAGATATAGAGAGATGTTCGAGGGAGAATGATAGATAGATATAGATAGATGATAGATAGATAGATAGATAGATAGATAGATAGATAGATAGATAGATGATAGATAGATAGATAGATAGATAGATAGATAGATGCGTGTGTGCGCGAGAGAGATGAGATAGATAGATATAGATAGATGGGAGATAGATATAGAGAGATGTTCGAGGGAGAATGATAGATAGATATAGATAGATGATAGATAGATAGATAGATAGATAGATGATAGATAGATAGATAGATAGATAGATAGATAGATAGATAGATAGATAATGTAGATAGATAGATAGAGAAAGAGAGAGAGAGAGAGAGAGAGAGATAATGTCGATAGATAGATAGATAGATAGATAGATAGATAGATAGATAGATAGATGCGTGTGTGCGCGAGAGAGATGAGATAGATAGATATAGATAGATGGGAGATAGATATAGAGAGATGTTCAAGGGAGAATGATAGATAGATATAGATAGATGATAGATAGATAGATAGATAGATAGATAGATAGATGATAGATAGATAGATAGATAGATAGATAGATAGATAGATAGATAGATAGATGCGTGTGTGCGCGAGAGAGATGAGATAGATAGATATAGATAGATGGGAGATAGATATAGAGAGATGTTCGAGGGAGAATGATAGATAGATATAGATAGATGATAGATAGATAGATAGATAGATAGATAGATAGATAGATAGATAGATAGATAGATAGATACCGTGTTTCTCATATAATAAAGCCGGGTCTTTTTTTTTTTTTTGAGCCCCGAAAAAATGGTTAGCCTGTCTTTTCAGGGGTGACTTAATTTCCCCCCCCCCTTGCATCTTTGGGCGGGCGGGCAGTGACGGCTTGGATGTTGACCTCAGCGTTGGTGGGGCACTTTGTATCGGGGTCAATGCAGGCAGCACCATATTCGGGTGTGCAAGAAAAATACTTCCTAACGGCAAGCCCCCCCCCCATTCCTCCCCATTTCGCATGTTTTAATATAGGCCTTAATTTGGGGGGAGGGGCTTAATTTCATTTCATGCCTATAAAACATGCTGGGACTTCCTATTGGGGGAGGCCGTATTGTTGGAGAAACAGGGGGGAGAGAGAAAGAGAGAGAGAGAGACTGATAGGATAGGATAGGATAGGATAGGATAGGATAGGATAGGATAGGATAGGATAGGATAGGATAGGATAGGATAGGATAGGATAGGATAGGACAGATACCAGTAGATAGATAGATTTCCATCACCCAAACAAGCCTGACATAGGAACAAACTTCCTTATTAGGAATAATTTGCTTGCTGGCTCTTCAGGCTTCAAGCCCAGATTTCCTTCGAAAAATACACAAACGGTTTGGCAGCCGACTGCAACGAAATCGCCCTGCAGGCAAAAGAGCTAGAATACAGCAAACAAAATAAACTTTTAAGGAACTTTTTATTGTTGAATGTCTCTCTCTCCCTCTCTCAAAAAAAGAAACATGCCAAGAACAGCAGGTAGGAAGCGAGGGGCACTTTGTTTGAAGCAGATGTCAGCCATAGAGACACATCACTTCCACCACAGCTGGACCGGTATCCTAGCCCCACCTCACTCATCCAGAAATAAAATGTTCCACTTTTTTTTTTTTACGCTTTCCTTTCTGGAGATGCTTTAGAAATCAAAAAAGGCATGGTGGTAACCGCCATGAGCCATGCCCCCCACTTGGTTGGTTTATTTGTTTGTTTATTGAATTTATATTACTACCTATTCACCCATGGTGACTCAAGGCGGCTTACAGGATATACAGTACTTTAGAGGTAACCATAGACTTTTTTTTTTAGTTTACTTTATTTACTTTATTGTCACTGCAACTTGTACAATGAAATTAAATGCCATCTTCCAGTGTACTATAACACTGAACTATATAACTATAGTTCATAACTATAAAAATAAAACACAGACACACATCCTTCACATTCTATACATTGAATTGAAAACCACTAATATTGCATTAATGTTGCATTATACTCCAGAATTCAAAAGAGCTGCTGCCCTGGGACAGAAGCTGTTTTTCAGCCTATTTGTCCTTGTTTTTATTATTCTGTACTGTCTGCCAGATGGTAATAGTTCAAAAAAAGGGAGCCCAGGATGAGATGGATCTTTGAGGATGTTTTGAACTTTCTTAAGGCAGCGGGAGCTATAAAGCTCTTCCAAAGAGGGGAGAGGGCAGCCAATGATCCTCTGGGCAATGATGTTAACCCTCTGGAGTGCTGTCCTATCTGCCCCTTTGCAATTGGCAAACCATACAGAGGTGCAGTAAGTTAAGATACTCTCTATGGTGCAGTCTCTTACAACCATTGGTTTTAATAATGGCAATGGCACTGAAAAAAAGTGAATTATGGCTACTTTTCACACAACCATTGCAGCATTCCCATGGTCATGTGATCAAACTTTGGATGCTTGCCAATGGGTCCAGATCAGAGGTGGCATTTAGCAGGATCTGACCAGTTCTGGAGAACCAGTAGCAGAAATTTTGAGTAGTCCTGAGAACCAGCCAATCCCACCTCTGACTGGCCCCGCCAACCCCATCTATTCTCTACTTCCCGAGTCCCAGCTGATTGGCTGGGTCTTCTTTGGTTGCCCTGCACAGCAGAACAGAGCTGGAAAGCAGGTTAGTGGGGCAGGGAGGGAATGGGGCTTTTGCAGTATCCTTCCCCTGCCATGCTCACCAAGCCACGCCTACCAAGCCACGCCCACAGAACGGGTAGTAAAAAAAGTTTAATTCCACCACTAGTTCATATCTATGATGGTGCAAACATCCTGGTGGCCACATGACCAAAATTTGGACGCTTGGCAATTGGCATGCACTGATGATGGTTGCAGTGTCCCGGTTCCATCACCTTTGGCGACTTTCTGACAAGCAAAGTTGGTGGAGAAGTCAGATTCACTTAACAAACGGGTTACTAAACAATTGCAGTGATTCACTTAACGGTGGTCAAAAACATTGTGGAATGGGGCAAAATTAAGGTCCAAACTGCTGAGGACAACAATAACCAAAGGCTACGTTACAACTGTCATGACAACTGTCAGCAAATCAACTATAAATAAATGTAAATTGTACAATGAAAAGGTGGACTAGGAGGTGACACAATAGCAGCGTTCCAATATCTTAGGAGGAAGAGGGGGGTCCATTAGTCTCAAAGCACCTGAAGGCAGGACAAGAAGCAATGGATGGAAACTAATCAAGGTGAGAATCAGCCAGGAAATAAGGAAGAATTTCCTGATAGTGAGATAATAAATCAATCAATGGAATGGCTTGCCTCCCAAAATTGTGGGTGCTCCAACACTGGAAGTTTTAAGGAAGAGATTGGACAACCATTTGTCAGAAATGGTGTAGGGCTTCTTGCCTGAACAATGGGTTGGACTAGCAGACCTCCATGGTCCCTTCTAATTCTGTCTGCCCCATAATCATCATGCATCTACAGCAGAGAAATAACAAGAGAGTCCTTATATCTCTCCAGAGCAGGGGTCTCCAACCTTGGCAACTTTAAGACTTGTGGATTTCAACTCCCAGAATTCCTCAGCCAGCTTTGCTTTGTCCACAAGTCTTAAAGTTGCCAAGGTTGGAGACCCCTGCTCTAGACTGCAGAGAAGCAACACTTTTTTTTTTTTTTTACTTTTGCAGGGAAGGAATTTCCAGCAGAAGAGGATTCTCCAAAAACTACCTTTCCTATGCTTACAGATTCTAAAAACCATCGACTGAAGTGCATGCGTAAAGTCTACGAGCAGTTTAATTAAAAAAAAAAAAAAAACCTAGACAGGTGCATTTGCTACAAGCAATCTGGAGCTGAATGCAATTTCCCTAGGATCAAAGCAAAAAAGAAAAGGATTTCATTCTGGATCATCATCAACAAAATTGAATTACAGTTGGTTACAGAGAGGCTAAGCTCTTGACTCCCTGGCCAAGAGGGACAAGGGGAGACAGAGAACTGGTTCTTCGTGAAACAGCACATCCACAACCAAAGTTTTTAATATTACACCAGCGGTTTGCATACCTGACAATTTGCCAGCTATACTTTAGCATCAGCCTATCCTATATGACCCAACAGGGTAGGCGTGTTGAGCTGCCTCCTTTGCAGCTTCTGTTCTCTTTGATTGTAAACTTTTTGGATCTTGCCCTGTCTTGGACCTAAATCAAAACTTCTAACTTCACATCCTCCTCCAGGTTTTTCATTAGGCAGTTTCAGAAGGCCATAGGCATTCTTAGAATTATAGGGCTGGAAGAGCCCATGCAGGTCTTCTACTCTAGACCAACCCAAGGCAAGATTCCTTGTTCCATTCCAGATATATGGCTGCCCAAACTTCCCTTGAAAACCTCCACCCACAACTCCAACCTCAGAAATTCCTCCTTATTTCCAGCTTGGATCTCCTCTCTGAGGAGCTTCCACTCATTACTTCTCTTGCCCTCAAGATAATCTGGAGCATTCCCAGTGACAGCCCCTCAAGCGCTGGAAGACAGATATCGCATCACCCCCCAATTCTGCTCGTTCATCAGACAAACCTACTTCCTCTTTAGCTGTTCATCATACAGTTTAGCCTCCAAACCCCTCATCATCTTTGCTGCTCTTCTCTGCGTTTTCTCAGAAGCGGGAATTAGCAATGTTCAGATCCCATCTTTCTCATCTTCAACCTTGGCACCCCAAAAACGCAGCACTGGGAATCAAAATTGTCACTGTGTAACCAGAAGGAAGTGAACAGATGTCTCAGGTGAATTCGCAGACACATAGGAAGCACTGAATGTTTTTCAAAAGAAAGAAACCAAAAGAGGGAAATCAAAACAATAGTTTGGTGAGTAATAAAAAATACAAGTCCTGGGGGAAACTTTTGGACAGCTGAGCTTCTTGGTTTGCTGCCATTTCCTTTCATGGTGACCCTTTATCTAACCAATTGAAGAGAACTTGCTTAACTATAGGAGGGGCAGGAGGCTGGATTCATTTGCCAGGATCAGTTACGATTTGCTAAACCGTGACCAAGCACACTTGACTAGGTTGACACAACAACCCAGTTATTAAGCAAACCTTAATTATGATGGGCCCTATTCAGAGGCTCTAAAATAGCTATCGTTTTACATGGTTATCTTCTCTGGGTTGTAGTTCCTCCCTTCATGGCTACATCCTGATGACTTATTATGTATCCTATCTCTTCTGAAAGGAAACAGACACTGTTTCCGAATTGACTTCATAATTACATAGGCCATTCTAAGTTTGGAAAGTGAAAAATAACATAAATAAAAATAACACACAAGAAAGAGAGACTGGCTTGTGTTAAGTTTACTTACTTCAGTTCTTAAGGCACCAGGCTAGAAACCAAGAGATGGTAAGATTACATCAGTCACCTTCTAACCCCAGAAAGGAGAAAGCAGATAATAGAATAATACAGTTGGAAGGGACTTTCAAGGTCTTCTAGTCCAACCACTTGCTCAAGCAGGAGACCCTATACCCGTGATGGCAAATCTATGGCACATGTGCCATGCAGAGCCATTTGTGTGGGCATGTAAGCCCCAGCCAAATTTACCTGCACTGCACATGTGTGCACCTCCCAGCTGGTTTTCGGCTCATTTGAGGCCTTTTTCGGCCTCCCAGAGGCTTGAGGGAAGCTTCTGCAGCCTTTGGAGGCCACCTTGGAGTAATCCAGCTAGAACCTAGACAAGTCAGATATCCTCAGTCAGATTTTTTTTTAATGGAGTTGTTCACTATATAAAGATCCATCAGCTGGCTATTTCTCAAAAGCAATATTAATGCATTCCTTGGGGTCTCTGATTTCATACAGAGGCGGCAATTTTTCCTTATATGTTTTTAGGCTATTTTTAATTACCGTTAGCTGGCCAGAGTGATACATTTGGGATGGGCGATCATATACGTTCGATAAAGAAATGCACAAATACATGAAATAAATTTACATAAATTTATTTTGAGCAGATGCCTCCTGGTTGGCATTAAGCTCAGGCACACATCTAAACCAAAGGAGCCAGGGAAATTATTTCAGTGTGCGACTGCCAAGCTAGGAAAGATATGTGACATGTCCCATTTTAATTTTTGCAGAGAGTTACGAGCCCTGTTAATTAAATGCCTCATAAAAGCACTCCCAGATAGTGATAATGAATGGTATTCCTCTTCTCTCCTAACAAACCATCAGTCCATTGTTATTCATAACGCTGCCACATTCAGTGAAGCAATTATGAGAAAGCATCAGCAAGCATGATGTAATACAAGAGGGTTTTTATTAAAAACAACTCTACTTTAATACAGTTATTGTGATAGGGATTGTTTTAAGTTTCTTTGGGGAAATTTCCCTACCATTATATTTATGAATGACAAAGGATCTCACACCTGCATGTTGGTCTAAGTAAGGTAAGGGTTTCCAGCTTTGGCAACTTTTAAGACTTGTGGACTTCAACTCCCAGAATTCCCCTGTCAGCCACAGCCAAATTCTGGGAGTTGAAGTCCACAAGTCTTACAGTCACTGTGGTTGGAGATCCCTGGGCTAAGGCTAAGCTGTAAGAAAATTACTTCCTGATTATTTCAAGGTCATATCAGGACTAGGTTAGCACATCATACGCCTTAATCCATGGCTCGTTATGAAACTACAATTGCCTCTGTTCACATAGCACACCGAGTCGTAAACTAGTTTTCCAACTACAATGTTTGCATTCACAGAGTAGACTATAAACCAAGTTATGACTATAAAGTAAGTTATGACTTAGCCCATTCTGTAAACCAAGCCAAGGGCACAAGAAGTAGCCTTCATTCATCACAACAATCAAGAATATTGATTTCTTTCCATCATAGGGATGGTGTCATGCCCCTGTAGAGTCTGAATCTGAGGAGGAAGATGAACAGCTGACAGGGAGTGGGAGTTGGCTGTGGGGGAAACTGGGGAAGGGCAAAGTCCGGCTGGGCAAAGCGGGGAAGAGGTAGAACAAGAGAGAGGGGGTTCAGAGGAAGAACCAGGCCCACCCCCTCTTCATCCTAGGGCACGCAGAGAGGAATGGAGAAGAGAACAACTTGGGTTGCATGGCTTACGGGGGAGGAAAGGGCCCTGATTCCCTTCATTAGCCACACCTGGGAAGAAAGTTTAAGAGACATTGTTAAGCCTGGGTTCCCCAACCAGGGTTAAGGAGACAAGCTAAACAGAATGTGCAGCATTAGTCAGATAGCACACAGATAAATGAGTGAGATAAGCTTGTATGTTTGTTAACATACAGTAAAAATAACAGATACACTTGTGCTTTCAAAAGATAGTTTATTCCATTTAGAGTTTATAGCATAGTCAAAATAACAGTCCATTAGTCATGTATCATTTTAGTCAGTCCATTCAAGGATATTCAGTTAGCAAAGTCCGTGTAGAATATCCAATGTCAGTTCACTTACAATAAATCAACAGTCCTTTCTCTCTCCCGTTCGAGTAAGGAAAAAACGCAGTCTTGAATCCATCCAGTAATTAGGGATCATAAAGCCAGAGAGAGCAAGCTGACGTTCCTTGCTTCTTTTATGTTGCTTTCACAACCACTCCCTTAATTACATTCCTATATTTAAAGTTGCAGACACTTTAACTTATAAACTATGATAACATATTTATTGTTTTACCTAAACCAGTTAGGGTAAACAATGTTATCCCTAACAGACATGCAGGCTGCATGTGGCAGCTGCTGGGAGCAAACATGACTTTATCCTGTGTTGTCGTGGCTTATCTGTGTTCCTGGCACCTTTCCAACCATGTTGAGTTATTGCCATGCCTTCACATCTGGAATTCTTGCTCCTGCTCTGCCAAACTAATTACCTCATCTTGCCTTGATTGGACTGTAAGTTACAGTTTGTGTTGACCATGTTTTGGACTTAATTTTCTGCAGTCAAAGGCTGTTCCTGGGAAAGTTTCTCTCCAGCCAGAAGATAACCTGGACATTGGGGGCAAAGTTGGAGATAATAAAGGGTCTCTTATTGATTAACTGACTGTGTTGCTTTTGTGCCACACTCCGGGTCATCACAGATGGTGTCTTATACAGCAGCCCATCTCATCATTCAAAAGCACTGATTCAAAACCAATTAAAATGTTCAGGGTAGGTTGTATTTTTGGGAAAACAGGGCATCTACATTTTACTAACTTGTCAACAAAAACATAGCAAGAAGTTCTTGTAAACTAATTTCCTGAAATCAAGATTCTTCGTAGGACTGGTATATTATTACTTTTATTTCTGACCAACTCTTGTTAGGTTTTTTAAATTGGTGCATTCTGACACGACCTGCCCTCTTCACATTCAGAGTTCTCAGATTTTGCACTGACAATCAGCCTGACTGTTCTGTCATCTCCTCAAATGACCTTTCCCACTTTTCTTCAGGTGGGAAGAAAATTGGTCCATTTGCAACCCTTCTGACATCTCATCCATTTGCCAAGATTGCAGTCCTTTCAGCATCTTCAAATGGAGTTGAAGACTTGCTCCTTCGGAAAAAAAAGGCAGATTTTTTTTATCACCTATGAGTCCTTTCCCCCCCCCCCCCCCCCCGTTTAGAAAAGTTTTTAGTTTATTCAAGGAAGGTGAAAATACAAAATGCCAAAATATTTTTTTTAAAGAACAAAAGAATTTAAAAGAACACAACAAAACAGACCTTAAAAAGAAAAGGTATATTTTAACAAAGGAAACAAAGACTAACACATACACACATAACATCCTCCCTGATTGAATGCTGATCAATATAATATAGCAATGTTGGGTTTCCACTCCTTGAGAAACAGGCCAAAAGAATTTTAAACTGTTAAACTACTAAATCTACTCAAAAATTGTTAGCCTTCCATCTATAAACTATTTTAATAACAAAATAGTTACCAGGAAAAAAAAACTAATAAGTTTCTGTTGATATTCATTATTCTGGTTGTACCATACACAAGTCTAATTTGACATGACTACCAAGTTAATGGTATAATTCTGAACACACACACACACACACACACACACACATTCAACTCAGAAAGCTCAAACTGCCCAAGAAGCTACTGATCCAGTTCTACAGAGGAATTATTGACTCTGTCATCTGCACCTCTATAACTGTCTGGTTTGGTTCTGCAACCCAACAAGGCAGACACAGACTTCAGATAATAATTCGGACTGCAGAAAAAAACGATTACGTACTACCAACCTGCCTTCCATTGAGGACCTGCATACTGCAGAAGTCAAAAAGAGGGCTGTGAAAATATCTACAGACCCCCTCACATCCTGGACATAAACTGTTTCAACTCCTACCCTCAAAACGACACTATAGAGCACTGCACACCAGAACAACTAGACACAAGAACAGTTTTTCCCTGAAAGCCATCACTCTGCTAAACAAATAATTCCCTCAACACTGTCGAAATATTTACTAAGTCTGCATTACTATTACCATTAATCCTCCCATCCTTCCTTTCACCCATCTCCTCTCACTTACGACTGTATGACTGTAACTTTGTCACTTGTATCCTTACGATTTATATTGACTATTTCCTAGTATGATTTGATTGTTGATTGTACCCTATGACTATCATTAAATGTTGTACGTTATGATTCTTAATTCTTGATGAATCTACCTTTTCTTTTATATATACTGAGAGTATTTGCACCAAGACAAATTCCTTGTGTGTCCAATCACATTTGGCCAATAAAGAATTCAATTCAATTCAATTCAAAATACATCCTTTTTTCTAATGAAGCATTCATTTCTTTTAAAAGGAAATTCCTACAGAACAGGAGTCTTTCTAATCACACCCCAGGAGATTATCAGGCTGAGCCGGAGGTAGGAGTCAAACATGTCATTGGTCTCGAGTCCCTTCGCACCACAGGAGATCTGAATCCAGCCCACATTGAATTCCTTTGACTTTTATCTACCACCCATTTCCTTTGACTGTTAGTGTAGTTAATCGTTGACTTACAACAGTTTATTTAGAGACGGTCAAATTTACAAAGGCATTGAAAAATGTGACTTACGACCATTTTTCACAGTTACCACCTTTGCAGCTTCTCCACGATCATGCGATCAAAATTCAGAAGCTTGGCCTACGGGTTCATACTTATGACCATCGCAGTGCCCTGGGGAGTCATGGGATGATCCCCTTGGGTGACCTGCTGACAAGCAAAGTCAACGGGGAAGCCAGATTCAATTAACAACCGTGTGACTAACTTACCAACTGCAGCGATTCACTTAACAACGGTGGCGAGAAAAGTCGTAAAATGGGGCAAAGCTTGCTTCACAAATGTCTCACTAGCAACAGAAATTTTAGTTGTAAGTTCAGCACTCCCTGCAGCTGTTTGATTTCTCCCACCCACCCACAAAAATGGAAATAAGCTGGTGGAGATAAAAGCCTACCGGTATTATTTCCCAGGAAAGATGGAAATGAAGAGCTTAGCCTAAATGTAAGATATTCCCTCCGCTTCATTTGCAATACAAACTACAGGCATTAGTGGCACACCAATTCCTCGGCCAGCTCAATAACTTTGCCTAGAACTCAGCCGTGCTAAATGCAAAATTAAGCTGTTCATCGTTATCATCCATAGGGGTGATTCAATTTCTCCGAGGAGCAACATTGCCAGCCCAGGGTTTTAGACGACCTCTGCCTCTCATTTCCATGAGCAGATCCTGCCCAAACTATTTACACATGAAGCCTCTTTTGCCATCCAAACCGAAACAGAAAACATCTCCCTCCCCGCCCCCGCCCCCCAAAAAACAGCAGATATTTTGCAATGGGGGGTGAACTTCCCCTTTTAAAAGGAAAAGGAAAGGCAACAATAAATATTTTTTTTTCATTTTAAAAGATGAAAAGAAAAATAAGCCCAAGAAATCAATATACATTGCCTCTGTTTCAAGAGCTACATTCCATTTTAGGTACAAAAACAGGGTGTTTGGAATGGCTAGCCTTCAAAACCCTTCCAAAAAAAAAAAAATTATGCGTTTACTCTGACCTTTGGGGGGGATAGAAAAAAAAAGGTTCATAAAACTGTCTCTCCGTTCCTTATTAAACCAGCAATCCTTGCTCACTTATTCCATGTTCTCCGGACGATATGTTCCCCACTGAATACTTGAACAAGGAACAGGAAGTTTGCCTTCTCACAAGGATAAACAAAAAAACAAAAAACCCCAACAACCCTTAATTTGGACAGGGAGCGAGGAAAGAGGGTTGCAGGGGGGAGCATAATCAGGATTTGGGAATGGTTTCCGGAGTGGAGGGCCATGAGATAGGATAGCAATGCAGAACTGGAACTTTCAGACACACACAACACACACACGCTTCTTTGCCAACACAATCAGAAATGCTATGGTTACCAAACCAAAATAGGGTTTTTCTCTGCTTGCTTCCCAGCAGAAAAGCTTCAGCAAAGTCAAACTGGATCAGATGCACCATGAAAACAAAACAAAAAAATTACAGAAAGGAAACGCACGTATATAGCACAAGCAGAATAATAGTAGAACAATAGAATAGAATAGAATAGAATAGAATAGAATAGAATAGAATAGAATAGAATAGAATAGAATGGGATAGGATAGAATAGAATAGAATAACAGTAGGATAGAATAGAGTAAGAGTAAGAGTAAGAGTAAGAGTAAGAGTAAGAGTAAGAGTAAGAGTAAGAGTAAGAGTAAGAGTAAGAGTAAGAGTAGAGTAGAGTAGAACAGAACAGAATTCTTTATTGGCCAAGTTTGATTGGACACACAAGGAATTTGTCTTCAGTGCATATGATCTCAGTGTACATAAAAATACATTCATCAAAAATCATAAGATACAACCCTTAGTGATAGTCATACGATACTAAATAAGTCATCAAATCATACTAGAAACGAAATAAAACAATATAAATCGTAAAGATACAAGCAACAAGGTTATAGTCATAAGTGGGAGGAGATAGGTAGAAGGAAGGATGAGAAGAATCATAGTAATGCAGTCTTAGTAAATAGTTTGATAGTGTTGTGGGAATTAGTTGTTTAGCAGAATGGTGGCATGGGGAGGAAAACTGTCCTTGTGTTTAGTTTTTCTGATGTGTAGTGCCCTATAGCGACGTTTTGAGGGTAGAAGTTGAAACAATTTATGTCCAGGATGTGAGGGGTCTGTAGAAGTGGGAACCAGAAGGCAGCTGGCAGAGGGAAGTATATATCCCTGTTGGTGGGGAGATAGTAGAAACCCCAAAAAAAGAGGGAGGGTTGTGTCTTTAAACTGTTGTTTTTAAATAGCCACTGACCAAACCTGGATCAGGAGAAAAAAAAAGAACCAACAGAACCATTATATTTGAAAAGAAGTGTCTTGTAAAAGGACAGATAATTTTATCTGAAGCTATCTCTCCTCCACTTTGTCTTTTTGTAGGGTTATTTCAACTTCCCGAAGAAGATATTTGTGGTTTGCTGGTTAAGGTGACCCATTATTCTCCCTTACAGCCCTTCCCATTCAAAAACTGAGAGGGAATTGGAACAACGCTGTATAGGAGGGGGGGCAAAACAGAGAAAATAAAAAACAAGTCTTTTTTGATGGCCTCAGCTGGTAATCGTGGAGAAGCGGAAGGTAGAGAGAGGCCCTTAGAAATCTGTCTTCAAAGGCAACGGAGAAATTTTGAAAAAAAAACATAACATATAAACGAAATTGGGTTATTTTAATAAAGGGGCCCAGAGTTCAATATGCAAACGGATGACTAACATTCCTGGAAAAGTCCACGAGATGTAAAGTGGTAGCATTCAAAGCAGGAAGATGGAGCCTCGATCATTCCAGATGCAAATGGACTTTGCAAAGCGACAGAATTCCTCTTTATCCCATAACCTCGGCCACATGCACTATCTCTCACACATGCACTGAAAGAACCATGGTTTAACTAAGCCATGCTTACAAATGAAGGCATGTGTGTGTGTGTGTGTGTGTGTGTGTCCCAGGATAGCGTTGCAGGATCGAATCTGGGTCGGTCAGCGGAACCAATCTCCCGAACTTTCAGATTCGTGTTGGAGCCCATTCTCAGGGAGCACAATCTGGAAGAGATGAGTCCTCTGAGGATGGCCATGAGTTCGAAAGCTTGGCAGACTAAACCTCTGGTCCCAGTTAACCCACTGGGATGACCTGGGGCGTGGCACAAAGGCAACACAGTCAAATAAGCAAGAAGAGTCCCTTTATTATCTCCAACTTTGCCCCCCAATGTCCGGAGGTTACCTTCAGCTGGAGAAAAAAACTCTCCCAGGAACAGCCTTTAACTGGAGAAAATTCAGTCCAAAAACAAAATACATACAAACTGTGACTAAAAATTCACACAAACCATGCTGCAGTAATTAACTTGACAGGGCAGGAGAAGGAATTGCAGGCTTGATAGCACAACAAAGCACAAACAGTTGGGAAGACGCCAGGAACACAGATAAGCCTCAACGATACCAGATAATTCACAATTTGCTCCCAACAGTTTGCTATGCACAGCTACATTTTTTAAACACTGTGTTCCCAGCTGCAGCTAATGCAGGGAATCAGGGCCCTTTTCTCCCCCCTAAACCACACAACTCACATTGCTCCCTTCTCTGTTCCTCCCTGCGTGCCCTAGGATGAAGAGGGGTTGGGCCTGGGTCTTCCTCCAAATTCCCTCTCCCTTGCTCTACCTCTCCCCTGCTCTGCCCAGCCGGATTTTGCCCTTCCCCAGTTTCTTCCACAGCCAATGGAGCCACACTCCCACTCCTGGTCAGCTGTTCGGCCTCCCCCTCCGAATCAGATTCCAACAGGAGCATGACACCGACCCAGATTGGGTTCCAAGCTGTGCTTGCCTGGAATTACACAACATCCTTTAGATTAGATTACGTTAACAGAGTTGGGAGGGACCTTGTAGGTCATCTAGTCCAACCCCCTCCCCTCGCCCATGCAGGAGACCCGACACCATTTCTGACAAATGGCAATCCGGTCTCTTCTTGATAGCCCACATTGCCATAAATAAATCATACAACATGGTTTAGAAACATTGGTGTCCAGGGGAATGAAATATTTATCAAATCTGTAAGCTGCAAGTTTCCTTCTGATGCATTGCAGCTTACATGACTGACATATCCATGATGAATCTAGAGCCCCCCCCATACACACACACACACAAAAAAGTCACATATAAACTTCAAAAAGCCCACATTATTTAAATGGCCATGCCACCTTCTTTTTTTACTACTTCTTTTATCACTTCAGCTGTCGAGGGAATGACTTTGTGCACAGTATAATGGTCACCATCACATATTATCCCACCAAAGTAGTTTTGCTAATACAGGAATAAACCAAGAGCAAGGCAAGTACATTACAGGTAATCCTCAGCTTACGACCATAAATTGAGCCCAAAATTTCCATTGCAGGGCAGTTGAGTGAGCTTTGCCCCATTTTACGATGTTTCTTGACACTATCAAGTGACTCACTACAGTTGTTAAGTTAGTAACATGGTTGTTAAATGAATCTGGATCCTCCATTGACTTTACCTGTCATAAAGTCGTTATAGGGGATCACAGGACCCTCGAATACTGTGACGGTCATAAATACGAACCAGTTGCCGAGTGTCTGGATTTTGATCATAGGACCCTGGGGATGCAGCATTGGTCGTAAGGGTGAAGAACGGTCACAAGTTACTTTTTTCAGTGTTGTTGTAATTTCAAACAGTCACTAAATGAATGGTTGTAATTCGAGAATTACCTTATGTAAAAGGGAGGGAGGGAGAGAGAGAGAGAGGTATATATTATTGGTTCCTTCTAAAAAGGACCTAATAACGTACTATGTTGTGATTATAAAAGTGGAAACCTACAAATGAGAAATAGGTTGAAGATGAAATGGAGTAATGGGTGAATCCAATGTTTATCTAAGACCTGGAAATCATGACATGAGTATGATTTATCAAATACAACTGGCTGGGTTCACCTAATAATTGAAACCTCTATGAAGCATTTAACACAAATTTAACACACACAAAAATAGTTTGTTGTGAAAGCGACTGCCTGCGAAGGCTCTTGGATTGGGGCTGAAAGGCGAAAGCAGAAGTAGTATGCTCCATCCCATATTTGGACAGGCCAGGTTGCCCTGAAAGAAAAAAACACTTAATTTCTCACCTGGTATAGCTAGTCCATATATAGCTTAGAGGCTAGTCCAAGGGTCTTCAAACTTGGGCAAGTTTAAGACTTTATTTATTTTTATTTATTTTATTTTGAAAAGTGATTATTAGATAACAGGTATAAGTATAAACATGGTTATGAGTACATTAAATGGATACGAATAAGAAAAAGAAAAGAAACAATCGGACTGGGATGTTAGGGATGGTGCGCTTATGCATGCCCCCTACAGACCTCTTAGGAAAGGGGTGAGGTCAATAGTAGACAGTCTAAGGTTAAAGTTTTTGGGGTTTGGGGAAGAAACCACAGAGTCAGGTAGAGTATTCCAGACATTGACCACTCTGTGGCTGAAGTCGTATTTCCTGCAATCAAGTTTGATGCAGTTTACCTTGAGTTTGTATCTATTGTGTGTTCTTGTGTTGTTATGGTTGAAGCTGAAGTATTCATTGACAAGTAGGACATTGCAGTAGATAATTTTATGTACTATACTTAGATCAAACTTGTGGACTTCAACTCACAGAATTCCTGAGCTAACATGATTGGAGGAGGAATTCTGGGAGTTGAAGTACACAAGTCTTAAAGCTGTCAAGTTTGAAGACCCTTGGGCTAGTATATCTAACCTAATATATAAGCATCCCGGGGTTCAAATCCCAGAAGGATATGGCTAGTTGATGAGAGCTAAATAGCTTGAAATAGATCCATTTTAGCCTCTATTTCTTTGTCAGTAAATATAAATTTAACTCTATGAAGCATCTAAAGATACAATGTAGTCAGACATCCACAGTACTGTAACGTTTAAAATATCCAGGATAATAGTAATAAACCCTTTTTAATGATTTTTAAATATAGTACCACAGGCATTACAATTTACTATCCCAACAGTTTAGTATCTCTCATAGGATCCAGGGCTTGTTTGTTTACTGCTGCGAGAATCTCACGTTTACACAGCAGATAAATTCACACACGCAGATACAGTGATCTTTTATTAATCAACCCTTTGGTTACATTAATACAGAACAGACACATCATGCAGAACACCTCCGAAGATATCCTTGCCATGATCAGAGAACATGCTGGCAGGCAAAAAAAAAAAGGAACCACAACATCTCAATCTACCATTCGACTGAATTAGGTCTGCGCACTTTCTTTAAGCCATCGCTTAAAGAAATATGGCTTACGGACAACACACAACCGGCCCGATTTCCAGCAATGCAATTTGCAAAGCACAAAACATGCTGCTTAAGCTAAAAGCCAGCAGCCCCTAGCAGAGCATCATGTGAATTCATCCTATGCTCCAGGATGGGGTGGGAAGTGGGCTGGAGGCACATCACATTAGCAGCCTCTGCTTCCTCCCCTCAGATGGGGTCTGACCTTTTTCCCTTTGACTGGGTAGGAGCCAAAGCAGCTGAAACAAAGGAGAAAGAAACTTCCAACATCAGGGCAAGAGTCAGAAATTGACTCCATCGAGTTCGCCAGCAGATCCCAAAAACGAGGCCCATCACAAACTTTTCTTCTCACTCTGGAACAAGGCTTGGCCGACTTTGGCCAACTTTGAAGATCTGTGGACTTCAACTCCCAGAATTCTGGCTGGGGAATTCTGGGAGTTGAAGTCCACAAGTCTTTAAAAAGTTTGCCAAGGTTAGACAGCCCTGCTCTAAGAAAGAAATCAGGGCAGATCGCCAACACCTGGCAGGACATCCAAGGGCACGCTTAACTGACAGCACCTTTTGCCAACCTAGTTCATTCCCTTTGGTGCCCATGACTCCCTGATCCTCTGGGGAAAAAGTGGGCCGGGGGATTATGGGCCCTGGAGTCCATTATACCCGGGCAGGCAGAGGATGGAGATCCAGTGCAGCCAGCACATCTTAAACCAAGTGTTGGAAAGGATGGAGGGAAGAGGGAGGGAGGGAGAGAGAGGGGGGGGAGGGAGAGAGTTTTAGTCAGGAGACCCCAAAGGTGTTTTGTTTTTGTTTTTTTTCTAAGAGGCAACTGGACTTTCTTGTTAAATAACCATGACTGAGAAATCTCCAGCGACCGGAATGTTTTCAGTTTTGATCAGAGACGCTCGGGTGACGGTACTTCTGAGTAAGTTAAAAGCGCGTCGCAAGGAAGAAAGGGGGAAGAAGAAAGAAGAAGAAGAAGGGGGGGGGAAATGGAACAGGGAATCTCCCCCTCCTAGAAGAGGGGCTTTTCTCCAGAAAGGAGGAAGAGGAGGAGGCACCCTGCATGCAATCCTGAGCCAACCAACCAACCAACCAATCAATTCGCCAGCCAGCCCTGCCTTGTCCTCGTCCACCAAAAAAGGCAGGCGCCGGGAGCGAGAGGCCACCGCAGAGACCTACCTGGGGATGCAAACGGGGTATCGCAACGCAACGGCAGCATCAGCTCCTTCCACCGGCCGAGGATTCATCCTGCAAGGCGGCGGCGGCGGCAGCCTCCTCCTCCTCCTCCTCCTCCTGCTCTTCGCGGGAAGGGAAGCGCAGGCCCCACCCCCACACGCCAAGCCCCGCCCTTTCCCGGGCCGGGCCGGGGAGGGGAGGGGAGGGGGCGACCCGCAGTTGCAGCACTTGCAGCAATAACAGCAGCCACGTGAGGATCCTGCAATGGCTCCGGGGCTTCTCCCGGGCAAACTGCGCTCCAAGGGGGCTCGAGCCAACTTTGGGTGGGACGGGGGGGGGGAACTTTCTTGCAGCGCTCCCTCCCTCCCCTTCCTCGCCTACGAGGGAGTCCACCTCGTCTTCCTCGGTCCTGCCTTTCGGGGACTGCAGGGTGGAGAAGGGGCTGATGCCTAGGGTTCAAAGGCAGAAGAGCCGGGAAAGGTGCGCGGTCCGGGCCGCGCGTGCCGCCGCCGCCGCCGCCGCCTCCTCCTCCTCTTCAGACGGAGCAGGAGCCGCCGAGAGTTTCGGCGGGCCCTGTTGAGCCAGTTTGTTTTTAAACTGGTTTAAAACGCAGATCCTTGGACAGGGAAGGCCTTCGGGAGATGCCACCTCGTTTAAATGAGGCGGTGCAAACCAAACGGGGATTTGGAGGAAGGTGGCCAAGAAAGGAAGCTCGCGCCGTTTTCAAAGCCGTCCTCGGCGGGGCTGCGCGGTAGAAATCGCCCTTTGGACGGGGAACCTGGTCCGAAGAGGCTAAGCAACAAGGAAGAAGTTTCCCAGGGAAGCAAAAAAAAGAGAGAGAGAGAGAGAAAGATTTGCCTTTTTGTTTTCCTGACTGCATTTTAAGTTTTGGTAATGGGAAATGAAAGGGGTGCCTGTAAATTTGCAGTGGGGTCTAACCTTGGCAACTTTAAGAAGACCTGTGGACTTCAGTTCCCAAAATTCCCCAGCCAACTTTTAAAGATCTGTGAACTTCAACTGGATTCAAGCTATGCTGGCTAGAGAATTTTGAGAGTTGGAAGTCTGCAGGTCTTAAAAAGTTGCCAAGATTGGACACTGCTGCTAAAGGATACCTGTTTGAAGACTTGGACTTAAAATAACTTTATTATCACTTTAAATGTACACCAATCAGCATACCTTAAAATGAAATTTCATTGCATACAAAGGATCACCACCTCCAATGTACACTATATAAACACGCCAAAAATATACATAAATAAAAATGTATGCATATACCCATATATGTCGTGTGGCAAAGAGAAACAACGCAGTCTAGTTTGGATATATAAAAAAGTATGCGGCGAGAAAAAGGAATCTTGAGAGTTTGCAGACGGAGGGGCCTAGGGAACAAAGCTGTTACACAATTGGGTAGTCCTGCTAGAAAATGTGGCTTTGCTTGAGTTTACCTTTGCAGCTCACTTGAATGCAATTGTTTCACACTGACACAATGTGTTGGCAATACACATTTGTGCAAACTCAGAGCTGTTGCTAGAGTATAGAGTTGAAGGAATGAACGTCCTTGAGACCACAATTCCATTTTCTTTGGATGACAACTCTGTACTGCAGTCCCACATGTTGTGTGCAGTGGTCCTCTCTGTAAAATACAGGTAGTCTTGGATTCATAGCAACTGGGAACAGAAGTCCATTGCCAAGCACAGTGGTTCTAAAGTGAGCCATGCACAATTTTAGTCTTTTTTGGGGGGGAGCATGGTTTCTTTAGCAAATCACTGCAGTTGTTAAGTGAAACACCTGGTCATTAATCAAATTTGGCTTTCCCCATTGGCTTGCTTGTCAGAAGAAGTCCCTTTCTAAGTCCAAGGAAGGAGGGCAAACCACTTCTCAAAACCTAGCCAAGAAAAACTGCAGGCATTGATCCAGGCAGTTGCTGGGAATCAACACTGATTCCCATTAGCTCACACTTTTTTTATTATTATTTGATTCCTGGCCTGATGGGAAATATGAACCCTAATGAGTCCTGGCCATCATTCTTAGTTAATCTGAAGTTAGCTGCAGCTCAGATACAGTTGCCATGGATTGTAACAGCATTGCATAAGAAATTATTTGCCACTCAACCAGTTGGTCAAAATGCTGAATCGGATTATATAACCACCATTGGTTGGGAGATGTGATGTTCACAGCACTGTGTCATCACACCAACAACATCACACACCCAACTTCATTGTGACTTCTGCCTAATACCTATCATGAGCAACCACACCCCACTTATTAGCAAAACACTTTGGAAAGATGGGAGGGTTCACATCACCAATTTCCTGGATTATCCCTGGAGATCAACAATGAGAGCGAAGGGTAAAATATTAGTTCGCGATATGATTTCTTTCATTGCGATTCTTTGAATAAGCTACGAATGAGTGGATCTGTACACAGTAACTGTAATTATGTGGTTTACAATCCTTGGAGGCTGTGTTCAACCTCTGAATCATAAACTAATCAGGTATGAGTTTGTAGAACACTAGACTCACACATGTTTGACTGGTCTGTGGTTTATGATCTAGCCAAGGAGACTCCCATCTGGATAATTATGCAACAGTTTGCACAGTGTAGAGAGAGTTTTATCTGTTCAAGAAAAGGAAATGGAAAGATAGGTCAGGCGTAGGATCGGGAGTCACAGGAAGCATCAGTACTGTGGCTCAGACTTAATGGGTTCATTAGGACAGTCTTTGTGTGAGAATAGAGTATAATAGAATAGAATTAGAATAGGAATATAGAATAGGAATAGAATAGGAATAGAATTCCAGTTGGAAGAGAATTAGGAATTTGGAATAAAACAGGAATAGGAATAGAATAGAATTCCGCTCAGAATAGAATAGAATTCCGCTCTGAATAGATTTAGAATAGAATTAGGATTTTAGGAGAGGAGAGGAGAAGAGGAGAGCAGAGCAGAGGAGGAGAGAGGAGGAGAGGAGAGAGGAAGAGAGAAGAGAAGAGGAGGAAGCAGAGCAGAGGAGAAGAGAGGAGTGGAGTGGAGAGGAGAGGAGAAGAGAAGAGAGGAGAGGAGGAGGAGAGAGGAGGGGAGGAGAGGAGAGAAGGGGAGAGGAGAGGAGAGGAGAAGAGAGGAGGGGAAGGGAAGAGAAGAGAAGAGTGGAGGGGATCTTGGAACTCTTCCAGTCCAACCCACTGTTCAAGCCAGAGAATTTATACCATTTTAGATAAGTGACTGTCTCTTCTTAAAAGCCTCCAGTGATGGAGCACCCACAACTTCTGGTGGCAGGCTGTTCCACTAGTTAATTGTCCTCACTGTCAGGAAGTTCCTCCTTAATTCCAGGTTGTTTCTCTCTCTGATCAGTTTCCATCCATTGTTTCTTGTCTTGACCTCTGGTGCTTTGGAGAATAATTTGACCCCTTTCTCTTCTTTGTGGCAGCCCCTCAAATACTGGAACACTGCTATCATATCGCCCCTAATTCTTTTTTTCTTTAGACTACCCAAACTCAAATCCTGCAGCCATTCTTCATATGTTTTTGTGTTGGTCTGGAGCGATGTTGCCTTACCTGCAGTTCCAAATGTTAAATAGGCTAACATTTTGCTTATCAGAGGGTCTCAAAAGGTGATCACATTACCCTGAGACACTGCAACCGTCATAAATATGGGTCAGTTGCCAACTGTCTGAATTTTGGGATTCAAACTAAGGGATGCCGCAGTGGCCATAAGGATGAAAAGGGTTCATATGTTGCTTTTTTCCCCTGTGCCATTGTAACTTTGAATGATCACTAAATGAGTTGTTGGTAGTCAAGGACTGCCTGTAGTTAGAAGGGGTAGCAGAAGTTTCAATCTCCTTTTGCATAGTGTTTACACCCAGAATTCAGTCCCTGGCTGAAAAGGATTAAGGTTATAATTGTGACAGACGTTTAATAACAACTGTTACACTTCCAGGGTTTAGGCTTTACACGGTTTCAGTATTGGGCAACACCACTTTATTTGTTTATCCATTTATTTCAGAATTCATTATCTGCCTTTCAGTTCAGTCATTCCTCAAAGGAGAGGGGCGATATTTTCTAAAGCAGAAATACATTAAAGGAAAAGACAAAAGAACTCAGTGGTGTGCCCTCAAGGGCCAAGAAAATAATACAAACCTCGTCACATTTGAAAGTCATGTTTTATATTATATTATAGAGAGAGGTAGTATTCAACAGGTTCTGAATGGTTCTGAAGAACCGGTAGTGGAAATTTTGATTAGTTCGGAGAACCGGCAAATGCCACCTCTGACTGGTTCTGCCTCCCTCTATTCTCTGCCTCCCATTGAATCCCAGCTGATCGGCTGGGTCTTCTTTGGTTGCCCTGCGCAGGAGAACGGAGCTGGAAAGCAGGTTAGTGGGGTGGGGAGGGAATGGGGATTTTGCAGTATCACCTACTGCCACACCTACCAAGCCACGCTTACCAAGCCAAGCCACACGCCACCAAGTCATACACACACACGCACATTTTCCCTTGTCCAGAACATTAAACCAGATGCACTGGGGCTATTTTATTCTTCAGTTTATTTTTTGCTCCAGGCTCTTCTAATCTCTCCTCAGAAGAACTACTTAAAGATCTGTCTCGCTGCAAAACTGGAGTATAACATTGGAAAAAAAAAAACCCAAGCAATCAAAAGAAACCAGTTTCAGGTTCAAATGTTGAATCATTAATCCTAAGAATGAATTAAAAATGAATTGGTGAAAGATGAGCTGCCCCAAACTGGGTTGGGATCACTGTGTGTGGAACATAGGAAAGCCTTTCCTGTCATTCTCAGGCTTAATTGTCAAGACAAGGATGCCCATTTTACAGGTTGTATCATTTTAAACCTTACAATGGGCTAAGCTCCAGCCTTAAATCTTCCAGGACAAGGGATTGTAATCTATTTGTTTGAAACTCACAATTTGCTTTGTGATCAGCAGTGTGTTGTGAAATGGTGGACTGTTGCACACCTGAGAAATGCAGAAGTTGGCCTCTTAAAAATTCTTCCTGCCATAATATCAGGATCAAGTCAGATATTAATAATACATGTCACGTGATCCCCCTTTTCAGCCTTCCGACAAACACGGTCAATGGGGAAGCCGTATTCCCTTAAGGACTGTGTTACTAATTGAACAACTGCTGTGATTCACTTAACAGCTGTGGCAAGAAAGGTCATTAAATGGGGCAGAACTCATCTAACAACCATCTCACCTAGCAACAGAAATTGTAGTCGTGCGTTGAGGACTACCTGTATATTATAAATATACAAATAGAATATACAAACTGTAAAATTGCCATTTGACAAGATTCTGTCTATAGGTGTGGAAATAATAAGCAGCTTGGGAAGAATTGCCACGTGTTATTTTTTTTTCACTTTTGGGCAGAACACGAAAACATGTGAAAGTTTCTATGTTCGTCCATTTACTTCTCGCAAATGTACTGTATGTGGGCACATAAATGAGCCTTTGTGGCACAGGGGTTAGAATGCAGTATTGCAGGCTAACTCTGTCCACAGTCTGGCGTTTGATCCTGATGGGGTTCAAGGCTGACTCAGTCTTCCATCCTTCTGAGGACCCAGATAGTTGAGGGTTCTGTAAACCACTTAGACTAGAGGGGGCTGAAAAGCACTGTGTATATAAGGGCTATTGTTAAGTGGGAAGGAAGGGAGGGAGGGAGGGAGGGAGGGAGGGAGGGAGGGAGGGAGGAAGGAAGGAAGGAAGGAAGGAAGGAAGGAAGGAAGGAAGGAAGGAAGGAAGGAAGGGCTGTGTTGGAATGCAGTATTGCAGGTTAACTCTGCCCACAGCCTGGAGTTTGATCCTGACGTGGCTCAAGGTTGAGTCATCCTTCCATCCTTCTGAGGTCTGTCAAATGAGGACCCAGATAGTTGGGGGCAAGATGCTAACTCTTAAACCAGTTAGAGAGGGCTATAAATTACTATGAAGCGGTATATAAGTCTATCGCTGTTGCTATAATGCCTCTGAACTGAGACCTTGATGATTGCTCCCTTGGCCAAAGGCGCTGAAGATACATTTAAGATTTCTTCCCTCTAAGAGAACATGGGGGTGCTCCAAAACTTACCACTGTGTAATCTTGGCTTCATTGGGATGCTGGTTCCAGCACCGCAGAGCAAGCTGTCTGAATTTAGAATTAGTGTTTCAATTAAGAAGCCCTCTAAAGAGCCAACACATCTTACAGCGCATGATAAAAATAGCACAGATCAAAGAGTTGGCACTGCAGAACTGACATGTACAGCCTGTGGCTGTGTCCTTTTGTTAAGCGCTGGGATTTTGCAATTTAATTCTTTATAAGTCAGTTTGGCTATGTGTCTGGATGTGCTAGCCCACTCTTTGCTGCCTTGGAGAATGAAATTTTACTACAGCCAGCCTAAATGCACACCAGTATAATTTTCCGCATGATAAGAGTCTCATCTCATCAGCACCCAAACAGGAACACAAAGACTATTGCCAACTTTTTAGATCAAGCCCATGTTTTTTTAAAACAGTCTGATCTGCCTATTATTACCACAACACTTTTCTTTTCACACTGAAACACCCATAAAGAAGATTTATTCCTGCTCACTTAGAAACCTGAAATGGAGAATACTGCATGTACACATTATGCTAAGTATGGTTTAAATGTGGTTCATGAATTAAGCTACAATTGACTAGGCTTTTGCAACAAGCTATGCCATAAACCATGGGTTACAAACCACAACTAGTGTTCCTTTACTCAGAAGATAAAACCAGAATTTGATTTTTAAAATTGAGAGTTGGTATATTGTAAAATATAAATTTTATGATGCTTTTAATGGTGTAAATGATGCTGGGGGAATGACTAAGCAAATCAAAAGGCTATAAGTTCTTGAAAAGGGAAAATCCACCATCTCTCACGCAAGCAATGTCCTTTAATACACAGACAGCAGACAATGATGGCTTGCACTTTATCACATGGAAGGAAGTTGGCTCAGATCCTGACTCTTAATATAAGGCAATTTAAGCAGGGGTGGGATGCAAATATTTTTACTCCTGGTTCTGTGGGCATTGTTAAGTGGGAGTGGCTAGGTGGGCATGGTCATGTGACTGGGTGGGCATGGCTTCTTCTTCTTTTTTTTGCAGCACTCCCCTGCGCTCCATTTTCTTGGCCTCCTGGGCCCCAGGAAGCCTCCTGGGGGGATCATTTTTTGCTCCCAGGAAGCTTCCCTGAGGCCCAGGAGGGGAAAAAAAAAAAACAGAGTGGGGAGGGTCAGGCAGAGAGGGGAAGGGCCAGCCAGGGACACGATTTGCCGGTTCTTCAAACTGGCCAGAATCGTAACAACCGGTTCTATAGAACCAGTCCGAACCGGTAGAATCCCACCCCACCCCCTGGATTTAAGCAACACCAGGGACAGGCTTTGCGAACACAAATCCACATGAACACAATTTGAACAGGATTCTGAATAAGCTAGACAATATTTCTTAAGCTTGGTGAGTCGAAGATGTGTGGATTTCCAACCCATCTGGAAGACCACGCAGCTTCCAGAAGGACTAGTAGGGGATGATATGAGAGCAGCCTTCCAGTACTTGAGGGGTGGTCACAGAAAAGACAGGGTCAATCTATTCTCCAAAGCACCAGAAGGGCGGGACAAGAAGTAACAGCTGGAAATTTATCAAAAGAGAAATCCAACATAGAACTAAGAAGGAATGTTCTGACAGTGAGAAGGGCTTCCTTCCAGAAGTTGTGGGTGCTTCATCACTGGAAGTTCTCAAGAAGAGATTGGATAGACATTTAGGGTCTCCTCCTTGAGCAGGGAGGTGGACTAGAAGATCTCTAAGATCCCTTCCAACCTTATTATTGTATGTTCTACTTGAGGGGTCCTTGGTAATCTCTGAGCTTGGTTGTTTTCTCGCAGACATTTCATTTCCCAAACTAGGTAACATCATCATCATATCAAGGGGGATACTAATACCCCTCTATAAAGTCTTAATAAGGCCACACCTGGAGTACTGCATCCAGTTTTGGTTGCCACACTGTAAAAAACATGTTGAGACTCTAGAAAGAGTGCAGAGAAGAGCTACCAGGATGATTAGGAGACTGGAGGCTAAAAACATATGATGAATGCTTGTAGGAACTGGGTATGGCTAATCTAGTGATGAGAAGGACCAGGGGAGACAGGATAGCATTTGAGGGGCTGCCACAGAGAGGAGGAAGGGGTCAAGCTATTCTCTAAGACAGTGGTCCCCAATCTTTTTTGTACCAGGATTGTCACGATTTTCAGGATTTTCACAATTATTCATTCTTTGCGGCCCGGTACAAAATGACGGCCAGCCAAAATGACGGCCAGCCAGCCGTCCCCCGCTTCTCCCCGCCACCTTCAACTCCTCCTTTGTACCTTCTCACAGTCAATGGGCTTTTCGGTCTCTTTCTTAATCTCGTCCTGAGTAACGCGAGACTCCACCGCCATCGGGATGGCTCTTCATTCGAAGCCGCCCCCCCCCTTCGACGAAACTAAGGCGCGAGGATTCCTTCAGCACCCAAACGCCGCTTTCCAACAACCAACAAGCTCCCCCGGAAGCACTTTCTCAAGCGCCGTCAAAACAAGATGGCGGCGCCCAAGCAAAGTAGGCTTTTTCTTTGAGGCCCAGTACAAAATGATCCATGAACCGGTACCGGTCCGGGGCTCAGTGGTTGGGGACCCCTGCTCTAAGACACCTAAAGGCCAGACAAGGAATAACGGAAACTCAACAGGGAGAGTTTCAACCTGTTCTGACAGAGAGAACAATCAACCAATGGAACAGAAGTTGTGGGAGCTTCATCACTGGAGGTTTTCAAGAAGAGATTGGACTGCCGTTTGTCAGAAATGTAGAGTCTTCTGCTTGGGCAGGGGATTGGACTAGAATGACCTTCAAGGTCCCTTCCAACTCTGATTATCTGTAAATCAGTGCAATTTAGTTTGGGTAATGGAACATCT
Source organism: Hydrophis major (assembly GCA_033807585.1). NCBI lineage: Eukaryota > Metazoa > Chordata > Lepidosauria > Squamata > Elapidae > Hydrophis > Hydrophis major. The sequence goes on along the minus strand of CM066340.1, from coordinate 10,399,520 downwards.
GCAAGAAAACCACCAAGCTCAGAGAACACCAAGGACCCCATAATTCAACCCCAAGCGAAAAATCTCCTTTATTGGCCTGTTCTGTGTTCTCCCTGGCCTTCAGCAAGGCCACTCGGCTGTCCTCTTTGTCAGTGGGTTGCAACAGATGTTTGGAGGGAAAGGGCTGCTTTGGAGCTTCTGTGTCCCAGACTCCTTCTTCCCGCAGGCACCTTGATCTCTGCTCTGCTCTGCTTTCAGAAAACAAGCTTGGCCTTTCAGTGGCCCCACCCTGCAGGCCTACAAGCACCCACACACACACTGCCTTGTCCTTGAGAATCTGGAAGGAGGGGATAAAGAGACTAAGGAAAGGCCACCTGTCCCTGGATCAAACCCACGCAGCAGGAAGCTTATGTTTCAAGGGCCCCTGTCTGATCTCTCCGCCATCCTTCATGGGAGCCTGAATTTGGAAGAGAACTTTTGCCCCCTGATAGCAGCGCGTGTAAGTGACTCTCTTGAAGAAGAAGCGATTGTGGTCAACACATCTGTTGCTTTACAACCACAGCACAGTACTGGTTGGCTATCTCTTCTGCTCCACCCCATCCCTGCAACTTATGGTGGTCTTCCATACTAATCCTGATTAACAATTATTCAATGTTATTTATTTGATTATATCAAGCCTTTATTATTATTATTATTATTTTTAATAAGCAACTCAAGGCAGTGAATATAGCTAGTATTCCTTTCTCCTCCTCTTTTCCCCACAAGCATAGCCCTGTGAGGTTAGTTGGGCTGAAGTCACCCAGTTGGCTTTCATGGCTAAGGCAGCATGAGAACTCACTGTCTCCTGGTGATTGGCTCAGAGTCACCCACCTGGCTTTCGTGGCTAGGGTGGCACTAGAACTCACAGTCTCCTGGTGATTGGCTCAGAGTCACCCACCTGGCTTTCGTGGCTAGGGTGGCACTAGAATTTACTGTCTCCTGGTGATTGGCTCAGAGTCACCCACCTGGCTTTCGTGGCTAGGGTGGCACTAGAACTCACAGTCTCCTGGTGATTGGCTCAGAGTCACCCAGTCAACTTCCCTGCCTAAAAAAGTTACAGAGAAGATACTGATTCTTTAGAAAGTGCAAATAATGCAACAAAGATGATTAGACATCTGGAAGCTAATGAATAATATGAAAGAAAAGGACTAGATGGGATATGATAGCTGCCTTCCAATATTTGAGGGGCTGTCCTGTCACAATGAAGAAGGGGTCAAGTTATTCTCTGAAGTATGCGAGGACAGAACAAGAAGCAACAGAGGGAAACTTATCAATGAAAGATCCAATTTCCTGACAAGTTTGAGAACAATTTATCAGTGGAACGAATCAGAAGTTGTGGATGCTTCATTACTGGGGGGTTTTAAGAAGAGACTGGACAGCCATTTGTCTGGAGTAGCATAGGATCTCTTGCTCAAGTAGGGGGTAGACTACAAGACCTCCAACTCTTATTCTTTTACTCTAGCCTTTCAGTAGCATTAGCTAGTGTGTTTTTGGTTTTCCAAGTTTTGTCTACCCTGGAAGGCTAATAGAAACTATACTAATCACATATTGATTCAGCCTCCCGAGTGAAGCCAGCAAAAGGTTCATTTCATTTGCATTCTCCCAATTCCACCAGTTCTACCTTGGCCGTTATTCTTTGACTCATAGATTTCTCCGACTGAGACGCTGGAAGGCACCACAAAGATCATCTAGTCCAACATTTGCAATATGCAAAAAAAAAAAAAAACCCACTTCATTTTGTTCTTAAAAATCTGTAGGGATGGAGAACTCACCACTCCCATGAGTAGATTGTTCCATTACCATCAGGAAATTTTTCTTCATATTTAAATAATATCTAGGAAGCTAGATTTTGGGCTCGGCCACCTTCCCTGTAGTTTAGTCCACAACTATGTTTAAACAAGCCATGGCTTAATGCAAGAAGCACACACACCCCAAGAATGAGATGACCATCACATTCCAAATAAAGCAAAGCAGGAATTGCATGAACCATCTGCTCATGTACAAATGCACCCTTTTACAGAAATCTTTATTTATAATCCCACTCAAGATTACTCCTGCCTTAATTAATTGAAAATTAGTCATTATGTGAGATAGAATTCCTCCTCTGCTTGTCATTCTTTGATGCCTGTTTTTAGGTTTAAATGTGTTTATTCCCTTGGGATTTATAAGAGTTGCCATAAGCCACACACTCATTCTATCTGCAATTTCTTGCTGGTTTATTGTTTTGTGATCACTCTTCTCCTGCTGCTTTTTTATGGAGACTGCTGTTTGCTGAAAATTTAAAGCAGTTATCCTAACTGCAGTTAGATTTCTACCTTTCCTGCACCACCTTTGATGCTTTAACTGGAGGGGTGGAAGGAAAGCCCCAAGAACATGGTTATGAATGTTTCAATTAATAAAGAAGCATTTCTCATCATTACAGACTGTAAATGAATATCAGATGGGTGGCTGCGAATATGAAAACACAATCGGATTAGCAAAAAATTGTCACCCACACTTTCTAAAATATTAGTTCCTTTTTGTGCCATCAGGCATCATTTTGACATGAAGATTATTCACATGCAACTTGCACCTGTAAATTTTGTGGCCAAGTTGAAGGAAACCCAAGTTGAAGGGGGATTTTATAGTATCCTTCCCCTGCCATGCCCACCAAGCCACACACACAGAACCAGTAGTAAAAAAAATTGAATCCCACCACTGGTGGGATTCAACCGGTGTTACTTCCAGTTTGGTGAGAGTGCAATTTACGCTAGTTCCACATTCTAGTTCCACATTCACATCTCGTCCTTGTCCAGCTTCTCCTACTCCTCCTTCCTGAAGTTGTTGTCACTTTGCACCACTATAGCTATCCTCACTAATGTCTTCTAGTCCTTGTCTACTACCACAATGTCTGGTGGATTGACCAGTATCTGTTTGTCTGGCTCTGGAAGGCCCATGAAATATCACCCCTGTTATTCTCCATGACTTCTTGAACAATGTCCATCTGGATTTGGGATGATCTGGTCCATATATTATCTTCTCATCCTTCTCCACAATGTCTGGTGGATTGACCATCTCTTCAGGAGGACAGAAGTTCTGGGACTCTCTCAAAGCATCAGCACTCAACAGAGTAGGTCTACTTAAGAATACCAGCAGCAATACCAGATGATTAAAAAATTATATGGTTATTTACTGGGAATTAAATTAGAGGAAGAACAAGTTAAAGAAACTATGATTGTTTGGGGGAAGAATTTTGGATATGGGATTGATTTAGAGAAATGGCAAAAATTGTGGTCTCAAAATTATAAAATAACAATGTCAACAGCATATAAAGAAAACTTGTACAAGATGTTTTACAGGTAGCACTTTCTCCCGACAAGAATAGCAAGAATGTTTAAGAACAAATCTGAAAAATGCTGGAAATGTCATCAGATACCTAGCTCATATTACCGTATGTGGTGGACTTGTGAGGACGCCAGAAAATATTGGACTAAAATTCACATGTGGTTGGAAAAAATGACAAAGAAACACATAGACTTGAAACCAGAGATCTTCTTATTGGGAATTTTACCTGATACATATAGTAAAGATTTGAAATACCTGATTGTAAATGTATTAACAGCGGCTAGGATTGTATTTGCTAAAAATTGGAAGAATGAGAAAATACCATTACAGGAAGAAATTATTAAGAAAATATTGGAATGTGCTGAGATGAGTAGATTGACATTTGAAATTAGAGAGCAAGAGGATAAACAATTTTATGAAATTTGGGATCTTTTTTATCAATGGCTAGATGATAAAATACGATAATAGAATATTTAGAATATTAGACAGTAAGGAATATCTTTATTTTGCTATTTTGCTATTATTTTGTTATTTGACATTATATTTATAAAGTGTTTTTAGGATTGATTTGGAATGATTATATGATTTGTTACAGAATAAACTGTTTAAAGTATTGTTATCTCATAAAGCATGAATGATTAAAAGTATAGTCAAAAGTTTCTTTTTTTTTTTAATAGCGATATTAGGATATATAAGTTTGGATTGACAATATGAGTTGTTATGTAACATAATTGTAATTGAGACTACAAAATGAATGCACAAAACTGATGAACCAACCGACACACTGGAGTTGACGTTTTAATGTTTTGTTTGTCTTGTTTGTTTGTAGAAAATTAATAAAATTCTTTTCAAAAAAAAAAGAATACCAGCAGCAATAGCAGGTAGACTTATATACCCCTCCATAGTCCTTTACAGCCCCCTCTGAGCCTTTACAGAGTCAGCATGTTGCTCAACAATCTGGCTCCTTGTTTTATCAACCTCAGAAGGAAGAAAGGTTGAGTCCACCTCGAGCTAAATGAACTGTTGCGAGTTGTTTCTGGAAGATTTTGCCACTTCTTGTCTCTCCTAATCCAAATTAGAAACGATCCTTCTTTTTCTCTTCCCCCCCCCCCAAAAAAAAAATTGGGGTGGGGAGAAAAGAGGGAGCATTTCTAATTACCTCATTTCCATGGTCACATTTTCTACCAAACGAGAGTACCAATCTGTTCAGAATAATTTGAGGTCCAACTGTGTACAGGTGTCTAATTGCGACACCTGTGTTTCCCAGAAGCAGCTTTCATGTCAAGGACTTTGTGATCATCTAAGGCAGTCTAACTGGTCTTCAGTTTCTTGAACCGTTCAGAGTAACACTTGCAGGCAAGCTGGAGGGCTGACTTTGATTATTTTCAATTTTAGATGTAAATTTAATCAACAAAGAGGCGCTCAAAACCTCAGGGAAGGAAGGAGGAAGCTAGATGTATCAAAAATGGCTGCTTTCTATTGTTTTCAAGATGGGATTGTAGCTGGAAAAACTAGCATTTCAATTCCAATCCAGTTGAATAGCACACCCTTTCGTATTATGCTTCCAAAGATTCAGGAACATGAACTAGTAAATGATGGCTATAAAAGGAAAAGATGATTCGGGCTATTTCATAACATGTTAACTGTTCTATAAATGATTAAATGAAAGATGTTGAAGTTAGAGGGGTGGAATTGGGTGAAATATGATTTATAGGAGAAAGAAAACCAGATGAGTAAATATTTCTGATGGTTATATAATCAAAACTATAATGGAAGATGAAATATGTTATGATATGATTGATGTTATTTATATATTATTGCATATTTGTTTATATATATGTGTGATCATAATGATGATGATGATGTTTGTATGTTAACACCTTGGACATCTAGAGAGCACACTGCTCAACATAGAAAGGAAATGTATGATATAAAACAATAAAAAAATATTTCAAAAAAATATGCATTAAAAAGGACAAAAAGACAAAATCATATATATATATATTAGCTTTCTAAATAAAATATTTTTTGATCTTTAAAAAGAATCTGTTTTATTGTCCCCTCGCTGGAGATGAATACAGGTAGTCCTTGACTTTTGACCATAATCACTCCCCAAAGTTCTGTCGTTAAGCAAGGCAGCCATTGAGTGAGTTCTGACCCATTTTATGACCTCTTTGCCACAGCTGCTCAGCAAATCACTGTGGTCATTAAGTGAACCATGTGTTTGTTAAGCAAATCTGACTGTTCTGATCAAGGCTTCCCGAGACTGTAATTAAGCACATGCTTAGTTAAAACAACTGTTGTTTTATTTCAACGCTGGGAATTATGCTCATTCCCAGCCAGCAATGAGTCCCAAACAATCCCTCAAATAACACCCACCTTTATCTCCTTTGAATTGCTGCCAACAACTAGAGTGACAAATGAACTATAAAAAAACCAATCGAAGTACAAAGTCCACACAGAGCTTCAAGAATGAGTCTGAACTGAACGAACGACATTGCTTCCTGCAAAGGTTTCATCATCTTTGCCTGTCCTTTATCCCTTATGGGAGGGGCAATCACCTCCCAGCCTTACTCCCAAGTCGCCCCTTTTGTCTCAGCTGCTCTCGCCTTCTAGCAGCTCTGCACACACGCGCACTGGAAACAGGCTCCCCTTGTTCCTCGGTGTTGCTGCTGCCAGACTCCAGAGGCTCTGGAGGCAGCACCCCACTCCCAGATGGTCCTGGCCCCATCTCTGCATCAGATGAAGGACCCTCATCCGAGTCCTCTCCAGACTCCCTGACTGGTCCCCATCCTTCCCCACAGTCCGATTCCACTGCCGTCTGCACAGGCTGCCAGCAACCCACAACACTGGCTTCTCCCTTTGACGTTGCTTGTCTGGGAAGGTCAGAAATGGAGATCATGTGACCAAAAGACAGGGCAACCATCATACATACCTGCCAGTTGCCAAACATCTGAATTCTGATCACATGACCATGGAGACGATGTAATAGACATTAAGTATGAAAACTGGCTGTAAGTCGCTATTTCAGTGCCGTTGTAACTTGGTCACGTGATCAAAATTTGGGCACTTGGCAACCAGCATGTATCTATGCCAGGGGTCTTCAAACTTGACAGCTTTATGACTTGTGGACTTCAACTCCCAGAATTCCTCCTCCAGTCATGTTAGCTCAGGAATTCTGAGAGTTGAAGTCCACAAGTCTTAAACTTGCCAAGTTTGAAGACCCTTGATTTTATGTGATCATCATTTGTATCCTTCTTAGCTGGCTGCCACAAGCAAAGTTAATGGGGAAAATCAGATTTGTTTAACAATTGCATGATTCAGTTAACAACAGTGTGATAGGCCAGGGAGGGAATAATGGATGGAAACTGAACAAGGAGAGATTCAACCTGGAAACAAGGAGACATTTTCTGACACAGCAATCAACCAATGGAACAGAAGTTGCTTTCAGAAGTGGTGGGAGCTTCATCCCTGGAGGCTTTCAAGAAGAGACTGGACTGCCCTCTGTCAGAAATGGTGTAGGGTCTCCTACTTGGGTGGGAGGGTTGGACTAGATGATCCACAAGGTCCCTTCTAACTGTTAATCTGAATCTAATTTAAGATTCCTTAATAAATGTGGCAAAAAGGTTGTAATCAAATTGTTGGGCTCATTTGTGGTTGTAAGTGGAGGGTTGCCTCTATCTTTGTGGTGTTAGCATTTCCTTTCCTTTAGAAAGCTTTGGGAGGGATGATAAATGTTTTTGTTATTTTAGGTCATTCATCTTACCGCTGTGATGAACTCCAGCTAGCTTGTAGAACAAATTATCTGCAAGGGGGAAGAATCAAAACAAGGGTTGTATATATATATTTTTCCATTGCACACAAGAAGCAAAATGTTTTATTCATAGAAAGACCAGTCATGTCTCCATGATGAAAAAAAAAATGCAGATTTGCATAACGTTGGCCTACAGTTCCTGAAATGTGGGCACACATGTAAATAATACAAACATTATCACATCTCGGTTTAAAGAAAATGATCATCTCTACCATCTGTACTCATTCTAATTTTCATCATATTTCCTCAAACCCAATTTAGATTGAGTAACCCTTTAAATCGAGGAAGATTTATCAAGAGTCCTTGATAAACATAAATATTGAGCGATACCCTCAATGTTCATCCTCTAATATTTAGTGTGAATTTTAGAAAAAGGATAGCTGCTGTTGCTTTACTTGACCTAATTAGTTGCAAGAGATTTCTCTATCATCCTGCTGAGACATTTTCTGAACATACATATGAAAGATAAACTTGTTAGGTATGCTGAATTGTAAATAAATTCCACTGAAATGGGTTGGATTTGCTTCCAAATATCTAAGAAGCAGGGCTAATAAAATGAGACTACATTTAGAATGAATGAACTGGAAGGGTTCTTGGAGGTCTTCTAGTCCAGCCCCCTGCTCAAGCAGGGAAACTTATACTATTTCAGATAAGTAACTGTCCAGTCTCTTCTTAAAAACCCACAACTTCTGAAGGCAACTTCTGTTCCACTGGTTAATTGTCCTCACTGTGAGGAAGTTTCTTCCAAATTGCAGGATGCTTCTCTCTTGGATTAGTTTCCAAGCATTATTTGTTGCCCTCTGGTGCTTTGGAGAATAATTTGGCCCCCTCTTCTTTGCAGCAGCCCTTCAAATACTGGAAAATCATGTCACCCTTCATTCTTCTTTTGTTTAAACTAGCAAACCCAAATCCTGCAACCATTCTTCGTATGTTTTAGTCTCCAGCTACAGGTAGTCTTCAACTTACAACCATTGGTTAGTGATTCTTCCAAGTTGCAATGGCCCTGAACAAAGTGACATATGATCGTTTTTCACACTTAAGAACCACTGCGGCAACCCCAGGGCCATACGTTCAAAATTTGGATGCTTGGCAACTGGCACGTACTTATGACGGTTGTAGTGTTCCGGGGTCATGCGATATCTCCTGATGAACAAAATCAATGGGAAAGCTAAGATTCGCTTCAGAACAGTGTCACTAACTGAGCAACAGCAGTGATTCGCTTAACAAACACGGCAAGAACCCACTTAACAAGGGTCTTGCTTTGCAACGGAAATTTGGAGCTCCATTGTATATCATAACTCAAGGACTATTCATACTGTTCAATGGATGACAAGATGGCTTATGAAGCCAATTGCTGTCTCAATTCCTATCTTTGCGCTGTTGCACTATTTTACACTATTATCTCAAGCATGAACTGCTAGCCCACTGCCTGTTATTTGGGATTTGGGTTCCTCCTCTGCTAAAACCAATAAAAAAAACCAGAGGGTTGCAAAGTAATTGAATGTGACATAACTTTTGCAGAATAATATTTTCAGGGCAATAACCAGGAGAGTGAAGTTGCAAGTATTATTACATTGCATATTGCTTTGTCTCCTCCAGGCATCATGAAAGATTCATCGGTGAAAAGCTGGAGATTCGCCGATGCATACAACTCTCATATGTCCTCATTTATCTGAAGGAACATCTGGTCCAAATTTAATTTATTCCTCAGCCAATCGAGAGAGCACTTGGTTGAATCCTTCCCTACAGAGATGAGATGGTGCTTTATTTTACGGCTCATCCTTATTTCTGATTGTGCACACAATACATTAGTTCTGCATATGCAAAGCCATATATGCAGTCCTGGATATTGTGTTGCCTTCCAGGGTGATGCTAAAGTGGCTAATCGCGGACCCAGCTTGGCAGTTGTTGGCATAACAATTCCCATAGTACATGCTGAAAGCAGGCAGGCTCCAGACCTCAAAACAGCAGAGCTATTGCACCTGATAAATTCGGTCCTTGCTAGGAAAAGCTTTTGATGGGGGGGAAAATAATTAGTTTTTGAAGTGTTACTCTGCCCTGCAAGCCAGTTAAGAACAAAATGGAGCAGCACAATCATTCCCCTTAAATGCCAGCTAATGTGGTCCATTTGCAAAAAAATCCGTATTGTTGTTTGCCACTGAAAATAACTCGTTGCAGAGTAGTTTCTCTTCTGCTTGCATTACACACTGAAGAACCTTATACAGACACAACATGAGTCACTGTTTTCTCACAAGGTTGCCTGCTTGTCATTTGAACTACGCCTCTTAGGATCTTTGCTAAACTGGGGTGCCTGAATTTTATCAATGGATGGCAAGAAAAGATAAGAACCGTTGCTATGGTCTCGACGTTGCTTAGCATCCAGTTTTGCAGGTTAGAGCTCTTCATCTTTAGAATCCAAATTTGGAAGTAAACAAACACTGAACAATTTTTGCCTGGAATCATATAAGATACAGTCTTGTGAAGTCAGGCTTATAATGAGCAGTGTTCTTAATGATTAATATTGTGCTGGATTTACCGGCAGGTATTTGCAATCTAAATGCAGGAAAAATCCAAATAAAATGCGTGTATATGGGAATCTCAAATTATAATTATGGGCCCACTTCAAATCAAAATCAAATGATCTTGAATTGGGTCTTGGACCAGCCTTTACAGTAAAAAAGACAACTTGTTTAATTTAATAATTAATTGTTGTGAAAGGGGAAAAAACAATAGGACAATCAAACCACGAATCTATTTGAAAGTTCTGTGCAATCACATATCTTGGTGAAAATATTTGGCCAGCTGGTTGGTGGACATTGAGTTAGCTTCCCTTAAAAAGTAATAAATATAAAATGTATGAGTTGAGTAGAGATAGTTCTTGATTTACGACCACAAGTGAGCCAAAAATTTATGTTGCTAAGAGAGACGGTTAAGTAAATTTTGCTCCATTTTGCAACCTTTCTTGCCACAGTTGTTAAATGATTCACTAGAGCATACAAAACATTTGCTAGACCAATATTCGAACACAGCTCATCAGTCTGGAACCCATATCATGTATCTGATATTAACACAATTGAAAAAGTCCAGAAATATTTCACAAGAAGAGTTCTCCGCTCCTCTACTCGTTGCAGAATACCTTATGCCACCAGACTTGAAACTCTAGACCTAGAAAAGCTAGAACTATGCTGCATCTGGTCTGATCTAAATATAGTATATAAAATCATACATTGCAATGTCCTACCTGTCAATGAATACTTCAGCTTCAACCATAACAATACAAGAGCAAACAATAGATACAAACTCAAGATTAACCGCACCAAACTTGATTGCAGGAAATACGACTTCAGCAACAGAGTGGTCAATGTCTGGAATACTCTACCTGACTCTGTTGTTTCTTCCACAAACCCAAAAACATTAACCTTGTTTCTTTTTATTTTTCTTATAAGTATCTGTCTCATGTATTCAAAACTATATTTATTCTTATACCTGTATCTTGTAAGCAATTGACAAATCAAATAAATACTAAATACTAAAGTTGTTAAGTTAGGAACATGGTTGTTGAGTGATTCTGGCTTCCCCATTGATTTTGCTTGTCAGTCACTAAAGAGGATCACATGACCCTCCAGGACGCTGCAACTGTCATATATATGAACCAGTTGCCAAGAGTCTGAATTTTGATCACGTGACCATGGAGATGTTGCAATGGCCATATGTTTCAAAAATTGTCATGTCACTTTTTTTCAATGCCATTGTAACTCAGAACAATCACTAAATGAACTGTTGTAGGTGGAGGGCTATCTGTATTACTCTCAAATTTGGAGAGGATTGGAGAGATCATACCACATATGGGGACATTGTAGAAAGGGCATGGGCATGGGGTTAGACTAGAAGATCTCCAAGGTCCCTTCCAACTCTTGTCATTCTGTCCTACTACCTTGAATTTTATTTGGATGGGTTCAGAAGTGGTATTCAGCAGGTTCTGACTAGTTCTGGAGGACCAGTAGTGGAAATTTTGAGCAGTTCTGAGAACTGGCCAATGTGACCTCTGACTGGCCCCGCCCCCATATATTCTCCACCTCCTGATTCCCAGCTGATTGGCTGGGTCTTCTTTGGTTGTCCTGCACAGGAGAACAGAGCTGGAAAGTAGGTTGGTGGGGTGGGGAGGGAATGGGGATTTTACAGTATATTTTCCCTGCCATGACCCACCAAGCCACGCCCACCAAGCCACACCACGCCCATAGAACTGGGAGTAAAAAAAATTGAATCCCACCGCTGGGTGGGTTGCTGAAAGACTACAGAACACTTTGAAATATCTGTAATTAACACTGTATTTGAACATTCCTTATTTTGCCCCCAGTGGAAATCATTTTAACCAGGAACCAATTTAGGGAAGCTAATAAAATAAACGAATCTCTTAGAAAATGGAATTTTAAAAGAGTTTAGTGTATGCTGTAACTGAAGCATTGATATTCAATGAGGATTCGTAAACGGCATGATTACACAAGTTTTAATGCCAATTTCTAACCTGTTTAAATTATTTTTGAATTAAAGATAATATTGGTTAATTGTTACTAGAAGTAATTTTCGAAGAATTTAGGGATTGCTGCAGCAACCTCATTCAGTTTAATTGCTGTGCAGTGAGCTAATCTTATTAACTATGTGGCATTTATCAAAGGATAGAAACTAATATGTGACTAGCAATTCTTGATAGGTCCAAACTGCTACTTTTTAATAGAAAAGGATTTTTAACTTCCATAGTTCAGACTTCAGAACTACAAATAAAATAACTTTTTAAAATTAGATAAAATGTTTAAATCTTAAATCTCGCTTAGTGTCTAGTTGTGTTACCATAACTGGGTTATGGTTATAATATTTGAATAAAATGGAATTAAGTCAAATACAAAGCCTATACAATTGCTCTGTGAGAATTTCCAGGCTATATGGCAAGGCTAGCAAATTAGTTTATTATTGGCAAAATAGTTAAAGGAAATAATAGCACATTTTTTGTTCCTCCAAATTTGGCTTCAAAAGATTTGGAAATAAGGAAAATTAACTTATGAATAAATTTTTTGGACATACATACTCAATTTGTTCAATTTGTTACTTACAATCTGGGTTATGAATAATATCCAAATGTATAAAATGCCAAAGCAGTTTTATTTTCCACAAACCTTGTCCTGAATTTAAATACTATTTAAACTTTAGAATGAAATTCAGCATCAGGATAAATTGTAGACGTGCGCACCCTGCTGGGCAACTCCTATTTGTTTTCTCAATACAGGTAATCCTCAATTAATGACTACAATTGAGTCCAAATTTCTGTTGCTAAGCAAGGCATTTGTTAAGTGAGTTTTGCCCAGTTTTACAACCTTTCTTGCCACAGTTAAGAAAATCGCTGCAGCTGTTGAGTTAGTAACACAGCTGAAAAGTAAATCTGACTTCCACATTGACTTTGCTTGTCAAAAGATTAACAGAGTTGAAGGAGACCTTGTAGGTCATCTAGTCCAACCCCCTGCCCAAGCAGGAGACCCTATACCATTTCTGACAGATGGCAGTCCAGTCTCTTCTTGAAAGCTTCCAGTGATTAGAAAAGGTGGTTAGAAAAGATGATCATATGACTCTGAAACACGTCCTCGTTTCCGACAACGGGCCCCAATTCACCTCGCTAGAATTCAAAAAATTCCTAGCGCAGAGGGGCATACGACACGCACTGACAGCCCTGGCGCATCCGGCGGCGAATGGTAGAGCGGAACGGATGGTTCAATTCACAAAGAAAACCATCCAGAAAATAGACCACGGGGAGATCCAGGACAAAATAAATAAATTACTTTTCATACAGCACATAACCCCAAACACCACAACAAATAAAAGCCCAGCAGAACTGCTAATGGGGAGGAAAATAAGGTCCCCACTCGATAGATTACACCCCACTTACAACCCAGAGAAACCCCCAGACTCCACCAGCAAACACCGAACCTTCGCACCAGGCGACGCCGTCTACGCGAAGAACCGAACCGGAGACCCATTATGGGTACCAGCAATCATAACACAACTAATAGGGCCACACTCGTACCGGCTACAAACAACCGACAGACGAGCGTGGAAACGCCACATCGACCAGTTAAGATCGAGGACAACCACACAAGACACCACCAACGTGCAACCAAGCAAAACCAACCCCCGCAACACAAACCAAGAGGGGAGGGGATACACAGGGAACCAAAACCCAGAAAAAATAAACCAGCCATACTCACCTGAAAGCAGCCAGCACGAACCCTCGCCAGGAAGAGACAGCCAGGCCAGCTCAACCAACCCGGGAAGACCGAGCGGGAGCGGCGAAACCCGCAGCTCAACCAACCTGGGTAGCCCAGGAGGGAGCTGCGGAGAGCGGCCCAGACAGACAGACCAGGCGGTTCCCACGACGGAGTCCGGAGAAACAGAGACCCCGACCGAACCAGCTGGGATCCAACCTACGACTGACCTGCGCAGGTCCAGTAGGCAGAGACGGAGCCCCGCCTACCTACGGGACTACGCGACGTAAGGACTGAACCAAGAGGGGAGGGGTGTTCTGTCCCCTCATTTGAATTCTTGAGATCCCCGCGCTTTGATTGGCCAAAGCGCGGGGTGATCGGATTGGCTAGGCGAGCCGCGCCGATTGGCTCGCTGAGAATCTCCCACGATTGGTCAATTCGAATCGCGGGAGATTCAAAGTGGTGCCATTGGCCGCGGCCGCCGCAGCTTGAAAATAAAAAGCCGTGAAGTTTTCCTTTCGCCCCAGTTCGGTTCCTGACTAGATAAAAGAGCTTGGTACACAGTCACCGACTCCTGGCTTCCTTCCACACGGACTTAACAGTTACTATACAGTTTTTGGCAACATATTTAAAGGAAATAATAGCACACTTTTTTCCCCTCCAGATTTGGCTTTTAAATATTTGGAAAGGAAGAAAATTTGCTCATTAATAAACTTTTCAAATGCATCAAACATATGATGCATGTATGAAGGATTCCGAAGTATTTTTGCCTGGATTTACTCCAAATTTGGCTGAAGGCTGAGCTGAAGGTGCATCAAGATACCTTGTCCCACTTTCCTACAGGCTTTCCTATTTCAGGAGCTTTCAAACATCTCCGAGAACTTTCATTCTCCACTCCATCTGCAGCATTTCCATCTTGGGTCTCCTTTGAGATAAAATCCCTGGTAATTTTCTCAGGGCTTTGCAAACCCTTCCGTTTATTCCAATATATCCTATATGCAGTTATTCAAGGGTGGCATCCAGACTTAGATTCACCTCTCCTGCTAGGTGGTGGGTTTGTTTTAGTCATAATTTGTGGGAGCAGATGAATTAACCTGGTTCACCTGTAATGGTGAATTACACTTTGTGATAGTGAAATGGGTGGCATATAAATTTATTAAATGAATAAATAAAATGGAATGCAAAGCTGGGCACTTGGGTTTAGGAGGCACGAAGACTGGCTGCTCACGCCTCACTGAGCCAAAACAAACAAACAAATATTATAATCTGATGTTTGACTGGAATAATAAAATGATTTGTTTTTGTTTTTGTTTTAAATGAAAGGCCGCCTTTATGCATCAGACTTCAGCGTCTTCCGCATAGCAACCGTTGCTACGAGCAGACATTCAGGTGCGAAGCGCCTTCCTGGCAGTTTACGAAACCCAACACCGAGACGTAAGTATTACGAAAAGAAAAAAAGGAATTGGGCCACCAAAACACCTCCAGAGATGGTTATCAATTGTTGGAGAAATAAAACACGGGAAATATCCGGAGGCTAACGCTCCTCCTAAGCGAGTCTAAATAATTCACCACATTCCTGACAGGACGTGAAAGCACGGGCTGGAGCGAAACTTAAACCATAGAGATACAAAAGGGAAGAAACGACTATTGGTTTTCATCGACCATCGTGCTATTTTACTGTTTGTCCGGCAGAGCGCCACTGGGGCCTTTTTTAACCATTTAAATATTTTTTATATATTTAAAAAGTGTCAGTAACCCCAGAAATAAACCTCCTGAAGAAAAAGAGCGGCTAAAAAATAAAGTCGGCCATGTCGTTTTTACTATCTCTAGGAGGCACGGGACGGGAAGGGTAGCTCTAGGCTAGCGCGAGGCACTCTATGGTTCCCTCTCCTTTGCACGGGAAGCGACGAGAGTTCGGCGCTTTGCGCGAAACGGGCGCTTTGCGCGGTTCGCAATTGCTTCTTTGCAGTCTTTCCTCCGCCTTCTCCATGCTGCCCGCTGACTGTGCCCAGAGGTGAGTGCTTATTATTTTTAAAATATGATGATGGTGATTGGTTGCCCAGGCAGCCAGATGTTTAGTCCGGATTTTGCATTTTTGATCATCTGTTGAGCCTTTCCCAAAGACCCGGGATAAGTAGGTATTTAAATGTTAAATAGTGCTAGAGGTATTGTTGCAAAACGCAAAGTGTTCCAAGTAAAACTGCCTTTTGCACTTGGCTTCTCGTGATTTTGTCCATGCCCAGAGTTGTTCAAGTGATGCTCCACATGTTTCGGGATTGCACCCCAAAATACCCCTTGGCCCTTGTCCTTGCTTTCTTTTGGCACAGCCATCCTACTTCTATTTGCAAGGTGTCAGGATTCTGGCACTTAACCCCATTTAAATCATGAGTCTTGAGCCAAACTTCCAAAACTTCAAAAGGATTTATTGGGCGTTAACATGTCTTCCACTGCCTGGGTGTAGCCGACTCTGAGGCACATCATTTATTGTCACCCTTGACCCTGGTTTTCCCTCACCCCCTGGGTGTATCCTAATTCATATTCTCCAATGGGACACATCCATAGCCAGGAGTCATCATTCATGCTCTCCAGTTAGAATATTGAGCAGCAGAAACTTCAGTCACCTAGTTACTATCTTTGAAAACATGTGTGGAATGCACTTTGGGTTTGCAAGCTGCTGCACTGCTCCCCCCTCCCTTTCTGTTGCCAACTCTAAAAAGACCATAGAAATATTATATGAGTTGACACAAGGCTTCCTCTTTGGGGATTTTCCTCCAGTTCTTTCTCTTCTCTTCTTCTGTCTTGCTATAGTTTGTTGCACACTCGTCTAGAGGCTAAATTAGGCATTTTGTCCACCTAATGTAGGCAGATGTTGTTGTTTGAGGGTGTTAAAGGTCTCGTTGTAGGATGTAAGATGCCCCAAGTAAAGCTGCCTTTTGCAATTGACTAATGGTGAGTTTGTCAATGCCCATGGTGTTCTACTGATGCTTCAGAGATTTTGGGCACTAAGGTGCCTATCGCTGTTGGTACTGTCGTTGGGCAGGGGGTTGGACTAGAAGACATCCCAGGTTCTTCCCAGCCTAGGAGTCTATGGTCCTGCTGGGAAATTGAAATCAAAGCTCCTTCCTCTGGGATATTAAGGAAAAACTGCCATTTCTTGGCTCTTTCCAGGCTGGTTTCCCTTTTCACCCAAGCCTTGGAAGATTGCACAGAGCAGAGGACAAAACTCCAGCAGAAAATTCAACAGTGCCGTGCGGTTCTTGGGGAATGGTAAGCTGGGTGTAATTTTAAAGTGTACCTTACTGTTTAATGCAAGGGAAGCAAAGAATGGGATTTTCCTTCCTCCTCTTCCTCCTCTTCTCCCCTCTTCTTCTTCCTTCTTCCTTGTCTCTTTTCTCCTCTTTCTCCTCTCCTCTTCTTCACCAATCCTGTTCTTCATTCTCCCCTCCTTCTTCTCCTTCTTGCCCCTCTATTCCTTTTTCCAACCCTCCTCATGGAAGGAAGTCATTCCAATAGTGACTATCCCAATGCCACAAATCTCCCAGTCTTTCTTAAGCCCACATGAAATTATTATTTTTATAATCATCAGCGACCTATAGAAACTGGGATGATGTGGAAGAAGGGATAGAACACACCTGTTCATTGCTGAATTGTGTATTCACTTTTTGTCTGTGCTAGGAACTCTGAGAGTGAAAACCCTGTTCCTGAAGATGCCAAAACTGAGAAACATGGTAAAGGAAGCATCATTCTTTACTCGTCTCCCTTGTTATTTATGTATTCATTTGAACGGTTTATATAGCCACCAAATTCACACATAGGTGATTCCGGCCAGCTTGTAAACATTTAAAACTCCATACTAAAAGCCCATAAAAATCTCCCATCTTAATCTTCATGGCAGCCACAATATAAACAAATCAGCCACTTTATTGCCCCATATCACTTCCTGGTCTCCAGACTTTTTTCCTGGTTATAGGAAGTCCTGGGCCTTTGATTGGAGATATCACAGTCCATGTTGCTTCATTACAGTCATACCCTATTCCTGGATGGATGAATTCCAATAAAACAATGGTCTGTTTATCCATGGCTTGTTGAGTAAACTGCCATTAGCTGGTATGACGCAATGCCATCCCAGTACTACAATTGCTAAACTATAATTGATTGAATTGCCACACCTGAAGCAAAAAAGCCAATGAGGCACATTAGTTACAAGTCTAATCAGTAAAAAATAGTTCCACAAAATGTATAAATCCAGTTGTTAAATAAATGGATTTAGTGCTATAGATACATAGTGGTACGGTGGCCTAGAGGTGGAGCTCTTGCTCCACAACCAGGAGGTTGTGAGTTCGATCCTCGGTAGAGGCAGCTATTTCTCTCTCTGGGCCCAATGAGAATATATCTGCTGCGAACTCCACATTGGTGATAGGAAGGGCATCTGGCCAGTAAACACTCAGCTCCATTCAGTTGCCCCAACTCCACCCCGATGCAAGGGATTACAGGTCATTAAACACCAAAAAAATACTGTGGATCTATAGAAAGTAGGTTGCAAGGCAACATGGCTGGCCAGGGAATTTTGGGAGTTGAAGTCCACATATCATAAAGTTCTCAAGGTTTGGAAACGCTGATATAATTGATCCATTTTGACTTGCTTCCTTCACTTGTAGAAGCAACAGAGCCTTCAGCTGAGGAGCTCAAGGACCTGGAACTGCTTAACAAAGCCTTGGAGAAAGCATTAAGACTCCGGTCAAAATTCCACCAAGTGCCATGTGAGACCATTAAAGTCTCCGAAACTTCAAGTAAGAAACCAGTGAGCCAGACTGCTTTGGGACAACCTGCACGTAATCCTAAAGACAAGGTCCCCAAGACCACCAAGATGTCTCCTGTGAGTAGAAAGCCGGTGGCATCCAAGAAACCCACAGCCTACATGTTGAAGGCTCCCTACAAAACTGATGTGGTGGTGAAAAGGCCACCAGTGAAAATACCAGCTGGACGAAGCAAAACGGCTGGGAAAAAGTTGTCCTCAGTAGGGGTCGCCTCTCCAAAGTGGAAACCGTGTGCAAAGACAGCCAAGGACCCTCACGGAAAGGTCCGTGTCACTGCCGAACCCAGCTTGCCGTTGGGCTGCTCCAAAGGTCCCTGCCACACAACGACACCCCCTCGGTTCGCCGCCGGTGGAGGGGACTGTGAAGGAACAGACCTTCAAGCCCCTGATCTGGTAGATCCTGGTCTGGAGGCTTTAGGTGGGCCGTATCCTTTAAGAACAGACCCACCGAGAAAAGGAGCAAAGCCTCCAACTTCCACTCTTCAACAAATCGGGTAGGTGGCCACCCATCCCACTTCCTCCCAAAATCTGCCTCCACGGAGAGGTGTGCTTTTCCGTTGGGCCTGACCAAGCGGGGTCCGGATAGGCAGTGACCCACAGCTTCTGTGTTTTGTGAGTGCAACACACTGGCTGAGTTCCCTCTACTTGCAGCATCAGTGGTGGTTTTCTACCGGTTCGGCACGGTTCTCCCAAGCCGCTAGCGCCGATGAGCAGCAGAGACCAAACCGGTTCTCTTCAACGCTCTGCTGTTGGGCCCAAGCTCCCATACACACCTTTACGTCCTGCTTTCGAAGCAACAGCTGTATTGTGCAGCACAGCAGAGTGCCGCGCGGCAGCTGCTGAAGCAATAGGGATTGCACAGAACGCCTGTGGCAAAGTGTGCATTTGACACGCACACACAACGTGTGCTCATACACGCAAAGCACACCCACCGAACCAGTGATTAAAAAAATTTGAAATGCATCAACTGTGCATCATGGCATGGCTATAAATAGCAGTCAAACTATCTCTGGCTCTTATTTCAATCTACATTGGCTTCTTTGGTCTCCTTTGAGCCTGTTTGGTCTCCTGGTTAAGGCACCAGGCTAGAAACCAGGATGTTGTGAGTTCAAGTCCGGTCTTGGCTATGAAAAGCTAAGCTGGGTGACCTTCGGCTAGTCAATTTCAGCCCAACCCTTCCTCACAGGATTTGCATGGTGGGGAAAATAGGAGCATAAAATAAGGACTCCAATGATTGGGGGCCCTAGGCTGGTTCTGTAAATTGCTTAAAGAGAGCTGTAAAGCACTGTGAAGCGGTATATAAGTCTAAATGCTATTGCTATTAGATATATTTGCCACTTGGAGTTGTTTATAAAAATAATCAAGGTGGAATATTAAATAAATAAATTCATTCTCGTTCAGCCACTTTTGATGGGTTTATGTCAGGGATGTCAAACTTATGCGTCACACGCTGGCCACGCCCATCCCTGGTTTAGTAAAGGGGGGGGGAAAAGTCACAACACGTCACATGACGACAACATGATGCTGCAACTTTCTGCATTACATTAAAACATAGTGCGATTTCAATAGAAGAGAATAATTGTAGGTCGGGGTTGAAATGAGAGATCCTTGGTGTTCTCCAAGCCTGGTGATTTTCTTGGAAGATGTTTCATCACCCAGCTCGGCAATGTCACCAGTACTAGAAGGAAGTGGGGTTTGTCAGGACAACCCACTTAAATATAAACAGAGAGCAAGCCCCACTCAATTCTAGCCCTAACGATGTGGCCTAGTTGAATAATGAAACATCTGCAAGTAAACAACCTTATTATATCAAAGAACATCAAGGACCCCGTAGTGTAGTTCGTTTTCAATTGGGATGCTGATGAATGTGTGAATCCGGCCCTTCTTCAGTATATAAGAGGTTAATTCAGGCTCTAATTCTGCTGTAGAACATCCTGCAGAAAGGGCTGTTTTCTTATTTACTCATGTGGCTGATGCTATTCCACCTAACAGCCCCTTATCCTGTAGGTATAAATAGCAGCACAAATGTTTTACGACTTTAGATTTCCCCTCTTACAAAAATTCAAGCATCCAACGAACAGAGCAGATGATTAAAAATCTGTTTGGATAAAATACATGGATGCCTTCTGCCAAGTAGAGGAAGCCAGCCCCATCTCAAGCTTCCAAAGCAATTTTGCAAACTAAATTTGCCACACAATTTATGATGATTATCTGGGGCTTCCATAAACTTTGGCTCCATCAACTGGGCTGGAGCAAATAGGAGCAGGAATGCAAAATCAGAAAGGCAAAAGTCCTAAAATCCTTGTTTGAAAGCCCTTGCATCCAGCTTTACATTATATGCTAGTTTGGTCTGGTGATTAAGGCACCAGGGTAGAAAGCAAGAGTTCAAGTCCCACATAAGCCATGAAAGCTGGCTTGGTAACTTTGAGCCAACCACCAGGACAAAGTGAGTTCTAGTTCTGCCTTAGTTGGACAGACTTTGAGCCAATCAACAGGAGGCTGGGATTTCTAGTCCCATTTTAGGCATGAAAGTTCTCTCTCAGTCCAATACACCTCACAGGGTTGTTGTGGGGAAAGTAGCAGAAAGAAGAAGTATTTGGATATCTTCACCACCTTGAATTATATGGGAAAATAGTAAAGGGAAAAGGAAGTGTAAAATAAAATAAAATCGCTTGCAGGTTGCTCGTTGAATTTTGTCTGGTTGAATTTTTGGAGCTCCCTGAAGGCACTAATTTGAATAAATAAACTGGTCAAATTTATTTTCCTAGTTGAGGGCGAAGAGAATGATCTCAAAACAGTGCAATAGTCACACCAGAATTGCGGAAGAGAGATGACTTATGGCGGTTTGCTTACCTGTCTTTTCCTAAATTCAATCCCAAAGATGAGCTGAAATTTCTCCTGGTTTCCAGTATTGGTGGGTTGTGCATTTACCAAGGATGATAATACCGAGCAATTTTTTTTTTTTTGTAGATCTTCGCTGAATCTGCCCCTTCCGTATCAGAAAGCTTTTTCCAAGTATTTCAGGTAAGGTTATCCAAATTAACCTAATCCGCAAGTCGCTAGGAAAGGTGGGAGAAATTTTAGGGTCTTTCTGAGTTGAATGACCCAAGTTTGGGCATGTTTGCAGAATAGATGTAGGATTCACAAGTGATGTTGTGACCTCGGTTCAGAGGTGTGTCAGGAACCTTGTACAGACAGCATTGTAGCCAGTCTTTTGGCTTTGACCCCGGAAGTCAATCTACACATCTTAAATAAGTACTAGGAGTGATAGGATAGCAATCTTCCAGTACTTGACAGAGAAGAGGAGATCAATTCTGTGAGAACCTGAGGGTAGGAAAAGAAGTAATGGATGCAGTGGTAGGGATTCAAAACATTTTACTACCAGTTCTGTGGGCATGGCAGGGGAAGTATACTGTAAAATCCCCATTCCCCTCTCCACCTCTCTAACCTGCTTTCCAGCTCTGTTCTCCTGCGCAGGGCAACCAAAGAAGACCCAGCCAATCAGCTGGGACTCAATGGGAGGCAGAGAATAGACGGGGTTGGTGGGGCCAGTCAGAGGCAGGATTTGCTGGTTCTCTGAACTACTCAAAATTTCTGCTACTGGTTCTCCAGAGCTGGTCAGAACCTGCTGAATATCCACCTTTGGATTAGCCCTGTAAAGTGGAGGGGGGGAAAAGGAGATTTCTTCCAACAGCCAGTTCTCTGACCCGCTTAGAAAGTTAACAACAGGTTCTAGCGAGTAGGTGAGAACCGGTAGAATCCCACCCCTGAATGGATGGAAGATCATTAACGAGTGATCCAATCTAGTGTTAAGGAGAAGTTTCTTGACAGTGAGAACAATCAATCAATGGAATGGCTTCCTTCCAGAAGTTGTAAGTGCTCCATTACTGGAGGCTTTTAAGGACAGCCATTTAAATGTCTGAAATGATACAGAGACTCCTGGGTTGGATTAGAATAGGGGTGTCAAACTCTATTTCATTGAGGGCTGCATCGGGGGGGGGCTGGGAGGGGCAGGATGGAAGTGGCCAGTTTGACATCACTCGTGTTGGGGTACCTGTGGTGTCCCAAGCACTCTGCCAGCAGAAAGAGGCTCCCAAGCTCCGTTTTCAGCCATGACGGCCTCCTGCAGCCCTCTGCCAGCAAAAAAAACAGAGCTGGGGAGGGCACACATGGCCACTTGGGCTCCATTTTCATTGGCAGAGGGCTGCAGGAGGCCATCATGGCTGAAAACGGAGCCTTGGAGAGCTTCGTGCAACCCTCCTGAGCTCCTTTTTTTCTGGCAGAAGCACCACAAGCCAGTCCTTCATTGTTTCCAGTTTGACACCCCCGGACTAGAAGATCTCCAAAGTCCCTTCCAACTGTATTATTCTAGGTTCTAAGTCTACACATTTTGAAGTTGCCAAGACGGGAGAAACACTCCTGTAAAGCAGATATCTCTCTTTTTTTGTTTGTTTGTTTGTTTGTTTGAAAAAGTTTTTTTATTTTTATCACAAAAACAAACAAAACCATCTTTCAGTTCAGTTGGGTACATATACCTTGTGCACATAATAATATCATACATTTCTCACTTGTTTATATTTATAACCGTTCTAGTCAGTATTTTATATCACATTGGTCAATTGTTATATTATCATTAACACTGTAGTTTATTATCTTTCAAAAATGTATTTCATCCTGGCCTAAAGAGATCTCTAACCGTGGCGACTTTAAGATCTGTGAACTTCAACTCCCAGAATTCCTCAGGCTGCGCTGGATGGGGAATTCTGGGAATTGAAGCCCACATGTCTTACTTACAGCAGCCAAGGTTGGAGATCCTCTGCTCTTAAGAGATCTTGCACTGCACAGGACTAGAAATCCCGAAGAACTCTTCAAAATACACGATACTGCAAGCAGTGTAAGAGTAACTGGCAAGACTATTTCAGTTGCTTCTTCAGGCAGTAAGAGGACAGGTCTAAAGATTGAAGCATATCCTAGGGGTTTCTTTTGGGGGGGGGGGGAAGCTTATTATTTGCCAGGAGCCTCTGTGGCGCAGTGGTTAGAGTGCAGTACTGCAGGCTACTTCTGCAGCCAGCTGCCTACAATTTGGCAGTTCAAATCCCACCAGGCTCAAGGTTGACTCAGCCTTCCATCCTTCCAAGATGGGTAAAATGAGGAGCCAGACTGTTAGGGGCAAAAGGCTGACTCTGTAAACCGCTTAGAGAGGGCTGGGAAACACTAGGAAGTGGTGTATAAGTCTAAGGGCTGTTGCTATTTCTCACTCTTCTGTTTCTTGACACAAAGGTTGTTGGAAAAGTGCCAGGATTTGAAAACAGACCCCGAGGCAGCTGTCACCAAGAGCCAATTTTTAGAGAAGCTGCAAGCAACTGTATCCTTTTGCTAATTTGGCCTTTTGCAGAAGAAGAAAAATATATTTGCAGGTATGACTAGGGCTAGCTGTCTAGTTTTTCCTGGTGCTAACACAGGTATTGTGTTATGTCTACTTTTTGTCTTCTTTTTAAAACAAAAAACAAAAATTGCCAGAATGCATTTCCTTAGGCTTTGAATGGGGTTGTTAACTCCATTCAAACTCCTTTGGCTTCCCCAAACAGTTCCAATTTTATTGATTTCTCTCACGTCAATCTCTGTTTTGATTCTAAGCAATATAGACTTTAATATGGAATAGCTTTCATCCGTGACCCACGTTATATGTGATATATTCCCCAGAGAGATGGAAATTCTCAGGCTTGGAGTCTTGGTACACCTGGAGAACTTCAATTTGCAAAAACTGCTGTAGATATAAAGGGGAGGAGGAGGAGAAGACCACTGTGGGGTTTCCTGAGCTTGATAGTTTTCTTGCAGACGTTTCATTACCCAACAAGGTAACGTCATCAGTGCTAGAAGGGAGTTGGGTTTGTGGAGAGGAGGAGAAGGAAAAGGAGGAAGACTGGGGTCCTTGGTGTTCTCTGAACTTGATCGTTTTCTTGCACATTACCAAGCTAGGCAACATCATCAGTGCTAGGTGGGGCTTGCAAAGAGGACAAGGAGGAAAACGGTAGGATCCTTGGTGCTCTCTGAGCTTGGCCATTTTCTTGCAGACGTTTCATTGCCATACTAGGTAACAACATCAGTGTACAGTATTGTCCCCTTTCCTTAAGCAGACGGTCAGTTCTTCTCTCCTACGCCAGCCTTTACCCCAAGGGAGGTGAAGCAGGAGTTGGTGCATCTACATGACCTTCACTTGCTCATCACTCAGCACATGGAAGCTGAAAGGCCAGGTGAGAAGAGGTCACTGAACCAATTTCTTCACGCCCACCTGGGCATGGAATTGCAAGGGAGTGCAGGAACATTGCAATCATTGGACCTTTGTTTAAAGCAGAGGTGTCCAACCTCATCAACTTTAAGACCTGAGGGCTTCAACTCCCAGAATTCCAATAGAATAGGATAGGATAGGATGAATAGGAATAGAGAATAGAATAGAGTATAGAATAGGAATAGAGTGGGAAAGAATGGAATAGGAATAGGAATAGAATAGAATAGAATCTGGAAGGGACCCTGGAGGTCTTCTAGTCCAGCTCCCTGCTCAAGCAGGGGAACCTAGACCATTTCAGACAAGTGGCTGTCCAGTCTCTTCTTAAAAATCTCCAGTGATGGAGCACCCACAGGTTCTGGTGGCAAGCTGTTCCACTGGTTAATTGTCCTCACCTTTAGGAAGTTTCTCCTTCATTCCAGGTTGCTTCTATCCTTGATTAGTTTTCATCCATTGTTTCTTGTCCTGCCCTCAGGTGCTTTGGAGAATAAATGGACCCCCTCTTCTTTGGGGCAGCCCCTCAAATACTGGAAGACTGCTATCATGTCACCCCTAATTCTTCTTTTCTTTGGACTAGCCAGACCCCAAATCCTGCAGCCGTTCTTCATATGTTTTAGCCTTGGTGCAGCACGATGTTGTCTTACTTGCAATCTTCCTTTCTCAGAGGCGCTTGGAGAAAACCCAACCTGGGACAGAAAGTACGAAAGCCTTGTGACTGTGCAGGCCTTACAAGAGGTAGTAGAGCAGCATCTTGGCAAACTGGACCAGATGCGAGAAGGTGAGGGGTAACTCCTCGAGGGCATCATTCAAATGAAAAGATGCCCTTATTCCCAGTTTTGTTCAACCGACGTGCTCTGGATTCCGCAGCTTCTTTCCATACAGGTAGTCCTCAACTTATGACCACAGCTGAGCCCCAAATTAATGTTGCTAAGTGAGACATTTGTTGGGTGAAGTTTCCTCCATTTTACAACCTTTCTTGCCACAGTTGTTCGGTTAGTAACACGGTTAAGTGAATCTGGCTTCCCACTTCATTTGGCTGGTCAGAAGGTCGCGAAAGGGGACACTGCAACCGTCATAAAATACACGTCAGTTGCCAAGTGTCTCAATTTTGATCACGTGACCACGGGGAGGCTACAACCATAATGTGAAAAATAATCGTAGATCTCTTTTTTCCAGGGATCATTGTAACTTCAGTTCCCGAATGCACTGTTGCAAGTTGAGAATTACCTGCATTTTAAATGAAAAATATAAACCAACCATGACTGCACAAACCAATTGCGACGGTGCGGCTGCGCTGGGGGAATTCTGGGGGTTGAAAGTCCACCCCGTCTTAAAAGTTGTCCCAATTGGCCCACCAGAAGCCGGAACAGGCCCGTTTTCCCCTCTCCCAGAGCCTCCACGTGGCCCCTGCACTTACCTGCATTGTAAGCCGGTCGGTTTAAATACTAGTCCAGCGAACCAGATGCAAATTTAATAACCGGTTCGCCCAAACCGGTCTGAACCGGTAGAATCCCATCCCCTGCCCCTAACACCATTTCTGACAAACGGCAATCCGGTCTCTTCTTGAAAGCTTCCAGGCCTGAAGCTTCCCCACAACGTCTGAATTGTAATCATCATATCTTGTAAGTAACATAGTAACAAAAGATGCTTTTCCTTCTCGGGCAGCCCTGGTGTCTCATGCAGAGTTTGCCTCGCTCTGCACGAACGACAAGGACGACAGTGACCATGATTCTTTGGGCTTCTGTCATGCTTCCCTTGGAGAGGAAGCCTGCTCGGGTCCAGATTCCTTGGGGCCTCCACGACTTCTTTTTTACTCCAGCTTGGATGAGCTGAAAGAGATGGAGGCTTTAAAATTGCAGGTGGCGATGCTGGACCAGAAACTTCAGATCCAGACGGTAATTTTCTTCCCACTTCTCTTATTTTTGCCCAGACTGTCCATTCCTGATTCTAGAGCCAACCTAAAAGAGGAGATGGGGTAGGCATGAAAGCTGGCTGGGTGACTTGAGCCAGTCACCAAGAGACTGAGATTTCTAGTAGAATCTTAGGCATGAAAGTCAGCTGGGTGACTTTCAGCCGAACGCTAGGAGGGTGGGAGTTCTAGTTCCACTTTAGGCATGAAAGCTGACTGGGTGACTGACTGCCAGTCAGTCTCTCAGTCCAACACACCTCACAGGGTTGTTGTGGGAAGAGGAGGAAGAAGTATTGGATATCTTCACCGCCTTGAGTTATATGTGAAAAGGCAGGAAGGGGAAGAAAGGAAAGAAGGAAAGGAAACAGGAAGTAAAGGAAGGGAAGGAGGAGGAAAGGAAAAGAAAGGAAAAATGGAAGGAAAGAAAGAGGGGAAGGGGAAGAAAGGAAGGAAAGGAAGAGGGAAAAGGAAAGGAAGGAAGAGGGGAAGGAAAGGGGAAGGAAGAAAAGGGAAGGGCAGGGAAGGAAGAGGGAAAGCCCACTGCCAGCAGTTTGATCCTGACCGGCTCAAGGCTGACTCAGCCTTCCATCCTTCTGAGGTCGGTAAAATGAGGACTCAAGTTTTGGGGAGCAAATAGGCTGACTCTGTAAACCACTGAGAATGCTGTAAAGCACTATGGAGCAGAATATACATCTAAGTCAGAGGTCTCCAAACTTTGCAACTTTAAAAGTTGTGGACTTCAACTCCCAGAATTCTCCAGCCAGCATAGCTAGGAGTTGGAGTCCACAAGTCTTAAAGTTGCCAAGTTTGGGGACCCCGGACCTAAGTGCTATTGCTACTCCATCTTCTCCACCCCTGAACGTTGTCCTCTATGCAGGCTATGGAAATGGAACTCCTTCCCCTTCTAGAACCGGGCCGCCTTCCAGAAAGTTCTAGACCTTCGGCGATCCGTGCTGTGTATTCCTTGATGTGTGAAAGCGGTGAGCACGTTCCTGTTCTGGTGAAGGACGAAGAAGTGTCCTGCTGAGCTGAAGTGAAAAGGGATGACCAGCAGCCATACCTAGGAAGCTGTTCACTTTTGGCCTCCGTCCTTAAATTGTCCACCCTTTCATGACAGGTGAAGGTCAGTGGCAGGCCTTCACCTGCGTGCACTTGTCCAGCAAATAAAAAAAGATTTTGTACTTCCTCATTAACTTTTTAAACATATACCCTTTCCCTCCTCTTCCCCGTTTATGGCTCTTCGGCCAAAACTCAGACCCATGGTAGCTTGGCTTATGAACATTTTCTTTCAGGCCAATCATGGCGGCGCCTGGGAAGTTTGTTTTCATTTCCCTCAGTGAAACCCAAGCTGAACAGGAGGCTGTGTGTGTGTGTGTGTGTGTGAGGGATTGTACTTCAGGCCCATAAAATGTGCTACAAATCCTTCCTGACATTCGCTTTTCGGGCAGAAAAGCGGCATTTCAGCCAGCCCTGTTTGTAAATCCAAAATGCTGAGATAGACAGAGATCGAACGGCTGCCATTTCAGGACGGGTTTTTTTTTTGCCCTTATTCCATCCTGCCCAGAGTTTCTCAACCCTTGGCAACGTTAAGATGTGTGGACGACAACTCCCAGAATTCTCCCAGCCAGCTCGTATTGAATAGAACAGAATTTAATAAACCCAATGAAACTCTGAACGCGAGGCTACTGATAATCAGCTTTATTTTCTGACCAGAAAGCAAAAACTGGGCAACCTTTTAGTTTCCCACCTTAAACAGCGAGGCAGAGTGAAAGAAATGCAGGCACGTGCAAAAACTTTTTCTTGGACTTTTATGGATTACACAGCCAGCAAAGACCGTCATTGCTATGGAGACATTATTTCATATCAAGCAAAGCTCATGACTTTCTCAGCGCCTCTACAAATGAAGAGATCTTACTTAGATGGATTGGGAAGAAATACATTTTTGCTTCTCACATTTTAAGTTGCTGGGAAGAACACATTCTAAGTTAGTTACAGCAAGCCGATAGATGCATTTTGCATTTCTCAAGTAGGCTTAAGGTTGGTTGTTTGCCCAGAAGTTTTTATCTTTGCAGTCGGCTCATCTCCCAGCTCAGCATAAGTTACAGTGGGGTTCATCAAGGAAATCAAAGATTGGGCCAGACACACACACTGTTATATGCACTCTGTTTATGCTCCAATCCCTTCAGAACATAGAAAAATAGGGTGAGAAGGAGCCTTAAGAGGCCTTTCATTCAGGGGTGGGCTGCTGGAGGTTCAACAGAGCCTCTAGCGAAGATTCTGCGCGTTTCAGAGAACCCCCAAATTCCATTCCTGGCTGACCCTGCCCGGCCCCTCCATGCAGCTGATTTTGGATGCAGGTAAGTGCAGGATGTGAGCTCAGGGAGGGGAAAAAACGGGCCTTCCGGAAGTTCGGGAGGGCCAGAAATGGGCCCGTTTCCAGCTTCCAGAGAGCCTCTGGAGCCCAGGGAGGCCATTTTCACCCGGAGGCTCGAGAAAAGCCTCTGTAGTCCGGGGAGGCCATTTTCACCCTCCCGGAGGCTCGAGAAAAGCCTCCGGAGTCTGGGGAGGCCATTTTCACCCTCCAGGAGGCTCGAAAAAAGCTTCCGGTGTCCGGGGAGGCCATTTTCACCCTCCCAGAGGCTTGAGAAAAGCCTCCAGAGTCCGGGGAGGCCATTTTCACCCTCCAGGAGGCTCGAAAAAAGCCTCCGGAGTCCGGGGAGGCCATTTTCACCCTCCCGGAGGCTCGAGAAAAGCCTCCGGAGTCCGGGGAGGCCATTTTCACCCTCCAGGAGGCTCGAAAAAAGCCTCCGGAGTCCAGGGAGGCCATTTTCACCCTCCCGGAGGCTCAAGGAAAGCCTCCGGAGCCCGAGGAGGCCATTTTCACCCTCCCGGAGGCTCAAGGAAAGTCTCCGGAGACTGGGGAGGCCATTTTCACCCTCCCGGAGGCTCGAGAAAAGCCTCCGGAGTCCGGGGAGGCCATTTTCACCCTCCAGGAGGCTCGAAAAAAGCCTCCGGAGTCCGGGGAGGCCATTTTCACCCTCCCGGAGGCTCGAGAAAAGCCTCCGGAGTCCGGGGAGGCCATTTTCACCCTCCAGGAGGCTCGAAAAAAGCCTCCGGAGTCCAGGGAGGCCATTTTCACCCTCCCGGAGGCTCAAGGAAAGCCTCCGGAGCCCAGGGAGGCCATTTTCACCCTCCCGGAGGCTCGAGAAAAGCCTCCGGAGTCCGGGGAGGCCATTTTCACCCTCCCGGAGGCTCGAGAAAAGCCTCCGGAATCTGGGGAGGCCATTTTCACCCTCCCGGAGGCTCGAGAAAAGCCTCCAGAGTCCGGGGAGGCCATTTTCACCCTCCCGGAGGCTCGAGAAAAGCCTCCGGAGTCCGGGGACAGCAAAAAATGCCCCCCCACAACCGTAGTGCAGGAGGCCAACTAGGCCACGCCCACCCAGCAACCGGGCAGAGAACCCGTTGCTAAAATTTTTGTAATCCACCCCTGCTTTCATTTCAGCCTCCAGCTCAAGCAGGAGACCAATAGCTATCCAGTCTCTTCTTGAAAACCTCCAGCGATGGAGCATTCACAACTTCTGGAGGGAAGCTGTCCCACTAATTAATTGTTTTCACTCTCAGGAAATTTCTCCTTAGTTCCCGGTTGTTTCTCTCCTTGATTTCCACCCATTGCTTCTTGTCCTGCCTTCTGGTGCTTTGGAGGATAGATTGACACTCTCCCTCTTCTTTGTGACAGCCCCTCAAATACTGGAAGACTGCTATCATGTTATCCCTAATCGTTCTCTGCATTAGGCTGGACATAATTCCTGCAACCGTTTGTATGATTTAGCTTCCTGTCTTACCACCTTTGTTGCTCCTCTCTGCAACAGGGTGTCAACTTCCCAGCATCCTTGAAGAGGAGTTTATTGCTTCACACATGCCTAAGACAGAAGACATACTGTCCATGCCTAGAACAATGGCTCAATTTTGCTCCCAAACTGACTTTCTACTGTTGCCTTCCAGATTCTACGAACAATTAGTTAATTCACACTTTTTCCACCTGGTGGCTCCCGAGTGCATTGGAATAACCGTGTCCATGAACAGCAGGCTGGCAAAAAATATTCTGGGGTGTTCAGTACATTCATCACCTCTAAAGGATGCCAAGTAGGGAAAAGTTGGAGACAATTCTGGGCTGCAAATTTCAGAGGACCATGAAATGAGCTAATTTGGTCCAGTGGTTAAGGTCCCAAGCAGGAGATCATGAGTTCAAGTCTCTTAGCCTGGAAAACTGAATGGGCAACTTTGGACCAATCACCAGGAGATGGTGAATTCTAGTCCTGCTTTAGGCATGAAAGCCAGCTGGGTGATTTTGGGCCAATCACCAGGAGATGGTGAGTTCTAGGTCCACCTTAGGCATGAAAGTTGGCTGGGTGACTTTGGGCCAGTCAGCCAGTCATTCTCTCTCAATCCAACACACCTCACAGGGTTGTTGTGGGGAAAGTAGCAGAAAGAAGAAGTATTTGGATATCTTCACCGCCTTGAATTATATGTGAAAATAATGAAGGCAAAAGGAAGCGTAAAATAAAATAAAATTGCAGGTTGCTTGTTGAATTTTGTCTGGTTGAATTTTTGGAGCTTCCTGAAGGCACTAATTTGAATAAAGAAACTGGTCAAATTTACTTTCCTAGTTGAGGGTGAAGAGAATGATCTCAAAACAGTGTTAATAGTCACACCAGAATTGCAGAAGAGTGGTAACCTATAGTGGTTTGCTTACCTGTCTTTTCCGAGATTCAAAGATGAGCTGAAATTTCTCTTGGTTCCCCAATATTGGTGGGTTGTGCATTTACCAAGGATGAGGTGACTTTGAGCCAATCACCAGGCGACGATGAGTTCTAGTTCTGCTTTAGCCATGAAATCTGGATGGGTGACTTTAGATCGGTCATTCTCTCAGCCCAACTCACCTCACAGGGTTGTTGTGCAAAAAAATAGAAGGAGGAAAATGTGTAGGGTATGTTTGCTTCGAGTTATTTGTAAAAAGCAGGCTCAGCTAACATTTCCCTTCTGAAGTAAGGCATCTTTATTCTTTATTTATTAGGGACATTGATCTGGCCGCCCAATCCATGGAATAAGGAATGAAACACCAAATAAAAAAAACCCAACACAACCACACACGTCCAGTGAAAACATTCAAAGAAACAATTTGCTGAAGTTGCATTGTTTGCAATCACAGCAAAGAAGACACGAAACCACATCCTGTCAACCAGTGCTGTTAACACGAAAGGCAATGCATTGAACAGATATGATCTATGGATTTTTATATGCATTTGGCTGAAGATGATGACCACAAATTAATGTTTAGCTATAAACTACTTGATAGGCTCTATATCATCCTGGGACCCCCAGGCCTGCTTGCAAAAACATATCTTCAGGGTCTTTTGGAAGAGTATCAAGGTCAGTGGTGTGGTGGCTTAGAGGTGGAGCTCTCCCCTCACAATCAGGAGGCTGTGAGTTCAA
Organism: Hydrophis major; assembly: GCA_033807585.1. Classification (NCBI taxonomy): domain Eukaryota; kingdom Metazoa; phylum Chordata; class Lepidosauria; order Squamata; family Elapidae; genus Hydrophis; species Hydrophis major. Next base: position 10,367,609 of record CM066340.1, on the reverse strand, counting down.
TCCTGGGTAGAGGCAGATATTTCTGGGCACCCTGAGAATATATCTGCTGAACAAAACTCCTCATTGGTGAGGCCCTTAAAACGCTCGGCCAGCTCCATTCAGACTCCACCCCACAAGGGATTATGGGATCATTAAATGAAGATGATCAAGGTAAGGGCCAGACTTATATCCATGGGAATGTTGTTCCCCAAGGAAGGAACTACCATGGAGAAGGCCCTTGTTGGACTTCCCTACTGCCGAAGGTCCATCACATATTCCTCCTCCTCACACTGGCATATCAGATATCTGTAACTGGGAAAGACCGTCTCAAATTACATCTGAACACCCTTCAAAGGGGTGGTGGGAACCATAAAGTAAGGCAGATAGAAGATCACATTCAAAAGCTGGCAACTGGAAAAAGCTACGGAATGCTAAGTCTGACAATTAGAATGTAGAATAATAGGGTCCAACCCTATTATTCTACGTTCTAATTGCCAGACCTAGCATTCCGTAGCTTTTTCCAGTTGCCAGCTTTTGAATTTGGAGGCCTTCTAGTCCAACCCCACACCCAAGCAATATCTTTCCAGACAAATGGCTGTCCAATTTCTTCTTAAAATCCTCCAGGGATGGAGCACCACAACGTCTGGAAGCCAGCTCTTTCGCTGATTAATTATCCTTACTTACCTTAGTTCTAAGTTGGGTCTGTCTTTAATGAATCTTCCATTCGTTACTTCTGGATGCTTTGGACTCGGAGAATAACTTGCCAACCCGATCTTGCCTACTCTGTCTGGCAGCAGTTTGAGTAAAGTATTTTTATAACGGTGTATAACCCAAGGCCAGATTATTTTAATGGGACCCAAAACTGATGGAACACATGGGAATTCCTGCATCCAAAGTATGATCTTCGTGAGGAGTGCAAGGTCCCTCTTTCTGTCTCCAAACTCTTCATTTTCTAGGCACATCCTTCACGGACATCAAAAGTGCTCATTTTCCTGGGCACCTCATTAAGCTTTTCCAAGCACAAAGAGTTTCTTTTCTGGCTTGGTCTCCTGAAAAACTTAGCAAAACAAAAGAAAACCTCCCTTTACAAAGGTACATTCTGGGAAATTATCCGAGTCTCTTCTCCCTTTTGAAACCTGCTCTGAATTGAATGAGAATGGAACAATTTTCCTAATTCTTGAATGGGTTCAATTAAGCTTGCAATCCTCTCTCGAAACCCCTCTCCCTCACCCCTTCCTCTTTTCTCTCCTGGATCCAATTGCTTTTTGCAGAACTGGCTTGCCACGTCAACCCTCCCCTTGTTCAACTGAAAAGTGGGGGGTTTTGTTCCTAGGAAGAGAAAGAAAGAGCTTTGGCGAGGCAAAAGGGATGACGGTGCTTGATCTGGAAGTTGAGATGAGGAGAAGAAGAGGGCCTGATTAATTAATTGGCCCCTAAGGCTGAGGGTCAGCGAAGAAGGCTGCCATTGTGCGTGGCTCACCAGCTCTCACATACAAAAAGAGGCCTACGATGCAACCACTGTTTGGGAATTAGAACAAAGCTGTATCCAGGCACAAGATGTCTTTTTTGGCAGCAAATTCTGGACTAACGAAAACTGGTGGCTGTTCTGACCCAAACCTTGTTCCATGGAAACAAACGCTAAACAGAGGTAAAAGCAAAACCTTTTAATGCTTCTCTGCAGAATTCCGTTCATTCACAGTTAAAAGGCGACTAAAACTAAATTGTCTCTGATAAGAACAAGATGCTTCCCACGATGTGATATTGAGTTGGTCACACCCAGCCAATACCATGACCACCAAGCCATGCCCACCACCTAAGCCACGCCCACAGAACCGGTTGTTAAAAAAATGGAATCCCACCCCTGGCTAAAATATATAAAGAATGGTTACTGGGATTGGGTATGTCTAGTTTAATGAAAGGAAGGACTAGGGGTGATATAGCAACAGCACTTAGACTTATATACTGCTTTACAGCACTCTCTAAACCTACTGCCTACTGCCCCCCCCCCCCCAACAATTTTGGGTCCTCATTCAAAATGGCATATAGATTTGAAACCAGAGATATTTTTATTGGGACTTTTACCTGAAGATTATAACAGAGAATTGATATATTTGATTACTAATGTTTTAACGGCAGCTAGAATTGTATTTGCTCAAAATTGGAAAAATGAGAAAATTCCAACGGAAGAGGTGATTAAGAAAATAATGGAATGTGCAGAAATGAGTATATTAACATGAGCAATTAGAGAGCAAGAAGAAAAATAATATTTTAAAATATGGGATTTATTTTACCAATGGTTAGATAGAAAAATAAGAAACTGGAATATAATACAATAGCAATCATGTGTTATAATTGATTATTCTGGAATGAATTATAATATGAATTAAAATAAGCAAGAACTGAGATTTGCTCTAAAGAATAATGCGGATTTGAAATTAAAGTCTAATGGTGATATAATAATAATATAATATGGCATGGAAAGTTGATTAATATAATATGAATGTAAATTTAAATTTAAGAGGAAAAGACTATTGATATTGTGCACAAGAAATATATACCAACCAACATACTGTACAATTGAAAGAAGGTTTTATTTGTTGTTTTATGCTTACCTTTGTCTATGTTTGTTGTTAAAAATAAAAACACTTTTTATTAAAAAAAAAAAATGGGTCCTCATTTTACCCACCTCGGAAGGATGGAAGGCTGAGTCAACCTTGAGCCTGGTGGGATTTGAACTGCCAAATTGCAGTCAGTAGAAATACCCTGCAATTCTGAATTCTAACCCTTGCACCACCACGGCTCATAATATGATATAAGCAGTGTTCCAATATCTCAGGAGCGGCCCCAAAGAAGAGGGAGTCAAGGTATTTTCCAAAGCACCTGTGGGCAGGACAAGAAGCAATGGGTGGAAACTCACCAAGGAGAGAAGCAAACTAGAACTAAGGAGAAATTTCCCGACTGAAAAATTAACCAATGGAACAGCTAGCCTCCAGAAGTTGTGGATACTACAAGGATTTTAAGAAGAGGTTGGACAGCCATTTGTCTGAATTGCTATAGGGTTTCTTGCCTGAGCAGGACTAAATTGGATGAAAAGACCTCCAACTCTGTTATTCTGTTAATTGAATGAAATGTTCTCAGCCCCCGACTCTCTCTCTCTCTCTCTCTCTTGCTAATTCTGCAAAAAAAAAAAAAAAAAAGGAATCCTAGGGAATGCCATGATGAGGTCGCTGCATATGCTCCACCATAAACACACATTTGGCTGGACATGCTATAGGAAACCATCTGCCTTGTATACTGTGCCCTGTGGATTACCAGGCTGTGCAAATTCAGAGGAGATAGCTGAAAGTGTAAAACTCAGATAGAAGAGAATATTTGTAGCTCAAGGTTAAATTGTAGTGTCCTTAGTGTTCTTTGAGCTTGGTGGTTTACTTGCAGACGTTTCATTACCAAACTGAGTAACGCCATCAGTGCTAGAAGGGAATGGGGTTTGCTCTTTGTTTGCATACAAGTGCCAACAGAGAAGAACATTTGTAACTCAGGGTTGAACTGTGGAATCCTTAGTACTCTCTGTGCTTGGTTGTTTTGTTGCAGATGTTTCATTACCAAACTAAGTAACTGATGTCCTCGGTGCCTGATGATATTACCTAGTTTGGTAATGAAAGCACTGCCAGAAAATTACCAAGCAGAGAGAGCACCAAGGACCACACATTAAAGATATACTTAGGAATAAGCTGTTACTCATGTTTTTGAATGGCTATAGCTGTGACTGAATGGGATCATATTAACTCAGCCTAATTGGTTGTTTCTAATCAGATTAACGGAAACTCCGGCTTTTGCTGTTGATTCTGAAACGAGGCCTGGAATCTGTCTTAATTTGATGGCTCATTTTCTGCAAGAATGCCATAGGGGAACCTCAGCTCGGCTCCTGAACTTAATGTGACTTACTAGTTTTCTGCTCCACTGAATTCATGACAGGTGATTTCAGCGGCTCAGCTACATTCTGGTTAGGTTAAAGTGTTCTATGACTAGAAAAGTATTTCCTCTAAGGAAACAGATGCATGATTCACCCTCCACCAAGACAACCGAAGAAGAGATAACACACTGATGTTTTATATGCAAGGCAACCTTTAGTCTAGCCTGATTGATACAACAGAAACAAGCAGGCTGAGGAACACACAAGATGAATCCAATCTATCAGCTTGAGAGCAAAAATATTTGCTTGCTTCCTGTTGGTCATTCCTCATTCACTTATAATCCAAGTAATGATTTCACCAAAAATAGATGTCCAGGGTATGATTTGGTACTCTGGACAGTTCCCTGGTGCTGGATTTATGTAGAAGGTGAAAATTACACACTAATAAATTTAATCCAGGTAATCCTCAACTGATGACCTCAAAGGGGACGAGAATTTCCATTGCTAAGCCTACCAGTTGTTAAATGAGTCATGCCCGATTTTACAGCCTTTCTTTCTGCCATTTTTCACTGAGAGAATCACTGAATTCGTTAAGTGAATCATGTAGTCATTAAGTGAATCTGGATTCCCTCATGACCACATGATTCACTCAACGAATTCATGAACTTTGCTTGCCAGAAGCTGCTGGGAAATACATGGTGTTTGCCAAATTCCCAGATTGCATCAACCTCACTCATTTACAGAACTTCTGACCCTGGTTACACCACCAGGGAATTATGTGTGTATGTGTGAGAGAGAGAGACAGAGTGAGTGAGTGAGTGAGTGTGTGTGTGTCATCCCTGGTGGTTATATATGTAATTAGTTATATTAATTATAATTATATATATATAATTAGTGGCTGACCACCTGCATAATGGGGGGTGGCAAATAATGGATAAATAAAGCGCTTCCTCAGACAAATGACAGTTTTCACTACAAACTAGCCTTTGGTCTACTTAATCCAGGATGATTATTTTGGTGATGTATACAAACCATGGCTACTTTTAACCTTGGCTGAGTTTGAAAAGCTCTGTAGCAAACCTGGTTAGTTCTTGGATGGAAGACCAAAAGGAAATACCGAGACTGTAGCCAAGGCTGGGAAGTAAACAAGTAAAACATTTCTGATGGAAAATGTTACGTTTTTGAGTGTAACACAAGTCAGCTTACATTTAAATGAAACACACCTTAGTTTATTTCTTAAGCCAGGCCCACCCTTGTTCTTATAATCTTTTGAAGACAGACTGAGGCTGGAGGAGAAGAAAAAATTCTCTTCAAGTAATGTTTAATCTGATGAACATTCTTCTTTCTTTCTTTGAAGATGTTTTACTTGAGAACACAGATAAACCTCCAAGGGGCCTCAAGGTCTCTCTAAAAAGGATGCAAATGACCAGCTGTCTTGCAAGGAGTATAAACCCTTCAATTCCCCACCATTCAGTCAGAGCTGAAGAAGCTTCTTGGATGAGGAGCAAAACGTCTTCAAAAAAAAACCAGAAAGTCCAGTTGCCTCTTGAAAAAATAAGCACCTATGGGACAATCCTGTCAAATGTTTTTAAAATGTATAATCCAACAACAGACTCATCTTTGGGGGGGGGACAAGTAACAGAGGGTTCCTGAGAAGAAATTCTCAAGTTACGACCATAATGGAGCCTGCCTATCACAGTCATAACTTGTGCCCACCTTAAAGCGGGTGGGTCATGTGGCCAACCTAATTTTATGAACTTGTATGCAGTGGTCATTAAACAAATTGCATGGTTGTTAAGTGAACCCATGAGCCAGGTTGTAAGTACCCTCAAGATAGATGTCATGCCCCTATTGGAGACTGACTCCAAGGGAGAGGAGGAACAGCCAACAGGGGGTGGAAGTACGGCTCCGGAGGTTGTGGAGGAGGCTGGGAAAGGGCAGAGGCCAGCTGAGCAGTCAGAGGAGTACCAGGCCCTTCCCCTCTCTATCCTAGGGCACACAGGGAGGAGAGGATAAGGGAGAGATGTGAATGGCGTGGTCTATGGGGGAGGAAAGGGCCTTGATCCCCTTCATGGGCTGCAGCTGTGAGAACTGGTTAAAAGGACAGACATGTGTATGGGCCAGTGCTGGAAACAAAGCTTGGAAATATCTCTAATCTGTTGTTCCTCTCTAAGTTTGGTGTCCTTCCCAGTCTATGTTCTGATATCTATGGATGTCTTCAAGCCCTTATATTGCCTGGTTTTCTTAATTGCTTCAGAAAGACCAGGAAAATCCATTTGCCTCTTGAAAAAGGACCTTTGGGACAACTATGACCTGGATGACTAAGAAACTCCATAGATGCTTGATAGGATTCAATACCCTGAATTGAGCTAGGGCAGATATTAGAAATCAGCAGCCTTTTGAAAATAAAAACCCAAACTCAGGAGAGTTGCAGATAAATTAGCTGTCAGAAAGCAGATCTAAAGATAAGAAAAGTAAAGCAACTGGCGAGAAAACAGTGTTAGAATTTTTCTCCAGAAAGATCCTATCAACTCAGGCAGGAACGGCACACAGAGAGTACTGAAAGCTTAATGAAAAACAAAAGCACTAGAATAAAATAGTCATAAATTCTTCATCAGCTGGCACTGAAAGACATATTTGTTTAATGATAACATGGGCCAAAATTTTTGGATAAAATATTGAGCTCAAAGATTGGGAAAGAATTTGGAATAAAAATTATATAATAACAAAATCTGCTGCATATAAGGAAAATCAATATAAAATGTTTTATCGTTGGCATCTGGCCCCAACAAGGTTGGCAAAAATGTACCCAAATCTGATTCCCAAACTGTTGGAAATGCCAACAGGGACAAGGTACCTTCTTTCACTCATGGTGGTTATGCCGCGAAGTAAAAAAAAAGTATTGGATTAAAATACAAAAATGGCTGTATGAAATAACAAATTGTCAAATAGAACTGAAGAATTGTTCCTTTTAGGGATAATTAAGGGGAAATATAACAAAAAGATTAAAATATATGATCTTGCACATGACAACAACGCACTCGCCCAATGCTGGAAAAAAGATAGAAGGCCTAGTGATCCAAAAGATCTTAGATTGTGTGGAAATGGATAAACTCACCCTAGAATTAAAAGGTAAGGAAGATTCGGAGTATTATGTGGTATGGGGAAAATGGTATGAATGGATTGGCAATAGGAATAAGAATTGAAGAGATAAGAAGAAGAAATGTATATGAATAATTAGAAATGTATGGAAATGTGTATTTGTAACAAATGCCTCCATACTGTTAAAGATGTTTAAGATGTGTCAAGAGAAAAAAGTGCAATAAAAACATTAAGAAGGAAAGAAAGAAAGAAAGAAAGAAAGAAAGAAAGAAAGAAAGAAAAGAGAAAAGAAAAGACATATCTGTTTGTTAGATTGATGTCATGCAAGAGCTCAGGGTAGCATCATCTGAGGAAAGTTGAGTTGAGAGAAAGGGACTGACCCAAAGTTCACCTTCATTCCGTAAAGAAGAACAAGATTTTGGGTCTCCACACTCCTAATCCGGAAGTGGTATTCAGCCGGTTCTCACGAACCGGTAGCGGAAATTTTGACTCGTTCAGAGAACCAGCAAATACAACCTCTGACTGGCCCCGCCTCCATCTATTCTCTGCCTCCCGAGTCCTAGCTGATCAGTTGGGTCTTCTTTGGTTGCCCTGCACAGGAAAATGGAGCTGGAAAGCAGGTTATGTCAGCATTCCAGAAAACCTCCACTCCAACCAATAACTCCGAGACAGACATCTTCTCAAAAGTTCTGCTTTATTTGGATAGTAAACTGGCACATCTGGGGGAATCCTGAATCTGAAAGTTCAGGGTTTCCTTGCAATAAATAAAAACTACAAATCCACCCCCTGGACCCATCGTCGCATCACATGCCCCAATCGCTATCTGTCCCAACTTGCGACTTCCCTTCACCCAGGTGCAGAAATGACATGACCTTGATTTATAAAAAGAATGCTATTATGTCTAACCACATACACTCCACCTCCCGTTTTCCCAGGCTCAAGAATGTGGCAGTGTGGAAGTGTCTGGTGTCAATATGGCTTCCAAAGCTGAGATTAGTGGGGTGGGGAGGGAATGGGGATTTTACAGTAACCTTCCCCTGCCCTGCCCACCAAGCCACGCCCACCAAGCCACACCCACAGAACCAGTTGTAAAAAATGTTGAATCCCACCTCTGCTCCAAATCCAGTATTTTCACCACGATTTAGCTAGGCTTTTGGACTGAGAGGGATGGATTGGCCTCAATTCCCTCAGGGTCCTTCCATGCCTAAAGTATGCCTAGGGCAAAACATGATAGCAGTCTTCCAATATTTGAGGTGCTGCCACGAAGAAGAGGGGGAGGTCAACCTATTCTCCATAGCACAAAGATGTAACAGATGGGAAATTATCAAAGAAAGATTCCAGCCTAGAATTAAAGAGAAATTGCCTGACAATGACAACAATCAACCACTGGAACAGTTTCTCTTCAAAAACCTGTGAGCGTTCCATCCCTGGAGGTTTGCAAGAAGATATAGGACAACCATTTATCTGAATTGGTAGAGGGTTTCTTTCTTGAGCAGGGGGTTAGAGTAGAAGACCTCCGGGGTCCCTTTCCAACTCTGTAATCCTGATACTAATCTGGTCTTCCCACTCCATGGATCTTGGACCTTCATAGTTGCCCCACACTGAACAGGAAACAGAGACCGTCGGATTCTTCTATCTGTTCCCCTCTTTGAAAAGGAAAGCTAAAAGAGTGCTGACCCCTCCAAACAGCTCAAGCAGGTCAACGAATCCCAAAGACACCAACATAAGCTCTTTGGTCAGGATTCGTTGGCCAAGATACAAGTCGTCATCCCCAAGCGATGAAAGCAGGCACCCCCTTCTGTCACCCCCCCCCCTGCCCCCACGATTCCAGGGGAGGAGAAAGGAGGAAAGATGCTTAATTCAGTGCCCACTCCCCTCCTCCCCGTCAGGATTTTTCTCCGAAACAGTTAACAGCGGCCGAGCTCCAGCCCACACACATATGATCTCATTTCTCCTGCCTGCCAATCCCAGCCATTGGCTGCTACAGCAAAAGAATCAGTGGAAGCCAGAAGCCTTCACCAGCCAGAAGCAAGCAGAGAAAGAGAGAAAGAGATAGAGAGAGAGAACGCAACAAGAGGAGAAAGGAAGGAGAGGACTTTCCTTGTGGTCCTCTCCTCTCCGAAAGAAGCTGCATTGCAAGAGTTCTGGATCTTTGTCCTCCCAGGGAGTTGGGGGTACGAATCTTCCACTGGGCACCTGCCAGAATGATGAACTGTAAGTCCAACTCGTTGACTTGCCTCCAAGGAGGAAAATCGGGGATGCCCGTCGCTACCACCACAGACTCCACCGCCACCTTGAATAAGCTAGCCCTGGCCACGGGGGGCACCGAGAAGTCATGGTACCGTTGCATCTTCCCTTTTGGTATCGTTGCCTTGGTGATTGGCATTGCCGCCACCTGCATCACCTTCACCATCAACGGGCCCCAGATGGACATTGCCAAGGTGGTCTCGGTGGCCACCTTGATTTTTGGAGTCGGCCTCCTGGTGGCCGCGTTGGTCTGCTGGCGGGCCAAACGAGAGCGTCAACGGAAGAAGCAGCAGGAAGAGCCCCTTCCCTTAGAAGCAGCCCACCCTTGAGCCAAGCCCTCTCCTCCAAGAACCAACCTTTGCTGCAGAGAACCCTATCTTTTTCATGTCATCCATGGCAGACGTTGGGGAAAGAAGCGACGGAGACACGTGTCCCATGTCTTGGGGACGGACAAGCGTAGAAGCCAGCCAGCCAGGGGGCCCTTGGAGCTCCCTTAATTCAGTGTGATGAGTGGCATTATAGACGAGTTCAGGGGGTCAGCTGAGGCCAAGTAGGAGAAGGGAGAATCAATCCCTGCAGGCGAGAGGCCCAGCTGACCATATTTCAGCCTTTCCCCTCCCCCTTCTATGAAGATGGTTTGATCTCGGCCGATGCGGGTACAGACCCCAAAAAAACCGCAACTTCAGGAAGAGAGCAATAAAAATCCTTTCTTTGAGGATACCGACTGCTGCTTTCCAGTGCAGCTACGCCCACCTCTGCCTGATTGTGAAAAACAAACCAACCGAAATATCCTTTCAGGGGAAAAAGAAAATCCTGAAACTTCAATCCCAGGGCATGGAGCTGGAGGCCATGAGAAGTTCCAAGTGGCTTCTTCAGTGAGAATCGTTTTTCCTGCCTCGGGTTACCTGCCCTCCAGCGAACGGGTGGATGAGGAAGGAGACCAGGATTCCATCTGGACTGCGACAGCCACCCTCGTTTCCCCACACGTGGGAAACCAGGTTGAAAGTTACGATGCAGCATTGAGGAACAAGCAAGGATTTCCCCTCTGCGGCCAAGACGTCCAGCAAGTTAGGTGGAGAACTTGCTTTGTTCTTGGATGGGGAAGAGGGCGATGTGCCAAGATGCCCACCTCGGTTTGCAAGGTCTCACGAAAACGCTGAGCTGCAGCAACTGTTACTGCTGCTTGTAAAGTGGTACAGCTTCTGACTGTCAGGATTTGAGGGGGGGGGAATGGGAGGGGGGTTGATTTATTACGAAGTAGCCATTTGGTGCCTATAAAGATGATGCAGCCATGGACCACCAAGCACTGAGTACGTAGAGAGTGAGCTAGCAAAGGGCGAATTAAAACTTGATTTCCCTGGGAATAAATTCCAAGGGACAGATCCTGCCCTTGATCTCTCTTACTGGGCCTCACTTTGGATAAATTCGATCTGGGTTAGGCTAAACCTGAGAGGTGTGCACTAGTGCTTGTAACACCGAAAGGATTTTGTGCATGAAAGTGCCCAACGCTGGTTCCATTAGCCGTTTCTGGACAAGAGTTGCAAAAATAGCTTGAGTGTTCTCCTCCTTGATTGGGAGTCTGGAAGGGTGAAAAAGCATATTTGTTTGACCTTCTCTCTGTGGAGCAAGCTTGGGCATAAAGAGTAAAAAATGAGATGCAGTAATGTGTATTACAAATAGATGCATAAGGGAATAAAACATTGCCAGCTTCACCCTTTGAAGTCATTCTTTGGAAGGCGTTTTGAATCCTGGCAAGATAGCTCGTAGGCTGTTTTTGATGCCTTCTTCATCATCCCATTAAATCCAGTGTGTGCTCCAGAAGCTTGTGTGGGTATGGGTGTGTATCAAACTTGCCCTCTGAAAGCTGGTGTCATGCCTCTGTTGGAATCTGATTCTGAGGGAGAGGTGGAACAGCTGACAGGGAGTGGGAGTGTGGCTCTGGTGGCTGTAGAGGAAACTGGGGAAGGGCACAGTCAGGCTGGGTATTCAGAGAAGACCCAGGCCCACCCTGCTCTTCATCCGAGGGCATGCAGGGAGGAATGTATAAGGGAGCAACGTGAGTTGCATGGTTTATGTGGGAGGAAAAAGCCCTGATCCCCTTCATTGGCTGCAGCTGGGAAGGGCAAACTGTTTAAAAGGGCAAACTGCACATAGCAAAGTTGCTGGAAGCAAAGTGTGAAATTATTCTGGTTTGTCAAGTCTAATCTGAGTTCTGGCATCCTCCTAAGTGTATGTGGCTTGTTATCTTTTGACATCTTCAATCCCTTATTCTGCCCTGTCTCATTCATTGCTGCAGTGTGGTTTGTGTTGGTTTTTATTTATAATTTATATGTACTTTGAGTTCGGATGGAATTTCTTCCTTTTGAAAACTGTTTTTGGAAGAATTTTTTTTTCCCTCCAGCCGATGATAACTGGACATTGGGGACCAAGCTGGAGGTATTAAAGGGACTTTACCTACTTTTGTGACTTTGTTGCTTTTGTGCCACACCCCGAGTCATTACAGCTGGAGAGCAGGTCTCCAAAACCTTTCCAAAAATTATCTTCTGCCTTAAGAAGAGAGGAGGTCATGGGGGATGAAGGTTCTTCTGCATTTCATTGCTTTCATGCATTGCATGAAAACAAACTCTACAGGTAGTCCTCAACTTACCACAATTCACTGAGTGTCCATTCAAAGCTACGATGGTGCTGGGGGGGAAAGTGTTTTTTTTTTTTTTTCACACTAACAACCATTGCAGGGCCCTCGTGGTCACGTGATCAAAATTCAGCCGTGTGGCAACCGATTCACATTTACAACGGTTGCAGTGTCCCCCGCAAGGGGGGGGGAGGAAATCACGCGATCCGCTTTTGCGACCTTCTGACAAGCAAACTCCACAGGGAAGCCAAATTCACTTCACAACTGGGTTACCAAATGAACAAACCGCAGTAATTCACTCCCCAAACGGTCGGCCGGAAAGCGTGCCAAATGGGACAAAATTCTCTTAAATGTTTCACTGAGCCACAGAAATTTTGGGCTCAATTGTGGCCGTAAGCTGAGGACTACTTGTGTTGGGCTAGACCAAGCACCCTTCTCAGGGGAAGGTGATCATGGCTGCCTCCTCAAATCCAAAGGTAGATCCCTGGGCTAAACAGTGGCGCAATTGGGTTTTGACCCAAAGTTTTTCAAGAGGCAACTGGACTCTCTTGGTTTTTTGCTTTTGAAGATGTTTCGCTCCTCATCCAAGAAGCTTCTTCAGCTCTGACTGGATGGTGGGGAATGGAAGGGTTTATATTCCTTGCAGGCAGCTGGTCGTTTGCATCCTTTTTATAGAGTTGTAAAGGCCACTTGGAGGTTTATCTGTGTCCTCAGGGTCATCTGAGTTAGTGCTCCTGGTTCCTGTAGTCTGCAGTTTTGTTCTCTCTGGAAATCCATTCCTACCCCCACTCCATTCCAAGGGGGTTCATCCCAAATTGTATAGCTAAAAGTCTGTAGAGATTCTCAGCCCTCCAGGTCATGGTTGTCCCAAAGATGCTTTTTCAAGAAGCAACTGGACTTTCTGGTTTTTCTTTGAAGACGTTTTGCTTCTCATCCAAGAAGCTTTTTCAGTTCTGACAGGATAGTGAGGAATGGAAAAGCAGAAGTTTATTGGACGAGAAACAAAACGTCTTCAAAAGGAAAAAAAAAGAACAGAAAGTCCAGTTGTCTCTTGAAAAAAGCACCTTTGGGACAACCAGGACCTGGAATGACTGAGAATCACTACAGACAATTGGGTTTTGACTTGACTTTCTTGATTCAGAGGTCCATGATAGCTATAGAGGGCTCCAGTTCTCCAGTTTGTCATTTGGTCCTCCAGCTGTTGTTTCATAACACACCCAGGAGGGTTGTTAGCAGAGGTTAGAGGCTAACTCAGCTGCTCCTTAGCACCTGGACCTCAGCCCACCTCTGGACATGCAGCTGGAAAGAAACAAAACTGAATTTCTGTCCAAGGAGACACAGCTGTCTGGGGTGAAGGGCAGGTGGGCGGGGAGAACAGAAAACAGAGACCGGGCACATCCATCACGTCCCTGGCTGCAAACTTCACAGCTCCACAGCAGCAGAAAATCCCCCAAGCGATGGTGGCTCAGCCAGGCTTGGCCCAGATGCAACAGATGTGGAAGTAAAAGCATAATGGCTCATCCAAAAAAACCAGAAGACCAAACCCTAGAAAAAAGAGAGGATCTAGAGCAGAAATAGTTAGTGGGGTTCCAGATTTATAGCCTGGGAGTGTTAATGGAGCCAGGAGAAGAAGACAAGAATGAAGTAAAAAAATTTTGGGAGGGAAAGGATGGATTATTTGAAGTGTTTACAGGAAGATCTGGCATTCTCTGATAAAAAAGAATGGGAGTTCTGCACAGGTAATCCTCGACTTGTAACTTTTCATTTACTGACCGTTCAAAGTTATAATAATGACACTGAAAACATGACTTAGGACTATTTTTCGCACTTCTGACCATCGCGGAATGCCCACAATGATGTGATTAAAAAATTACAGGCCCTTGGCAACCGACTCATATTTATGATGGTTGCAACATCCCGGGGTCATGCCCTTCTGACAAGCAATGGGGAAACCAGATTCACTTAACAACCGGTGGGACTAACAGCTGGTTCGCTGAATAACGGTGGCAGGTCGTAAATGGGCCAAAACTCATTTAACCACTCCCTCGCTTAGTGATGGACATTTGGGGGCTCAACTGTCATCGTAACTCGAGGATTGCCTGTCGTTGAAGACCGTTTGCAAGAAGATATAATCCTTTTAGGTGCTGTCTGATAAAAAGGAGCAGAGGAGAGTCACCCTGTTGTCTGCACAAGTCCAGCATTTCTACACTGTTTGTGCAGGCAACGACGTGACTCTCCTCTCTCTATATATATATATATTTGAAGTCTGCTTTTCCTCTGGCCGTCACTTCTCACCTCCTCACTCCTTTTCTTCTTTTAATCCTCAAGCCAATCTTATAAGCTGGTGATGCGGGAGGAAAAATAATTGATCTCATGTCTTCCTGGAAGTTTAGTAGCTCAATGAGAACCGATGTATCACAAGGGTTGAGTCATCACAACACACATCATTTGGTTTCTGCGTACAGTAAGTGGGGATGGCTTTGAATTCTGGCTACTTTGATGCACGTTTTCCCCCCCCTTCTCCCCCCCCCCCCCCCGTGGAGGTAGAATTGTGGACTGTTTTGCAGTTAGAGATTTCCTAAGTTGATGCAGGCTTCAGGAGACACCACGTTTCTCCAAAAATAAGACCCTGTTTTATTTTATTTTATTTTTTGCCACCCAAAAAGGCACCAGGTCTTATTTTCGGGCGATGTCATCCACTGACCATTCTCATTTCTCTCCTCCAGCCTCGTTTTCAGAATTCTTCCTTTTCATGTTGTAACTCCACGAATCCAAAGTCAAACAGGCAAAGCGCGAAAGTCCTTTGCTCTTCTGTTTTTAAACGGTACAGTAGTTTAAATCATTGGGATGGGGACCGCTAGTGGTCATGAGAACATTTTGGTGGTCTGCAGAGAAATGTCATCCCCCCCCCCCCAAAAAAAAGCAATTAATCCAGGCTGCGCAGGAACACAAGGCTGTGCTGCCCACATGGCCCACAGGAACACAAGGCTTGTGTCGCTTGCATTGCAAACAACACAAGGTAGTGAGGGGAGGGGGGAACTTGCCCCACTGGCTCCATGCGCCTGACGTGGACACTGGGCAGCTTCTTTCCGCTTCTTTCTTCTTCTGCTTTTGGCTGCATGCAAGGAAAGCAACAAAAGTTTTTCTTTCTCTCCCGCAAACTCTGCCACAAATGAGTCTTTGAGACCCTGCATGGCCTCCTGCTGCGCCGGCACGACAAGCCTCACAAAGACTCATATCTGGTGGAGTTCAAGGGAGAGAAAGAAAGATTTTTTCTGCTTCTGCTGTTTTCCTTGCATGAAGCCAAAAGTCTCTCTCTCTCTCTTTCCCCCTGAGAACGGAGCTGGAGACAGTATCCTGCGATCTCAAATAAAGAATGATCAATCAGTAGGAAAATGGGGAGTCTTTGGGGGATTTTCCCAGGGTCTCTAGTCTGCGGGATTAAAAATTATGAGTTTGGTGGTTCCTGAGGTCCAAAAGGTTGGCGATCCCTGGTTTAAATCCCCTAGAGATGCTGTGTCTATAGGTGGGAATAGGAAGAAGGGAAGGGGAGGAAAATGGCTGCTTTTTATCTTCTGATGAAGCAGAACAAAAAATAGAACAGGGCTCACTTTTCAACTCTTTGCTCTTTTGCCACAGCAGGGGAGCTTGGCGGATTTCCTTTAAACGGAGCTGCCAAGATATGTCACTTTCTTCTATTTCTGTGCCCTGGGTAACCAAATACATCCCCCACTGAAAACAAAATAAATTTAGCATTTCCTCTCCGGCGGAAATCTGTTGCATGTGTTGCACCTTCTGGATTTTTGAACTCAGGAGTTGAGGTGCAGATTTGAAATCACAGGAGTTTATTTTAAAAAATAAAAATAGAAAGTTCAACCGGTTCTTTTTCTGTTTGTGATCAGAACGCAACTTTCCTTCTCTAACGATAAATAAGCCAGAGCTGCTGAATCTCTCGAGTCTGTAATTTTGGGAATTGTCCTTCTGCTTCGAGGGTGGCTTGTGTTTTATCCCTGGGCCAAAACACTAATTAAAAGCCCCCTTAATCCATGTCTTTATAGCTACTGTTTGGTGCTTGGAGGGTAAATGAGATTGGCTTTGTGATGCTAACTGAAGCCTGTCAATCAACCCTCTTCACAGCCATATTGGGCTGCAAACAGAAGAATGCTTTGTTCCTGGGACATTTGCTCTCCAGAAAGTTGGAAAAGATTTTGGGGTTGAAAGATTTTTGTCCTGAAAAGGAAGTAAAAAGGTGCTGATTCACAGCCGCCTCATCATTTCAACTACTGTATATATCCTCTGCTTGACTGTCAAAATTCCAGGCTGAATTGTTATAGTGCAATTCCATGGTAAAAAAGACAATGCGAAGAAATAATTTTACTGATGTTATTAATAGCACAGGAAGCAGTGTAAAATAGGGAGGGAGGGAGGAAGAGGGAGAAGAAAGAAAGGAAGGAAGGAAGGAAGGAAGGAAGGAAGGAAGGAAGGAAGGAAGGAAGGAAGGAAGGAAGGAAGGAAGGAAGGATTTGGGAAGAAACAGGAAGGGAGGGAGGGAGGAAGGAAGAAGGAAAGAAGGAAGGAAGGAAGGAGGGAGGGAGGGAGGGAAACATGTAATGGAAATAACATTTAGTATGACTTGCAGCTTTCTTCTGTTTGGGGCTAAGTGTCCTCCTTACAGCTGTCCTGTCACTGTTGCAGAAGCACATCAAGGATTAAAGAAAGAAGGTCGTGTTTTGTAATATCTATCTATACAATTCAATTGTACTTCTCTAGTCTTAGTTGCAAAGCAATCCAGTGCTTGGACTGTAATGGAACAAAGCAGCCATCTTGTTTTGTGGTCGAGGACATCCTCCAGGCAAAACCAAGCAACTATGTTTTAGCACTGATCCAGCCAATGTTTATGTTATAAAGTTAGAATTTAGGAAGAGTCTTCCTAGAACGGATTAAATATAATCTGATGGAAAATAATAGTTGTAGCTCAGGGTTGAACTATGGGGTCCTTGGTGCTCTCTGAGCTTGGCTGTTTTCTTGCAGACCTTTCATTACCAAACTAGGTAACGGCATCAGTATTAGAAGGGAGTGGGGTTTACTTTCTGTTATTATCCCTTCTAGCACTGATGATGTCACCCAGTTGGGTAATGAAATGTGTTCAAGAAAACAGCCAAGCTCAGAGAGCACCAAGGACCCCATGTATCTAATCCGTCATTCTTCTTCTCCCGTTGGCTCCAGAAAAGACATACTATGGCTTCAAAGGCCCTCTGTTCTGACCCAGGCTTCTGAGAATGTAATTACCCATGTGCTTATTTTAAAAACAAGTCTTGTTTTATTGCAATGCTGGGAATTATTTTTATTCCTAGCCGGTAATGAATCTCAAACAGTCCCCCGAGATAAGCACCCACCTTTCAGTCCTGTGAAGTGCTGCCAAAAACAGAAGTATCAAATGAACTAGAGAAGAAACCAACTGAAGTACAAAAAAAAAAACCTAACCAAAGTACAAAGAGCTTCCAGAATGACTCTGAACCGATCAAACTACTTTGCTTCCTGCATAGGTTTCATCATCTTTGCCTGACCTTCATACCTTATGGGAGGGGCAATCACCTCCCAGCCTTACTCCCAAGTCGCCCCTTTTGTCTCAGCTGCTCTCGCCTTCTAGCAGCTCTGTGCATACACACACTGGGAACAGGCTCCCCTTGTTCCTCTGCCTCACTGCTGCCAGACTCTGAAGGCTCCAGAGTCAGTACACAACTCCCAGATAGTCCTGGCCCCATCTCTGCATCAGACGCAGGACCCTCATCTGAGTCCTCTCCAGACTTCCTGACTGGTCCCCGTTCTTCCCCACTGTCCGATTCCGCTGCTGTCTGCACTTGCTGCCAGCGAACCACAACACCCTCAGTCCTGCTTTCCCCCCAAAAAAAGATTGTAAAATCGGGCACAACTTACTTAACAACCTTCTTGGTTGTTGAGTGGACATTGAGTCATAGCAACTGGACTTCCACTTGTTGGTTCAAGATGTTTTGCTGCTTATCCAAGTAGCTTCGTCCATCAAGCTACTTGGATTATTAGCAAAATATCTCAAAAACAACAAAAATAAACCCAGTGGCCAGGAATCAACTTCCAGACATCGCTGCCTGGATGATTGAGAATCTTCATCAACACAGCAATAGAAATTCCGATCTCAGTTGTAAGTTGAGAACTATCTGTAGGTCACTTACAATTCGTATTGATATACATAATAAAATTCTCAGAACTCGTTGAACATCTTTGTTTCTTAATTATTATACAGGCACTTGTGTGACGCTACCCGTAATTCTTCATTTATAAAATGAAATCCATAGCCTTGGGCTCTCTCCTTCCTGCATTATAGGAGAACGTGAGGAAGATAGGGTTGAGATTGGGTTGAGTCCCAGTTTTTCATGTTGGGATGAAGATTTTTAAAAAGGAGAATGAGACACACACACACACACCCCGAGCAAAAAAATAGCTTTTAGCCCTTTTTTTATCTCTTAAATAAGATCTTGACACCAGGTTTCAGTAAACAATCAAGGGAAGCCAGAGAGCTGAAAATGACCGGTGAGATAAGTAGGCCCTTAGATGTCTGCTGTTAAATTAAGCTTTTTTTTTCTTCCTCTCCTGCCATTACTTCTCTTTAAAAGAACTGGAGGAGAAACTGGGGAGGGGAAGCTCTGCTAATGGCCTGTAAATCAAAATGTGACTCTTGTTTCAGGGAAATTGAAATCTGTGCTACTAAACGGTCTTGGGGAGATGTTTATTTACCTCATGGAGGCTGTTTCTCTTAGGGCCTTTCATGATTGTTGCAATTGCATTTCATTAAAAAAAAAAAAATAACATCTCTTATGGTGAATTTGGTTTTGTTTGGAAGAATAAAAGAAAAATACAGACTGCCTTGATCTCAGATGGACCTCTAGATATTTCACGGAGACATGATTCTTCCATGTTACAGAGATTCTCAGTCATTCAGGTCATGGTTGTCCCAAAGGTGCTTTTATCAAGAGAAAACTGGATTTTCTGGGTTTTTTTCTTTGAAGATGTTTCACTTCTCATCCAAGAAGCTTTTCAGCTCTGACTGGAAGGTTGGGAATGGAAGGATTGATACTCCTTGCAGACAGCTGGTCATTTGCATCCGTTTAGAGGGTCGTTGAGGACACTTGGAGGTTTATCTGTGTCCTCAGGGTCACCTGAGTAGTGAAAATGGATATGGAGCCTTCTTGGAATTGTTGCAGATAAACCTCCAAGTGGCCTCAACTACTCTCCAAAAAGGATGCAAATGACCAGCTGCCTGCAAGGAATATAAATCCTTCCCTTCCCCACCATCCAGTCAGAGCTGAAGAAGCTTCTTGGATGAGAAGCGAAATGTCTTCGAAGAAAAACCAGAAACTCCAGTTGCATTTTGAAAAAAAGCCCCTTTGGATCCTCTGTGGTAATTATTATTATTATTATTATTATTATTATTATTATTATTATTATTATTATTATTATTATTATTTCTCCCCTGTAGACAAAATCTTGCCAGACATGAAGACTCTGCTGTCTTCATCTACAATACAGGCATTCCTTGACTTACAACAATTCATTTCAATGGCACTGAAAAAAGTTCAACTCCAAGTTGCTCCAAGTTGCAACGGTACTAAAAAAAAGGGACGTGACTGTTTTTCAGACTTACAACTGTTGAAGTATCCCCATGGTCACGTGATGAAAATTCAGCTGCTGGTTCATAGTTATGACGGTTGCAGTGTCCCGGGGTGTGTGTGTCATACAATCCCCCTTTGCAACCTTCTGATCAAGCAAAGTCCATGGGAAAACCAGATTCACTTAACAGCCATGTCACAAACTAACAACTGCAGTGATTCACTCAATGGCTGTGGCAAGACAGGTTGTAAAATGGGGCAAAAGTCACTTAACAACTGCGCAATGGAAATTTTGGGTCACTTGTGCTCGTAAATTAAGGACTATCTGTATTCTTGGGTGCCTCTGCCAGACTCGTATACATTATTTAAAGAGAACCTATTAAAGAAAAAGTGGTTTTTTAAAATTGATGAACACTAAAGGAGAAAGATGCTTGCAATACAGGCATTTAGACCCTCAGCTAAAAACAATGGCACTTTCTCCAGCCTCGCTCCATTTGTCAAGACAAGATCACACATGACAGCTGGGGAGTTGTGCTGAAGCGCAATTCCCCCAGGAGGCAGTTCCTGCTCTTCCAGGAAAATAATATTTTTTTTCTTGCAAAAAAAGTGTCAAAGAAAAACACTTCGGGAGGAAAAAAGAAAATTGTTTCAGGATGCTTTGTTTTTAATGCTTGTAACCCACAAGAAAAAGTTAATCTCTTAGCTAAATCTCATCAGCCACTGGCTTGGATATGAGAATTACCTGGGTTTGAAAGAGGTCAGCCTTTCATACATGCCCTGAAACAATCTGTCTTTATAGATTATAGATTAACAGAGTTGGAAGGCTGAAGGCTGACTCAGCTTTCCATCCTTCTGAGGTGGGTAAAATGAGGACCCAGATTGTTGGGGGCAAGAGGCTGACTCTATAAACCGGGGGCTGTAAAGCACTGTGAAGCGGTATATAAGTCTAAGTGCTATTGCTATTGTCTGACCTACCTTCCTTCCTTCCTTCCTTCCTTCCTTCCTTCCTTCCTTCCATCCATCCCTCCATCCCTCCACCCACCCACCCATCCATCCATCCATGGTGTGCAATGGTTAGAATGCAGTATTGCAAGTTAATTCTGCCAACTGCCAGCAGTTCAATTCTGATAGGCTCAATGTTGACTCAAGCCTTCCCTCCTTGTGAGGTGGGTAAAATGAGGACCCAGATTGTTGGGAGCAAGAGGCTGATTCTGTAAATCACTTATACAGGGCTGGAAAGCACTGTGAAGCGGTATATAAGTTTAAGGGCTATTGCTGATTAGCTGTGATGGGACAGTGCAGTACTGCAGGCTACTTCTGCTGCCTGCCTGCAATTTGGCAGTTCAAATTCCACCAGGCTCAAAGTTGACTCAGCCTTCCCTCCTTGTGAGGTGGGTAAAATGAGGAGCCAGATTGTTGGGGCAAAATAGGCTGACTCTGTAAACAGCTTAGACAGGGCTGTAAAAGCCCTGTGAAGGGGTATATAAGTCTAAGGGCTATTGCTAATATGGCCCTATCGTGGAGATGGATGGCATAAGAAAGTTTAATAAGTAAATCAATAAATGGCGGCATGTTTGCAGATTCAACAATCCTCAATTCAGCCGAGGCACTCTGGTTTTCTGAATCCGTGAAATTAAACAGGAACGGGAGAGGTTTAACTGCAGAACAAGGAACACTAATTCTTGAGAGAGTCATCAGCGTGGGAAGCTGGGTCCCTTGGATTCCAATCGTTTTCTCAAATGGAGCATAGCGCAAGTTATAGCACCATCCAAGACCAATAAGTTCTTTTCTGGGAGATGCTCAACCTGCCTTCTCATCCAAAGCCTCTCAGGTCTCCTTCCGCACTCCTTCCATCGGTTGCGTATTTCTCCTGTGAATCTGTAGGAAGTTAGCACCCACCCCTCTCCTAGAAAAATGAAATCTCCTAGGAAATATTAAAAAGGCGGAATATTTTCCTCTAAAAAGAGAAGTAGAAACTCAGAAACTCACCTCAGAAGCAGAAGCTCACCCCCTCACACACACACCTTTGTTAATGGGTGGGCCATTAAGGCCTGGGCCAGAGTATTCTACATAACAAAGGCCTCTACTCATCTCACTACCTGGCCTGAGAAGAATGCATCAGCCAGCACTCAGGTGAAGCCATGTGGTCCAGACAAAACCTACAAAATTAGCTAAGACCCCCACCCCCACCCCTGGGAGTCTGACAGCCAATGGGATACATTTCTTATACAGGAACAGGAACCACTAAGATGGGGCCCAACAGAGGGTATATAACTAAGGGTCTCTCAGCCTTTTGGCCCCTCTTTTTCTTCACCCAACATCTTGAAGCATGTGACCATCCCTTTCACTTTGGAGCTCCAAACCATGTGGTCCTGTCCACCATCTTTCCAAACAGCCGTCCATGTTTCCAGTTTTCTTCCCTACTTGGAACTGAACCCAGAAGGATATTTCTTCCAACACATCATAAGCTACTTCTCTTGCTATTATTTTTTTTTAATGCAACCTTTTCTCTACTCCCTTTCTCAGTTTGACCAATATTGGCAAGAGAGAGGAAAGCATAAAGACAGTAATTAAGCAGGGTGTAGTTCTGAAAGAAACAGAGGCTAAAGAAGCCGTGTACTTAAGTAGCAGCTTGGTGAAGTGCCTGGAGCTGATGACAGCACATTAAACCTCCCATCCTTTTGAGAAGTGATTTCTTTTTTTGAGCCTGATGTTCTCTTCCTCCTCCCTTAATTGCCTAGTTATCACATCACGGATGATATCATTGATACAAATGGGAAGGATCTGAAATGGAAAAATGGTGAAGAGGAACACTCCAGAGGAAAAGGTATAAATGTGTAGTAGACTTTTCATGGAAATGAGAGAGATAAAGGTGGCCTTATGTCGAATCTTCCTCCTGGTAACTTCAGGGACTCATCCAAATAATGTAGGCAGCACAAATTATCTCTCACTGCTGTCTTCAGGATATTTGTAGGACTTTCCACTAGCTTACAGCTCATGGGCTTCCTGGAAGTCCCACCATCCAAGAACGAAATCAAAAATAGAACATAGACTGTCAGAGTTGGAAAGGACCTGGAGGTCTTGTTGTCCAATCCCCCTGCTCAAGCAAAAGACCCTATACCAGTGGTTGACCACCAGTGGGCCGGGAACCATTGGTGGGCCGTCAGAAAATGTTGGTGGTCCGCAGAGGAAGGAACCTCCAAAGCAATTAATCCAGGCTGTGCAGGAACACAAGGCTGGGAAAATCCCCCCAAAAGATCTGTGGGAAAATCCTACAGTTTTCCTACCAATCGATCATTATTTGAGATTGCAGGATACTCTCTCTCTCCCCCCTGCTGTTTGTTCTATTCTTGTGTAATTATATCTCCAGGATGGTCAGCTGAGTTTCTTTAATGCATGAACCCAGCACTGGAAGGAATAAAATGCAGATCAAGAGTGAAGGGAGAAAAAAGAGGGAGTGAGGTGTTTTGTTTTGTTTTTTTTAAGAGGAAAAACATAAGAGAGTAAAATAGCTTAGTGGCAATGTATAGGTGCCTTTTAAATCTTCCTTCAGCAGACAAAACTGTTGAATCTCTTTAAATGACACATAAATCAATATGTGTGTGTGTGTGTGAGAGAGAGAGAGAGAGAGAGAAAGAGAAAGAGGAAGGATAAGGTGTGAAATGGGAAGGTGACTTTCTGATAAACCTAGAAAAATGGGTTGAATATCTCAGTCTCATTAAATCTGGGATATTTGACAAGACGAGAGAAGACCCTCATTTGTTTCAGAACGAGAATCGCCTAGTTAGGAACTGTCCTTCAAATAGAGGCAAGCCCCACTCTCTTCTAGTACTGAAGATGTTACCTAGTTGGGTAATGAAATGTCTGCAAGAAAACCACCCAGCTCAGAGCCCCAAAAACCCTACGGTTCAACTCTGAGCTTCAATTATTCTCTTCTATTAGGACATTTTGTTCATCTGTAGGTAAGTCTCCAGTTCACAAAGTGATCTTCAAATTCCAATGCACCCCAAAGACTGGATTCAAATCCTTTAGTAAGAACATCCAGTGAGATGATGGCAGCTTTTCAATCAGAATCATTAGCATTGATGCAAGTCGTTTGAATTATTGACACAAATGCATGTCAGACAGTTGCTGTCTGAAATATTTGATTGCAAGTGGAACTGTCCAGGCCATGTCATCATCCTCCCTGGCTCTTAGATTTTTTTCTTAAGAGCTTCATCACTGGAAACTTTCAAGAAGAGACTGGACTGGCATTTGTCAGAAATGGTGTAGGGTCTCTTGCTTGGACAGGGGGTTGGACTAGATGACCTACAAGGTCCCTTCCAACTCTGATTATCTGTTATCTGCTAAGTTGACTCATGGGAAAATCCCAACAGAGGCTGTTGCATGGAGGTAGAAGAAGGTCAGGAGCTGACCAGAGATAAACCAGACCTGGTTTA
Source organism: Hydrophis major (assembly GCA_033807585.1). Lineage (NCBI taxonomy): Eukaryota > Metazoa > Chordata > Lepidosauria > Squamata > Elapidae > Hydrophis > Hydrophis major. The sequence goes on along the minus strand of CM066340.1, from coordinate 10,343,654 downwards.
TCTCAGTTAATGGCGTTTTAGCTCAAGCATCCTCAAAACCTATTGGTTCTGCGGGTTTTGGGATGAAACACGTGAATGGTTCACAAAATCCTAGGAATCTGGCTAAGATGGCATTCTCGTGATTGGTGAAAAGGCCACAGTGGAAGGTTTGGGGAATTCTGGGAGTCGTAGTCCACACATCTTTAAGTTGCTATGGTTGATAAACATTGCAATCCATGTTTATCAATGAGTGCAGTCCGAAGCTTTGGAACTACAGACAGCCCTTGACTTAGAATCATTTGTTTAATGACCATTTGTGGTTACAACAACACTGGGAAAAATGATTGCTTTTCATACTTAGTGACCACTGCAGCATCTCCACTATCCCCATGGCCATGCTGACCAGGTTGCATGGGTCTACAACTCCTAGAATCTGCAGCTAGCATGATGTCAGGTCCAAACCAGAGGTGGTATTCAGCAGGTTCTGACCAGTTCTGGAGAATTAGTAGCAGAAATTTTGAGTAGCTCGGAGAACCGGCAAATCCCACCTCTGACTGGCCCCGCCCCCATCTATTCTCCGCCTCCTGAGTTCTAGCCGATTGGCTGGTTCTTCTTTGGTTGCCCTGCACAGGAGAAGGGAGCTGGAAAGCAGGTTAGTGGGGCAGGGAGGGAATGGGGATTTTGCAGTAACCTTCCCCTGCCATACTCACCAAGCCATGCCCACAGAACTGGTAGTAAAAAAATTTGAATCCCACCACTGGTCCAAACCAAGAATGAGGCATGATGATTCTTCCTTGTTATGGAGATTCTCAGCCATCCTAGTCATGTTTGTCCCAAAGGTGCTTTTTTTCAAAAGGCAACTGGGATTGCTGGTTATCAGGTTTCCAAGTGATGAAATCCACCAGTCTATCAGCATGAAATTTCCAGCTATTTACCCAAGTCACTTATGAAATTGGATAGCAACATTAGTATCGTCATGATCAACTGGGCCGATTTGCTGTGGTTTGCTGAGGTTGCTTATAATAAGGTTGTGCACAGCAGTACTGGGCTAGCTCCTTTCCAAATTAATACTGGGATGGAGTTCGTTCCCATGCCATTTCTTTGAAGAGGTTTCACTTCTCATCCAAGAGGCTTCTTCAGCTCTAGAAGGTTAACGCTATTGCTGCTGCATCTCACTTTGTCCATGTTTCAGTAGGCTCCGTTCCACCCTTCATGACCTTGAAGCTAAGCAGAAGTTGGCTGTTGACAGAAGGGATGTCTGTGATTCGAGAATTGCAAGCTCCCAATTTATCTTTTACTCCATAGAGCCATAGTGAGTCTCCATCACTAGATAGTTAAATAATCTTACCTAGCATAAGATAATAGTGTAAAGATTCCAACTCTATTATTCTATTGCTCTGTTATCCTGTTAAGACAATTCTGCTTCCCTTAATTATTTGAAAGCTTCTGTTCAGTTTATTAGATTTATTTTTCTTTTCCAGGCTTCTTAAAAAAGCAGAGTTTTGACAATTTGCAAGACTCAGCTAAGGATAGCAGTGACCAATTAATTCCTCTGATGTTCCCAAGACATCTCTCTCTCTCTCTCCCTCTCTCTCTCCCTCCCTCCCTCTCTCTTTCTCTCTCTTGAGATGCTGAAATGGCTGCTCAGTGAAGGACAGAAACAAAAACCATTCTTCTTTTTCGTAAATGAGAAGTGAGTGAAAATGGAAGCATATGAGCAAGTTTTTTTTTTTTAAAAAAAAGCTTCCAGCTCATTCAGAAGTTTGGCAGAAGGCAGAATTAATGAGAGAATGCTTCGCTTTAATTTGTTGTAAGCTGTCTTGCAGGATCAGTTCAGCTCAGTGGTATGGATGAAACGCATGTAGTTTCCCATTCATCTGCCTTGCTGTGGGGATGAATGAAAAAAAAAAGGGGGGTCTCAAATCTATCTGTGTTAAATTGTATCTTTTATTTTTTTTAAGCAGATTTTCCAATCACGTTAATATCTGCTTTCCTGCTCCCTCTACTTTATCTTCTGTTTACCCGGGGAAAAAATGTTTATGTATTTCGTTGGGAAAAAGTCAGCTATCTCTAGTTTAAAAGGCCCACAAAAGGAGAAGTGCAATCCACGTCAGAGGTCCCAAAACAAGAGATAAAAATAGGATGAGTGCAGTATTAAAAATCAGAGGGCTTTTTACAGCAGGTCACAAACAGAAGGGAATCTAAGCCTGACTCTCTAACCTGAAGGTTGATTTCCCAAGGCTGAGAAACCCTCCCTTCCTGGGAAGGGAAGTAACTGGGTATCTCACAAAATACACTGAGTGGAGATGCTATAGTAGGATAGATAGATAGATAGATAGATAGATAGATAGATAGATAGATAGATAGATAGATAGATAGATAGATAGATAGATAGATAGATGTGTGTGTATGTGAGAGAGAGAGAGAGAGACAGACAGACAGATGGACAGATTAATACAATTGGGAGGGATCTTGGAAGTCATCTAATCCAACCCCCTGCCCAAGCAGCAGACCCTACACCATTTCTGACAAATGCCAGTCCAGTCTCTTTTTTAAAGCCTCCAGGGATGAAGCTCCCACAACTTCTGAAGGCAACTTCTGTTCCGTTGGTTGATTGTTCTCACTGTCAGAAAATTTCTCCTTATTTCCAGGTTGAATTTCTCCTTGTTCAGTTTCCATCCATTATTCCTTGTCTGGCCTTTGGGTGCCTTAGAAAATAGCTTGACCCTTTCTTCCTCTCTGTGGCAGCCCCCCAAATATTGGAAGACGGCTCTTATGTCTCCCCTGGTCCTTCTCTTTACTAGACTAGCCAAGCCCAGTTCCTGTAACCGTTCTTCATATGTTTTAGTCTCCAGTCCCCTAATCATCCTGGTTGCTCTTCTCTGCACTCTTTCTAGAGTCTCAACATCTTTTTTATATGTATATGGTCTACTCACTTAACAAATGGAACAATTCCCTTAACAACTGTGGCAAAATTCACTTAAGAGCCCTCTTGCCAAAAAACCAGAAATTTTGGATTCAGTTGTCATTGTAAGTCAAGGACTAATTGTACTATGGAGACAGGACAAAATTTTCCTTTGTGCTTCCTGCTTTGTCACCAAAAACCTAAGCAGAACTCATTAAGTATTTGTTAGGAAATGCTGAATGCTGTTTTTCAAGGTGTAAATTACCTGCTTCAAACTCCTTGATCCAAACCATATATTAAATGCAATGAGCCTTTGATGGTGCACTTTTTCTTTAAATGCTGCAATGTGTGGAGAAAAAAACCTTAGCAGTGAGCAGGAGGGGGAAATTTTTGATGCTTAATCTTGTATAGGTAGAGAAGTTGGGCGAAAGTTAAACTCGTCATCAGTAAAACAAAATAATTATAAATCATAACTATGAAAATATATATTAATATGCTTTTGTGAATGACTATGGAGATTCTCAGTCATCTAGATTATGGTTGTCTTTCAGAGAGAGTACTAACGACCAGATGACTGCAAAGAATATAAATCCTTCCATGCTCCATCATTCAGTCAGAACTGAAGAAGCTTCTTGGCTGAGAAGTGAAATATCTTCAAGGAAAAACAATGAAGTCCTGTTGCCTTTTGAAAAAGCACCTTTTGGGCTTTGGTGAATGGGTTCAAAACTGCATCATTTTGGCAGGATCGGCATTAAAATATAGGGCAAAATATCATAGAAAATTCAAATTTCAGGAGAAATGAGGTGAATACATTTTTTGAGTGTGCTTTTTAAAGACAGGTACAAAATTTGCATAGAAAAATAGGAAGAAGATAGATTAGACTGATTAGTGTGTTGAAGCAGAATGTAAAAAAGATCTCGAGAGGATGGGGGAGAGAAAGAGAGGGAGAGAAAGAGAGAGAAAGAGAAAAGAGAAAGAGAGGGAGGGAGAGAAAGAGAAGGAGGGAGGGAGTGGGAGGGAGAGAGAGAAAGGGAGAGAAAGAGAGAGGAAGAGAGAAAGAGAGGGAGGGAGGGAGAGAGAGGGGGAGGGGGAGGGGGACAGAGAAAGAGAAGGAGAGAAAGAGAGAAGAGAAAGGGAGAGAAAGAAAAAAGAGAAAGAGAGGGAGGGAGAGAAAGAGGGAAGGGGAGAGAGAAAGAGAGGGAGAGAAAGAGAAAGAAAGAGAGAAGAGAGAGGAAAAGGGAGAGGAAGAGAGAAAGAGAAAGAGAGGGAGGGAGAGAAAGAGAGGGAGGGGGAGAGAGAAAGAGAGGGAGAGAAAGAGAAAGAGAAAGAAAGAGAGAAGAGAGAGGAAAAGGGAGAGAAAGAGAGAAAGAGAAAGAGAGGGAGGGAGAGAGAGAGGGAGGGAGGGGGAGGGAGAGTGAGAAAGAGAGAGAAAGAGAGGAGAGGAAGAGAGAGAGGAAGAGAGAGGAAGAGAGAGAAACAGAGGGAGGGAGAGAAAGAGGGAGGGAGAAGAGAGAGTGAGAGAAAGAAAGAAAGAAAGAAAGAAAGAAAGAGAAAGAGAGAAGCTGTTTTTCCTTAGAAGGTAGAACTAAATTGGTAGAACTAAATTCCAGCCTTGTTTAACAACCATCCCTGGACTTAACAGCTCAGCGGGAATAGGTCGATCTCATTAAATGTTAAAGAAAAGGACTTGTAAATCACTAGGGGCAATTACTGGTTTAGCAAAGCTGCATTATGCATCCACCTGTTCTTTTGCTGTTTCTGGAGCAGGAGGCAAATCTGATGAAAATGCTGGATTTGACTTTGGCTTAAGATGCCTCTTTTTGCTGAGAACCTTTTACCTTCCTTCAACTCGGCTAACAACAAATAAGTTTTTAATGCTGCCTGCACATTTGTAGTCCACAATGTCTGTTAGTCACCATTTCAAGTTACGATGACACTGAAAAAATGATTTAATTTGCCTAACAACCACAGGGGGGGAAATAGATTATGAAATAGGATGCAGCTTGCTCAACTACTTCATTACTTTGTGGTGGAAATTCCAGCCCAAATTCCTGGTCAAAACTGAAGGACTTACCTGTAATAATTCATATATTTTATCATGCTGTGCAGAAGGAAGAAGGGAGGGAGGGAGAGAAGAAGGGAAGAAGGAAGAAGGAAAGAAAGAAAGAAGGAAGGAAGAAGGAAGTGCCTTCCAACTTGTTATTCTGATAAGAAGAACAAGAAGACAACTTTGTGACAAATAACCAGAATTATATTAACAGAAACATAAAATTAAATGAGCTGACTTCCAACACAGATCTCATTCCGCATCCAGAACTTGAGGATAACAGACACTGCATGCTTCCTTCTTCATCACCCACCACATCTCAAGTTCAGAAACAAAATCTTCTCCCTCAGAATCTTGTTTCAGATACAACAGATGATCCCTGGAATGAAAGTTCAGTCATTTGTCTCTTCGAGCCAGCCCTATCCTTTGGCAGAGCACCACAACCCTTTTAAACAATCAATTTAGCATCTCATTTATATAGTTATTTTAGACAATCCACAACCCCTCTGGTCATTGTTTCAGAGTTATTTCCTTACCAGATTCCCCATTGCCTTCCACAATGGCAGAGCTTCAAACTCAAGGAGGTGTTCAGAGATGTTTCTGTTAAAAATTCTATTTAAATACAGCACCGGAGAGCAAAGAAAGTATACAGTCACCATGTGTTTTACTGCTCATCTGTATAATTGTAACAGGAAATAGTAAACTCTACTTAGAACAAAAGAACTAGAGTATATATACCATAGACCCAAACTTGTAAACACTGCCATCTACTGGCTAAATACTACTGACAAGCAAAGTCAATGGGGAAGCCAGATTCACTTATCCCAAAGGTGGTTTTTCAAGAGGCAACTAGACCAGAAAATCCAATTGCCTTTTGAAAAAGCACCTTTGGCACAACCATGACCTGGATAACTCAGAATCTCCCCAGATAGATTCACTTAACAACCATGGTACTAATTTAACAACAGCAGTGATTTACTGAGCAAACGTCAAAAATGTTGTAAAATGGGGCAACAATCACTTAACAAATTCCTCACTTAGCAACATCAATCCTGAGCTCAACTGTGGTTATAAGTCAAAGGACTTTCTTTATCGGCAATTTGCTGCCAGACTCAAATTCCTTTGCCCCAGACTCATCCTTCACAGGTTGTTAAAGATATATTTCCACACACACACCCTTTGTGTTCTCCTAGAATTACATTTTAGTTTATTAAATCTGAGATTTTTAAAAAAATTTCACTGCTGCCGAGACAATTTTAATGGCTTTTATGATGCCGTTTCCACCAGTCTACATTTATTTTTATTTTTCTAATTCGCATTGCATTTTGCTTCTTCTGTGACTGGAAATTGGCTGGGCTCATGATTTCTTTCGAGAGAAAATATGATTAAAATGAAAGAAGAGGAAGGAGAAATAGTAAAACTTGTTGCCAGTCACATGCCATGCAAAATCACAGCTCATCGCTTGGCGAGGCCCTGCAATAACTTTGCGAGCAGAGTTCCCATCAATCTTTTTGAAATTTTTTCTTTTCTTCCGTAACAGAGTTTGAGACAACATAATCTGTTTGGGTCAGAAGAACACACGGTGATCAGGATATTTTGAAACTGCAAACGTTTTATCCTCAGTGTTGCTGTACACAGCAATGGATCCAGAGAAAAGATTTGGCTAGGGCGGGGGGGGGGAGGGGGTGTCTTCAAACTTGGCAACTTTAAAACATGTGGACTTCAACTTCCAGAATTAGCCAGTCAGCAGGGGATTCTGGGAGTTGAAACCCACAAGTCTTAAAGTTGTCGAGTTTGGAGACCCTAACTGGGGAATTCTGGGAGCTGAAATCCACAAGTCTTAAAGTTGTTGAGTTTGGAGGCATTCAGCCCCACTTTGCTTAACCATGGTTGTTGAGTGAGCTATGGTTGACTGGCTTCAGGGAACACTGCAGAACAGAGAGACCATTTTATGATTGACGTAATCCTCAGCCAAGTCCAGTTGCTGGGGCAAATCTGTCATCTGGGAAACATATTTGACGGTGGAGAGGAAAGAAGGAACATTTCCTGCAGATTAACTGCCTGTCTACATCAATCTGTCTTTCCCCACAGCCAAGTCAGAAGAAGAGGAGGGTGGAGGTTGAGAGTGAGTGGGTGGAAGAGAGTAAGGAAGGTCCTGTTGCAGCATGAGTCAGAGAAACAACCTTACGGGCTTGCTGGCTGTCAGAAGAAATGGATCTGTGGCAAAGATCTGTGGTCTTTATTTATTGATCCATTTATACCTACTGTATGGAGGAGCATTTAGAGACCGTCTAAAGCCCAACCACTTTGAACATAAATAATCAGAGGTGGTATTCAGCCAGTTCTGACCCGTTCTGGAGAACCAGTAGCAGAAAGTTTGAGTAGTGCAGAGAACCAGCAAATCCCACCTCTGACTGGCTCTGCTCCCATCTCTTCTCTGCATCCCATTGAGTCCCAGCTGATCGGCTGGGTCTCCTTTGGTTGCCCTGCACAGGAGAACGGAGCTGGAAAGCAGGTTAAGTGGGGTGGGGAGGGAAGGGGGATTTTGCAGTATATCCTTCCCCTGCCACGCCCATCAAGCCACGCCCACAGAACCAGTAGTAAAAAAAAATTGAATCCCACCACTGTCAATCATGCATGCTGGATTAGATTTCTGTTCCTGTGCCGGAAATGCTTGACTTACAACCGTCCTTTTAGTAGCCATTCAAAGTCGCAACGCCGCTGAAAAAAAGTGATTTATGCCGGCTTTTCACACGTACGACCATTTTCGGCATCCCCACAGTCAGAAGATCAACATTCAGGCGCTTGGCGACTGACTCATATTCATGTTGGTTGCAGTCCTGTGTTTCCCTTTGGCGGAAGGAAGTCCAATTGGCTTCGCAGGCGTGTTATGAACGTAACAACTGCAGTGATTGCCTTAATGACTGTGGCCACAAGATAGGGCGAAATTCACTTAACAACTGTCTCACTTAGCAACTTTGGGCTCCACTGTGGTCGTAAGTCAAGGATGACCTGTACTCTCTGTTCTCACAGGGGCCAACCAAACGTAGCCCAGTTTCCCGCCTTTGGAGAAATCACGGGGGTTAGTGCCCCTGGATTACAATAGACAAAGCTACATCTTAGGTAATCCTCCTTTAATAATTAGGTTTCTCTGCTGTCAGGTAAGTCACTGCCTGACTCTGCACCCAAGGGAAATCACCTGTCAGAAATTCACTGACAGCCGTGGTATACGTTAAACTTTAAAAGGAAGAGAAGAAAATAGTGTAGTTTGATGAAGAGGACTAGGGGTGACATGATAGCAGTCTTCCAATATCTCAGGGGCTGCCCCAAAGAAGAGGGAGTCAAGCTATTCTCCAAAGCACCTGAAAGCAGGAGAAGAAGAAATGGGTGGAAATTAATCAAGGAGAGAAGCAACTTAGAACTAAAGAGAAATTTCCTGACAATTAATCAGTGGAACAACTTGCCTCCAGAAGTTGCAAACGCTCCAACACTGGAAGTTTTAAAGAAAGGATTGGATAACCATTTGTCTGAAATGGTGTAGGGTTGGTTTCCTGCCTAAGCAAGGGGTTGGACTGGAAGACCTCCAAGGGTCCTTTCCAAAGCTGTTATTCTAATTCTAACTCTAAAGATACAGAGGAGTAAAAAAAAAATGGAAGGAAAAATCAAGGGGGGAAAAAATCAAGGAAAAGTAAAAAACATAACAAAATAGAAGGAAATGTATAAAGAAATTTCAACCTTCATCACAACTCTTCCAGTTACATACATCAATCTCTTCATCTGACATTCCATCTCTTATCTATAAAACAACATCATAAAACACCAACTTTTCCATCTTAGAGCCAGCAGAATAAGTGTGAATTTATAATCAACACTAACCCCCCCCTTAATTGAGTACTGATGTGATCCTAATGCAAAGCTCGAAGTGATAATAAGCATGGGAAAATATCCTTTCTGGTTCTTCTAAAATAGTCTTTTTTTTCAGAGTCAAGTACAGTACTTTCCGCCCGTCATCAGCTTGGTGAAATTTCTCAGGGGCTGCCTGTTTTCCGTTATAAATGATTCCGATCCCATTCGCTTCTGTGTAATTGCGACAGATGATTAGAGATAATGGCAGGATGATGAAGGAGAAGGAAAGAGCTCCATAAAGAGAAAGAAAGTGGTTAGGTTCTTTATTTTTTGATTCCTGAGCCTGAAAAGCAGCTGAGAATCATTTCCAAGGAGAGGTGAAATGGTAACAGGGAGTCTCACCTGATTTTGTAACCTTCTCTTTTTGCCGTGGTTGTTAAGTAAATCATACAGTCAGGAAGTGAATCACATGGTTGTTAAGTCAATTGTTAAGTGAATTCCCCATTAGCTTTCAAGAAGGGACTGGACTGCCATCTGTCAACAAGGGTGTAGGGTCTGCTTCAGCGGGTGGGTTGGACTAGATCAGGGGTCGCCAACCTTTTGGACCTCAGGGACCACCAAATTCATAATTTTAAATCCCGTGGACCAGAGACCCTGGGAAAATCCCCCAAAAATCTGCAGGAAAATTCCCCAGCCCGTTTCCCTACCGATCGATCATTCTTGATTTGAGATTGCAGCTCCAGCTCCGTTCTCAGGGGGAGAGAGAGTGAGAGAGAGAGAGAGACTTTTGGCTTCCTGCAAGGAAAACAGCAGAAGCAGCAGAAGTCTTTCTTTCTCTCTCCCAAACTCCGCCAGAAATGAGTCTTTGCTGGCTCAGCCTCTTGGACTAGGAGGCCTTGCAGGGTCCCAAAGACTCATTTCTGGTGGAGTTTTGGGGAGAGAAAGAAAGACTTCTGCTGCTTTCCTTGTGTGCAGAAAAAGCAGAAAAAGAAAGAAGCGGCCCGGTGGCCAGGCCAGGTGCAGAGGGTGAGTGGGGCAAGTCCCCCCCTCCGCCCTTTCCCCCCTCCCCTCACCACTTTGTGTTGCTTGCAATGCAAGCCACGCGAGCCTTTTGTTCCCACGGGCCATGTGGGCGGCACAGCCTTGTGTTTCCGTGCAGCCTGGATTAATTGCTTTGGGGGTGACATTTCTCTGTGGACACCAAAATTTTCTCAGGGACCACCAGTGGTCCCTGGCCCACTGGTTGGTGACCATTGGACTAGATGACCTACAAGGTCCCTTTCAACTAGATTAATCTGTATCGGAAAGCAACTGGAAAGGTCACAAATGATCATCCTATCACCCTGGGATACTGCAATGATTGTAAACCGGCTGGTAAATGCCTGAATTTTGATCATGTGACCAGGGACACACTACAGTGGTCATAAGGCAAGGACCGGTTGGTTATATGTCCTTTTTCAGCATTGTTGTCACTAAACAAATAGTCATAAGTTGAGGACTACCTGTGTGTGATATGTTCAGCCAAGGGTTTTGTAAGGGGCGTGCATAAGCACACAATCGTGCCTCCTGTCCTTGTCCTATTGTTCCCAATTATCAGTTCCTATTTCTTGTATTTAAACATGTTTGTTCTTGTTTCTGTTATATTGTAAGCTCTTGACTAAACAAACAAACAAACAAATAAATAAATAAACAAATAAGAGCATGTTCTTCCAATTCTCTCTCTTCCCCCAAACCACATTCTGAATTAAGCCTTCCTTTCCAAAGAATTGAGAACTAGGTATGAAGAGGAGGATACGTGGGGGAGTTCCTAGCAGTCTTCCAATATTTGAGGGGTTATCACATAGAAGAAAGGGACACAGTGGCTCAGTGGCTCAGATGCTGAGCTTGTCAATCAGAAAGTTCGGCAGTTTGAATCCCTAGCGCTGTGTAACGCCGTGAGCTCCCGTGACTGGTCCCAGCTTCTGCCAACCGAGCAGTTTGAAAGCACGAATAATGCAAGTAGAAAAATAGGAACCCTTTGGTGGGAAGGGAGCAGCGTTCCGTGCGCCTTCGGTGTTTAGTCACGCCGGCCACATGACCACGGAGACGTCTTCGGACAGCGCTGGCTCTTCTTCGGCTTTGTAATGGAGATGAGCACCGCCCTCTAGAGGCAGAAACAACTAGTACATATGTGCGAGAGGAAACTTTACCATTTACCTTTACCACAGAGAAGATCTGTTTTTCCAAAGCACTCTATGGTTTTTTTCCCCAAACCCCAAAAACTTTAACCTTAGACTGTCTACTATTGACCTCACCCCTTTCCTAAGAGGTCTGTAGGGGCTGTGCATAAGCGCACCAATGTGCCTACCATCCCTGTCCTATTGTTTCTTTTATTTTTCTTATATATATCCATGTATTCATAACTATGTTTTTACTTATACCTATTACCTTGTAAGCAATTGACAAATAAAAAATAAAACCTGAGGTCAGGACACAAAGTAACGGGTGGAACACCATTAAAGAGAGATCCAACCTAGAATTAAGGAGAAATTTTCCAACACTGAGAACAATTGATCAATGGAATAGTTTTCCTCCTGGCATTGTGGGTGCTCTCAAAAGTACACTGGACAACCCTTTGACTGGGATGGAATAAGAATTCCTGCCTTTGAGCAGGGTGTTGAACTACAAGACCTCTGAGGTCCCCCTTCCAGCCCTATGATGCTATCAAATAAAACCGGCTCTTGAGCTTAAGAGAACAGCAGCCTTCTTCTCCTCTTCCATTCCCCTCCTGCGGAGCAAGATTTATTTTTTTCCCAAGTCTCCCTTCCTTAGTGTCGGAGGCTTGTTCTAATGTCATGGTAGGTCCTCCCCTCTCGCTCCCTCCAAGACTCATAAACATAGGATGTCACAGAAATACTTGGGAGTAATTTGGAGAGATGAGCTAGCTAGGTGGTGATGCAGCTGGAGAAACAAGAGGCTTCAGGGAAAAATAATAATGATTTTGGGAGCTATTCTCGCACGAAATTGCTATGTGGGCTGCTATAGTAACAGGTCTTTTAAAGATTCTTTGACCTCCTTTGGACTGTTAAAAGGATCTCCTTGTTGAGCTGTACTTTTCCATCTCCCCCAGTTATGTCCAGCTTGGATTTTTGTGGCTTGCCGTGGCCTCTAGAAGATTATTAGAAACAATCTTTATTGTCATGGCCCCCTTTTTTAAGGCATTGGATAGAGAAGTAGGCCTGGGGTTTGCTAAACCTTTCTCCAACAAATGGCTTCCGATATCTTGGACTTTTAAGGGCTGGATACAGGATAAAGTCCAGAAATATCCGTGGCTGCCTTTTGGGCAGTTGGCAATTGGCTCACAATTTACAATATGTCATGCCCCTGTCGAAATCTGACTCGGAGGAGGAAGCTGAACAGCTGACAGAGAGCGGGAGTGTGGCTCTGTTGGTTGTGGAAGAAACTGGGGAAGGGCAAAGTCTGGCTGGGCAGAGCAGGACAGAGGTAGAGCAAGAGAGAGGGCATTCAAGGAAGACCCAGGCTCACCCCTTCTTCATCTTAGGGCACGCAGGGAAGAATGGAGAAAAGAGCAACGTGGGTTGCGTGTCTTATGGGGAGGAAAGGGCCCTGATTCCCTTCATTAGCTGCAGCTGGGAACACAGTGTATAAAAAAGACAAGCTGCCTGCAGCAAGTAAACATGGAGGAGTAAATATGACTTTACCTGGTATCATCGTGGCTTATCTGTATTCCTGGCGTCTTCCCAACTGTATGAGTTTTGCCATGCTTTCAAGTTTGAAATTCCTGCTCCTGCCCTGCCTAATTAATTATTTCAATTTGGTTTGTTTGGATTTTAAGTTACAGTTTGTTTTGGACTGAATTTTCTAGTCAAAGGCTATTCCTCAGAGAGTTTTTCTCCAGCTGAAGGTAACCTGGACATAGGGGGCAAAGCTGGAGATAATAAAGGGGCTCTTATTGCTTATCTGACTGTGTTGCCTTTGTGCCATGCCCCTTTGGGTCATCACACAATGGCGCTTTTTTTTTTGCGCAAAAATCCAGAATTCACTCACTTAAAACTGCAGCATTTGTTTTGCAGCTCCTGGGTTCGCATAAACAACCATTGGAGGGGGAAAAAAGCCTGCAAAGTTGTTTTTTGTCAAGTGGGCGCCTTGATTTACAACTATCATGTCTTAGGATAGAAATTTTGGCCTCCCAAACCGGTCATACACTGAGGGTTACTTAGCCATTTGTAAGCCCTTTTCAGATCTTTTTATTCTGGGCTTATTAAAAACAGGCATTCAAATGAAACCTCGCTGCAAGAAAGCACATTGAAATGTTTACCCATCCTTGTCACTTGAATGGCGTTTTTCCTTCCAGTGTCAAATTCCTAAATTACTGCAAGCTCTTTCTCTCTCTCTCTTTCTCTTTCTCTCTCTTTCTCTCTCCCTCCCTCTCCCTCTCCCCCCCCCTCTCTCTCCTGAATTACCAAAGTGAGTTTCTTTCTTTTTTCTTTTAATAAACGGCTTATTACGCCCAGGGAAATCAGACAGAATCTTAGAGCACTGGAGCGATCCTTCCTAGCAATCAACTAGTGTCTATCATTCATCCCCATGATTCACCCACTGCAATAAAGTTATCGCTTGCTTATGCAATGCTTGAGTGCACCACAACAGGGTATTTTCACAAGCAGTATAACCGTATAAATCTGGGATGTATGCAATTAACCAGAGAGAAGCAAACGAGGGCTTGGTGGGTTTTCTGAAGTCAATTTATGAGTACAAAAATGATTCTTGCATAGGGAGTTAATATACTGTGCTATTTTTTTTTTTTTAATTTCCTTCCCATTCCACTCTGTTCCTTGAAGTGAGTATGTTTTTCACTTCAGAGCTGGAATGCATTGAAGGCTGTGTTAAAGTGTGTGTTTGCGTTTCTGTGTGCTTGTGTGTGTTTGCAAGTTGCTTCTTTCAAATGGAGGGAAAACAAGGAACGGATTATTATGTAGGAAGTTACCAAACACCCCTCTCTTCGAAGAATGAAATATTTTAAAGGTAAAGGGTTCCCCTAGCGCATATGTGCTAGTCGTCCCTGGCTCTAGGGGGCGGTGTTCCTCTCCGTTACAAAGCCAAAGAGCTAGCACTGTCCGAAGACGTCTCCGTGGTCATGTGGCCAGCATGACTAAATGCCAAAGGCGCACGGAACGCTCCTACCTTCCCACCCAAGTGGTCCCTATTTTTCTACTTGCGTTTTTTACGTGTTTTTGAACTGCTAGGTTGGCAGAAGTTGGGACAAGGAATGGGAGCTCACTCCGTTACACGGAGGGATTCGAACCACCGAACTGCTGACCTTTCTGATCGACAAGCTCAGCATCTTAGCCAGAGAAGAGAAGAGAAGAGAAGAGAAGAGAAGAGAAGAGAAGAGAAGAGAAGAGAAGAGAAGAGAAGAGAAGAGAAATGTTTTAGGAAATATTAAAAAAGCAGGATAAAATATCTCCCCTAAAATATTTCATTCTTCTAGGAGACGGGTGGGTTGCTAATTTCCTACATTATGTTTGGATCCTATTTCAGCATTATATGTGAGCAATTAAAGGACAGGTAATGCTAATGTCCACAACTGAGCCTCAAATTTATATCGTTAAGCGAGGCATTTCTTGAATTTCACCCCATTTTACAACCTTTCTTGCCTGTTGTTAAGTGAATCACGGCAGTGCAGTTGGTAAGTTAATATCATCATAGGGCATCATGTATGTTTTATGTACCACTCAGCAATTTAGAACATAGAATCATCGAGTTGCTCAAACGGTTGTATTGTCATCAGGCTTATTTATGTGGTAAGCTTACCCTTTACCTTTAAAATATTTCATTCTTACTCCAGAAAGCTTTCTTTGCTTCTTGGGGTGGGGGGGGTGTCTCTCCAACATAAGTCAAGAGACCAAATCAGTTTTTAAACCACTTTTTAGCTGGTTTGTGTTAAGGCTGTGGAACAAGGGGAAAAGGTATGCAAGACAGTTGGGATGGGACATCCCCTGGTGGACACCTGATGACAGTGAAGGGTCTGGTGATTTGCAGCTGAAGAAATGACATAAAGCAATAGAGTAGGCTAGAATAGAATAGAAAACAGAATACAAAATAAAACAGGACAGGATAGGATAGGATAGGATGGGATGGGATGGGATGGAATATTGGAATGAAGAATAGAATAGAATATTGGAATGAAGAATAGAATAGAAATAGAAATAGAAATAGAAATAGAAATAGAAATAGAAATAGAAATAGAAATAGAAATAGAAATAGAAATAGAAATAGAAATAGAAATAGAAATAGAAATAGAAATAGAAATAGAAATAGAAATAGAATAGAATATTGGAATGAAAAATAGAATAGAAATAGAAATAGAAATAGAAATAGAAATAGAAATAGAAATAGAAATAGAAATAGAAATAGAAATAGAAATAGAAATAGAAATAGAATAGAATATTGGAATGAAAAATAGAACAGTATATTGGAATGAAGAATAGAATAGAATAGAAGTAGAACAGTATAAAATATTGGAATGAAGAATAGAATATTGGAATGTAGAATAGAATAAAATAACTTTGTCACTTTCAATGTACATTAATCGGCATACATTAAAGTGAAATTTCATTGCATACAGCTCTCAAAGGGTCACTAGCTCCAATATATATGTATTTACATAATACGTTGACATAATTTATTTACATACTTTATTTCTGTTTCTCAACCATGGCAGCTTTCAGAGGCATGGACTCCAATTCCCAGAATTCCCCAGCCAGGAGGGGAATTTCCTCCACCCCCTTCTGGCTAGAGAATTCTGGGAATTGAAATCCAGACACCCTAAAGAGTTGTTTACCTTATTTTGCGAAGCTTCTTCTCCGGCAACGTTGAATGGCTAACTAGGGCATACAAAATCTTTGCCCGACCAATTCTCAAATATAGCTCGTCCGCCTGGAACCTGCACTGATTAACCTGATTAAGCAGGCTCAGAGGTATTTCTCTTCCACTCTCAATAGTATTCCCTCTGCTTCCAGGCTCAAAATTTTGGGCCTGGACAATCTGGAACTGCGCTGCCTGCGGTCCGATCGAAGCATAGTTCCCAAAATTGTCTGCTACAACATCTTGCCTGTCAACGACTTCTTCGGCTTCAACCACAATAATACACGGGCAAACAACAATACAGCTCATCCATCTGGAATCTGCACTGTATATCGGACATTAATACAATTGAGTGAGTCCAGAAGTATTTTATGAGAAGAGTACTACACTCCTCTGATCGCAACAGAATATCCTATACCACCAGGCTTGAGATTTTGGGCTTGGACAACCTTGAACTACGCTGCCTACGGTTGGACTTAACCATTATCTGCTGCAATGTCCTTCCAGTCAATGACTACTTCAGCTTCAACTGCAACAATGCAAGAGCACACAACAGATACAAATTCAATGTAAACTGCTCCAAACTTGATTGCAGAAAGTATGACTTCAGCAACAGAGTGGTCAATGCCTGGAATGCACTACTTGACTCTGTTGTTACATCCTCAAACCCCCACTCCTTTAACCTCAAATTAACCATTATCGACCTCGCCCCATTCCTAAGAGGTCTGTAAGGGGTGTGCATAAGTGCACCATTGTGCCCAGGGGTGGGATTCAAATTTTTAAGAACCAGTTCTATGGGCGTGGCTTAGTTTGTGGGCATGGCTTGGTGGTCATGTGACTGGGTGGACATGGCTTGGTGGTCATATTATTGGCTGGGCGTGGCCAACTCAACATCACTCCCATCGAGGCACGCATCTCCTTGCCTAGCCTCTCATAACTGTGGGGATGCTGCAACAGTCGTAAGTGTGAAAAATGGTCATAAGTCACTTTTTTCAGTGCTATTGTAACTTTGAATGGTCCCTCCACACAAGCAAAGTACCAGCAAAGGAGGGGAAAAAAACTCCAGAGAGGTTCCAGAGACAGGAAGTCTAGTCCTGCCAAGAATGTAATAAGGGTTAACGGAGAGGCAGTTTCTGTAAGCAACACCAGAATGTTTCCTTCCTGCCTTCCTTACGGGATTAGGCCAGTCATTTTTTCTAACAACTGGTTCTCCCAACTGCTCAGAATGTTAACAACCGGTTAACTAGCAAAGAGGTGCGAACTGATAGAATCCTACCTGATTGTGCCCCCCATCCCTGTCCCATTTATCTGTACCTATTTCCTGTATTCCTATTCATGTTTATACTTGTACCTATTATTTTGTAAGCGATTGACCAATCAAATAAATAAATAAATAAAAATAAACAGATACAAACTCAAGGCAAACTGCTTCAAACTTGATTGCAGAAAATACGACTTCAGCAACAGAGTGGTCAATGCCTGGAATGCTCCATCTGACTCAGTTGTCACAGCCTCAACCCCTCACAGCTTCAACCTCAAGCTGTCTACCATGGACCTTTTTTTTCAAGACCTCACCCCATTCCTAAGAGGTCCTTAAAAGGGGCCTGCATAAGCGCACCAGCCTGCCTACCGTCCCTGTTCTACTGTCCCCATTTATCTGTATTTACTTCCTTTGTTATGTTCATACCTATACTTGTTATCTTGTACATGTTTGTCAAATAAACAAATAAATAATGTGGCTGAAGTTTGCCAAATGCCCAAGTTGGATACTTAAGTCATTGCTTTCCTTGATTTTTCCCCTGTCCCCTCTTTGTTTATAGAATACTTTTATTGTCATTGCATTCCACGAATACAATGAAATTTGAAAGCTACTCCAGCACAGTGCCCTAAACACATCACAATCACACTAGAGTATTTAAAAATTAAAATAATTATAATAATAGAACTGAATCACAAATGCACTGTTTGTTTAGATTTTTTGCTATTGTTCTCTGCTTTTGCATTGTTTATTTGACTCTTTTGGGGGGGGCAATATATATTTATATTTTAATTTAAATTTACATGCTGCCCGTCTTTCTTAGAGGCGGGTTACATCGTGTGGATAACCTTTAAAAGAAAAACAAGAATGAAGAAGTCTGGGCTAAAGCACCGGGTGCGAATCCAAGCTGGTACTCCCCTCCCTCCAGGGGCATGGCAACGGGGATCGGGAAACCCATCCTCCGTTTCTTTCCATGGGACCCCACGAGGCTACACCGCTAAACTTCCCCGGGCGGCTTCTGCGCCTGCGCTTTAACGCCGCCTCCGCGCGCGCGCGCGTGCGGGATTCGAATCCTTCTCCTTTTCCCCAGGGCGAGGGAGCTTTTTTTTTTTTTTTCCCGCTCGTCCCGCCCCCTCGCCCCGCCCTCCGTCCAATCCCCGGCTCTTGCTAGGTTTAAAAAAGAGAGAGCGCGCGGTGGCCGGCTCTTAAAAAAAAAAAAGAAAGAAAGAAAAGAAAAGGGGGCGTGGTTCTAACTCGGCCCGCCCGCTCTCAAGCGATTGGCTAGTTCGTGAGCCTCCGAAGGGCGTGGCTAAAGGTTTTAGAGCGGTAGGCAGCTTTAGTAAAGGGGAGGAGCCTTCGCTGGGTCCCGCCCCCTGGCAGGCTCGGCGCTCACTGCGAACTAGCTTCTTGGCGCCGCGTCGGCCGTTCTGCGAGCGCTGCCCGGGGAGACGAGAGTTCACCGGCCGGCTGGCAAGGATGAAAGCGGGCGGTGAGCGGTCTCCGCGAGTCCCCTGTTTGCAAAAGCTTGGGAGTTGCCCGTAGACTTGGGGAGGGGGATGTACCCTGTATTAAACCTTTACTTTGGGGGGGGGGGTGTTTTCATTTAAGCTTTGCTCCCATTGCTGGAAGGTCCTACACGGGAGTGACTCATCCCCACGACCGGGAATTGCTCGTTAAGCTTGGGGAGGGGGATGTACCCCATATCAAACCTCTATTTTGGGAGGTCTTCATTGAAGGGGAGGGGTTCAAGCTTCGCTCACGCTGCTGGGATGTCCTACACGGGAGTGACTCATTCCCACGACCGTTCATCCCCTGGGGGGGGACCGGTGGTTTAGCCCTATTCCACCCTGCTTTTTTTGGAGAGGGGAGCCCCGCCTGGGTGCGCGGGGGAAGCAAGGCAGGGGGCTAGACTAGATGACCTCCAAGGTCCCTTCCAACTCATCTGTTAATCCATCACTTTATCCCCTCATCCCTCAAAGGGGTGCACCGTCTTCCCTCTTCCTTTTTTTTCTTTTTTTAATAGTCCCGTGCAATCGTCGGAAAGCCTAATCCGGGCACGGGAGGGTAACGTGGGAACGGAGCCCCAAAGCTAGGTCGCAAGGCAAAACCGGGCTGGGAGAAATGGGATTCTGCTAGGAAAGGGTCGGTCCCGTCCCCCCGCCCGCCCGCCCAATGTCGATAGAGACCCCTTGGATTCTCCAGCAGCCCGTCAATTGGACAAACCCGCCGTCCCGAGGCAGAGGCGCCACCGGATGTCTTTGCAAAAAAACTTGGTTTAAAGTTGAGCTTCTCGTGGCTTGTTAGAACTTTTCCAACTTGGGCTAGCTTGTTTTTAAACCCCCTTTTTTGTTTTGGTAATGGTTTAGCCACCTTGCTGGAGTTGAAGTGGTTTATTGATTCCTATTTTTTTAATTATATATATATAGGAATATTATATGTATATATATATATATAATTTTTTAAAACCTCAACGGGGAGGACGTCCGTAGTTTTGGGCGGGTCGATTTAAAAAGTGAGCCGAGCCTATAAGAAGATCAGAGCTGGCTTGTCATCGGAGGGGATTGGCTTAAAGCTTCTGCAGGGGCTCCATAAGACCATAATACAATTCCTCCCCCCTTGTACCAAAAGGACAGGTAGCTCATAAGTCCAGGTTTTTCATGGATTCAGAGCAAAATTTGATATGGGGAAAAAAGATTCAAAGTCTTTGAAAGGAACATAGTTATCTTTTTTTGTTTTCATGTGTGGTGAAACCAGAACTCACTTTGATTAGAAGTTTTCAAAGAAAGAAATACAATTGTGTCTATTTTAAAGCAGCTTCCAGCTTTTAAAAGAGTTTTAACTGCTGGCTTCAAAGCTGTGCCATGAGGTTTCACTCAGTAGAATTTTGCTGTTTTTCCTCTCTTGTAAAGAGAAATGGTTTTTGGGAGGAAAGAATAAATAGATTTTCTTGTTTTGACTTCCCTAAACATGTTTGAATCCAAGCATTCGTCCGCCCCCCGCCCCAAGATGAGTTATTCTAATGGAATCTGAATAGAAGCACACCTCAGATATAATTGTGGGTTTAATTCCAGACTACCCCAATAAAAAGAATATAGAGTCACATGATTTTTTTTTTTGTTTCCCTGTGAGTATAAAATTTATGTTTACACTATAATCTATTAAAGTGCGCAATGGCATCACGTCTTGAGGAAAACGTCAATGTACAGGCCTTAATTAAAAATCCTTTCTTGCTTTAAAATATTAATTTTAAAGTTCTTTAAAATTAGTTAGCTACTACTAAATGATAGTAAATACTAATTACTAATTATAGGTAGTCCTTGACTTGCAATCACAATGGAGCCCAACGTTTCTGCTGGTGAGACAGTTAAGTGATTTTTGCCCCCATTTTACGACTTGTCTTGCCACCGTTCTTAAATGAATCGCTGCAGTTAATTACACAGTTGTTTAGTGAATCTGGCTTCCCTGTTGATTTGTCAGGAGGTCACAAAAAGTGATCACGTGACCGCAGGAGACAATGCAGTGGTCATAAATATGAGTCAGTTGCTAAGCATCTGGATTTTGATCACATGACCATGGGGATATGCTTGCAATAGTCATAACTAACTTTTTCAGTATTGTTTTAACTCTGGTAACTAAAGGAAGTACTGAGCCATGGTGGCGCCGTAGTTAGAATGCAGTATTGCAGGCTAATTCTGCTGACTGTCAGCAGTTCGAATCTCAACAGGCTCAAGGTTGACTCAAGCTTTCCTTTCGAGATCGGTAAAACGAAGACCCAAATTATTGAGGGCAAGATGCTAGCTTGGAGAGGGATATAAAGCACCGTGAAGCGGTATATAAGTCTAAGTGCTATTGCTATTGTAAGTCAAGGACTACCTGTATGTAATTCTTATTAAAATGGATCCAAAAGGCACCAGGCTGGAAAGCGGGAGATCTTGAGTTCAAGTCCTGCTTTAAGCATGAAAACTGGCTGGCTGGCTGTGGGCCAGTCAGTGTCTTCTCAGCCTAGCTCACGTTACAGAGTTGTTCTGGGGGAAATAGGAAGAGGAAGGGACGTTATGTATGTTTGCTGACTTTTGAGATTGTAAAAAATATAGCAAAGGCAGGAATACAAATGAATAAAATTGCCAATTTTTGCCCATTTTAAAATGAGTTGAAATGTGGCAATCCTCTTTAGCAACAATTTGCTATTGCACAATCTGGGCAGATCCCATAATTAGCAAAAAGTAGCTTTTCAACAATAGTTTAAGGAGTCTTATGACATCGCCATGTCTCCCACAGCTTCCTGGAGTCTTGCTAAAATTCCAAGACGAATCATTTTACAAAGGGTGGGTCAGGTTTGCTGGATAGCTTCTAGCCTAAGAGATCCAGGTGATCCTGCATGAGCAGGGAAAGAATTTGAAAGGATAGGATTCCCAGTTTATAAATCCTGACATATGTTAACGTTTCCATCAGTCACAGAAATGGGTCAAACGTTTGCATCTTTGCTCAAAGGAAAAGACACTGAATTTTGTTGAGCTTTCTTTAAAATAAAAAGGCACAGGATTTTTATGAGAGTAGGTCCGTTGTGGGAATTGGTGTAGTTTCTAGAAGAAACTCAAGACCTGGCGATGCCATTTGGCTTGGGAGTTCTACTGCTTCCACATCGGTTCCTATCGGAGAAGAGCAGGCAGAGCTGTGGGCGGAGTTAAGCAAGTCATTAGCCACAAACGTTCCGACTCCCAAAGTCCGTTGACCCTCAATCTGGCACCAATTTAATATTAACTTCAGTTGACTGGTTTCTTGTTTTTGCCCATGAGCAGTAAATCTTCTGAACTGCACCTTAGTAGATGGCCCTGATTCCTTCATAGTTCCTCTCATTTTATGGCACTGATGTCATGATTCCGGCAGTTACCCCCATTTAAATCATGAGTTTTGAGCCAAACTTCGAAAACTTCAAAGGGATTTATTGGGAGTTAACATGCTGGCACTGCCTGGGTGTAGCAGACTCTGAGACACATCATTCATTGTCACCCTTGACTCTGGTTTTCCCTCACCCCCTGGGTGTATCCTAATTCATATTCTCCAGTGGGACACATCCGTAGCCAGGAGTCATCAATCATATTCTCCAGTTAGAATTTTGCGCGGCAGAAACTTCGGTCACCTAGTTACTATCTCTGAAAACATCGATGGAATGCACTTTCAGTTTGCAAGCTGCTGCACTGCTCCCCCCTTTCTGTTGGCAACTCTAAAAAGACCATGGAAATACTTTATGAGTTGACAACTGGCTTTTTTTGCAGTTACCCACTGCCGATGTTCCCGATGCTTCTCGGTCCCTTCCAAGAGAAGGGTGAAGAAGAGACCCCGTATCCTGACCCTGCTGTCCCTTCCAGAAGATATTCTCTTCCACGTTCTCAAAGGTCTTCCAATAGAAGACATCCTTTCTCTCCGAGCTGTAAGTCCCAAACTTGTTTATTTTTATTTTGCACTTTCCACATCAGGTGTTCTTGCTGAATGGTTAGTCCTACATTAGGACCTGCCATTGAGGCCAGAATGGTTGCTTGCACCAACAATCCATTGATGCAAACAGAATAACTTGTCCTTCCAGTCTCGCAGAATTGTTTTCCAGGGTATTCCACCTGGCTGAATGTTAATTGCCCTTAACTGAGGATTCCTTGGCTATTATGGTCTGCTTCTTCGCTCTCTTCCAGGTGCATTCTCATCTTAAGTATCTTATAGATAACCACACCTGCATTTGGGCCTGTGCAAGCTTTCAGGAAGAGTGGCCGTCTCCGAGAAACTTGAATATCTTTGAAAGGTAACTTTTTAAATACTTCAACTTTTTCTCAACCAACCCTAAAACCCGACTTTTTATTCAATATATCATTATCCTGAGAAGACATATTCTTGGTCAGCATTACTGTTTTCTGTTTATTTATTCTGAAACTTGCCCAAGTCAAACTCATTCAATTTCCTTATCTTGTATTCTATATTAGTCAATGTTTCTTTTTCGTATTTTTGTTTTCTTATCTTCTCATTTCCCTCCCCGCTGTTTCCCTTATTTAGTTTGCATTTTGTATTTTATATTCCTTTACAACTCAATAGAAATGTTAACTTGAAAGGTCACTTCTTAGAACTTGGGAAATCATCAGCTATGTTGCGCTATGCAAGAAGTTATTAAGTGACCGATTGTAGAGGTTATCACAGTGGACAGAACAGTGAGTTTTAGTGCAAAAAAGTCTTCCATCTTTCCAATTTTCACCATCTCTCAGGGTTCCTGCATGAACAGAGGGTTGGAATCCAGATCACGTGAAGTGTTAATACCACTTTATAATGCCTTGGTAAGGCCACACTTGGAATTCTGCATTCAGTTTTGGTTGCCACAATGTAAAAAAAGAAGTTGAGAACACTAGGAAGAGTGCAGAGAAAAGCAACAAATATGATTAGGGGACTGGAGACTAAAACATATGAAGAACGATTGCAGGAATTGGGTTTGTCTAGTCTAATGAAAAGAAGGACTAGAGGTGACATGATAGCAGTGTCCTAATATCTCAGGGGCTGCCCCAAAGAAGAGGGAGTCAAGCTATTCTCCAAAGCACCTGAAATTAGGACAAGAAGCAATGGGTGGAAACTAATCAAGGAGAGAAGCAACTTAGAGCTTAGGAGAAATTTCCTGACAGTGAGAACAATTAATCAGTGGAACCGCTTGCCTCCAGAAGTTGTGAATGCTCCAACACTGGAAGTTTTTAAGAAGAGATTGGACAACCATTTGTTTGAAGAAGTGTAGGGTTTCCTGCCTAAGCCAGGGATTGGACTAGAAAACCTCTAAGGTCCCTTCCAACTCTGTTATTCTATTCTATTCTAACGATGGTTTCTTCGAGAGGGGATGTTGGGTGACCTGCCAAATGCTAAAACCGTTAAAGGGAGAATAAAACCCGGATTTGTTTTACAACTTCCCTGTATTTCGCTGAGCTCTGAATTCCTGCAAATAATGAGCCTGCTTTTCGGTTTCCCGCCCCCTCTGTGTTTATTCAGGGCTGCAGAAAAGGGTAACTTTGAAGCTGCTGTTAAACTTGGAATAGCCTACCTCTACAATGAAGGCCGTAAGTGTGTGTGCACCTCATTTTGGAGACAGTTGTTCTGGCCCTGCCAGGTTGAGCCAGGCCCAGTGTGGGTTGACACAGGGACCGTGGTTGTGTCAAATAAGTCGACACGTAGATGTACATGTCTGAAAAAGAAGCACTCTGTTCAATCACCATCCTTCCCTCCCTCTCCTTTCCTTCCTCTTCCTTGCTTTCCCTCCTTTCTGTTTCTTTCTCCTTCCTGTCTTTCCTTTTCTCCCTCCCTTTCCTTTCCATCCATCCTGGTTCTCACCAAATCTTTCTTTTTTCCTTCCTTCCTGGTTCTGATAAAATCTTCCTTCCTTCCTTCCTTCCTTCCTGGTTCTCACCAAATCTTTCTTTTTTCCTTCCTTCCTGGTTCTGATCAAATCTTCCTTCCTTCCTTCCTTCCTTCCTTCCTTCCTTCCTTCCTTCCTTCCTTCCTTCCTTCCTTCCTTCCTTCCTTCCTTCCTGGTTCTCACCAAATCTTTCTTTTTTCCTTCCTTCCTGGTTCTGATCAAATCTTCCTTCCTTCCTTCCTTCCTTCCTTCCTTCCTTCCTTCCTTCCTTCCTTCCTTCCTTCCTTCCTTCCTTCCTTCCTTCCTTCCTGGTTCTCACCAAATCTTTCTTTTTTCCTTCCTTCCTGGTTCTGATCAAATCTTCCTTCCTTCCTTCCTTCCTTCCTTCCTTCCTTCCTTCCTTCCTTCCTTCCTTCCTTCCTTCCTTCCTTCCTTCCTTCCTTCCTTCCTTCCTTCCTTCCTTTCTGGTTCTCACCAAATCTTTCTTTTTTCCTCCCTTCCCTTCCTGGTTCTCATCCAATCCTTCCTTCTTCTGTCATAGTTTTCACCAAATCTTTCTTTTTTCCTCCTTTCCCTTCCTGGTTCTCATCAAATCCTTTCCTTCCATCCATCCATCCATCGTAGTTCTCACCAAATCTTTCTTTCTTTCCTTCTTTCTTTCTGTTTCACCAAGGAAACCTGGAGAACGCCTGCCTTGCCAGACTTCCTGGGGTGGGCAGAAAACACTGGGAACAGATGGGCCCTGCTTTATGGGGTCTCTTGCCCCTTATGCTACAGCAGAGCCACGAGCATGGAACTTAGCTGGTAGTTGAAATTTCATCCTGCCTCCAAGGTTCATCATCTCTTCTCTCTCTCTCTCTCTCTCTCTTTAAGCATCCGTTTCCGATGAAGGCCGTGCGGAAGTGAATGGGCTCAAGGCATCCCACTTTTTTAGCCTGGCCGAGTGCTTGAACGTCTCCACCGTGCCTTTTGTCTGGCTGTTCATACGGCCCCCGTGGTCTCTGGGCGGGAGCTGTTGCAAAGCCGTGGTCTACGAGAGCCTCCGAAGAGAATGTCAGCAGCGAAAAGTAAAGCACCCTTGGTCCTGTGTCTTTCGATCTGTGCTTTGCAGAGCCTGCGGTTGCCCAGATTCATCGTCTTTTAATGACCCATAATCCCTTGCGGGGCGGGGTCTGGGTGACTGAATGGAGCTGAGTGTTTACTGGCTGGATGCCCTTCCTGTTGCCAGTGCGGAGTTATATTCAGCAGACATACTCAATGTGCCCAGAGAGAGAGGAAATATCTGCCTCTACCTAGGATTGATCTCGCAGCCTCCTGATTTTGAGGCGAGAGCTCCACCTCTAGGCCACCGCAGTCATCATGGTTGCCCAGAATGGGCCCAGTAATTTGCATTCAGGGAAGTTAACATGTATGTACCAGCCATGCAGTGCAAATCCTGAAAAAAACCTTTGACTTGCTTTAATTTTCTAGTCCTTACTTATTTCAGGAGATAGACTGATAGATTTTTTTTGAGTGGTGTGGTGGTCTAGACATGGAGTTCTCGCCTCACAATCAGGAGGCTGTGAATTCGATCCTAGGGAAAGGCAGATATTTCTCCCTCTGAGCACACTGAGAATGAATATCTGCTGACAAAACTCCGCATTGGTGACAGGAAGGGCATCTGGCCAGGAAATACACAGCTCCATTCAGTTGCCCAGATTTCACCCCACAAGGGATTATGGGGTCGTTAAAAGAGGATTGATGATGGACCGATAGATTTTTTGCTATGCCAAAGGAGCTACGAGTATATTTTCTAAAGCTGATAAAACCATAATCTAAATCAATGTCAGGCACAAACAACCATGAAGAGTTCAATTAGCTGGTTTATTGCTTAAGTCTATAAACAGGAATCTTCTCAGACTGACCAGGTAAGACTAGATAGGTTCAGCAGCATTCAAGGGGAGTCAGGTTTCACTCTTTTGTGCCCACATAGGGATTCCAACCTAAGTCCCCATTTGACTCAACCAGTCTCTCTGCAATAATCAGGATTTTTAAATTTTTCGGGCCCCTGAACAGTGGCAACATATATATTGAACTATAATGGACGGGTTCATTTACGTGACTGTTCTCAGATTAATTTGCCATTGTAATGAAAAAGAACCTATCTTTGCAAGTTCAAAAGAAAAAAAGCATAAGACAATTCTGAAAATGTTGATTTCTAGTTTCTCTTTATACTAAATGTGCCCTTCACCCACTCATTCCACTTTGTTCTTTCCGTAGACTCGAGGATCGATTTTGTACTGTTTGGCAAAAGTTTTGAGTCTTTTTGAGGTAAGGACCGTTTTATTGTCCACTCCGTCAGCGTGTGTTGGAAGTATCTTTTGAATTCTGATGCTCTGAATGATACTAACGAAACCTGCTGCCTCTTGAAAGCAACCATCATTGGGTAGCAAACTTGGCCGTTGTGCAAAGCAGTTGCTAAGTTGAAAATCACATGAATGTGACAGCTTTTGTTTTTCTTACTCCCCTGACCTTTCAAATGCATACTCCAGCACTGGGATAACTAACAGGAGAGTTAATCTCTATTGACGTTCATTGGAGAGGATTGAAGGGATTACAAGGAAGTAAAGCACACAGTGAGGAATACACATCCAAAGGAAAGTGCTAGCACCAGCAGCTGTGAGCATACTCTGCAAAACATTCCCTTTTGTGTGCCTGCTTACTCTCTTGTAATCCCTTCCACTCCACACTCTACGCTCTGCTGGGTGGGCTGGGGAAGATAAAAGAAGTTATGTTTTCAGCTTCATCATAATATTCTATATTCCTGTTCCCAAGATCCCTATAGATGACATTGTTTAATCAAAGGGGACCAGAATGTGTCAGCCCCCTACAATCAGATCCGCCAGACAGATTTTGACTGTTTTACGATGCTGAGTTGCTGTGGTGTTTTTATTTTTGGGGTTTAATGGTCACATGGTGCTCAGTGACCTAGACGCTGAGCTTGTCAATCAGAAAGGTCGTCAGTTCGTCAGTTCGAATCCCTAGCGCCGCGTAACGGAGTGAGCTCCCGTTACTTTTCGAAAGCATGTTAAAAACGCAAGTAGAAAAATAGGGACCCCCCTGGTGGGAAGGTCACAGCGTTCCTCCATGCGCCTTCTGGCGTTTAGTCCTGCCGGCCACATGACCACGGAGACGTCTTCGGACAGCGCTGGCTCTTCTTCGACTTTGTAACGGAGATGAGCACCGGCGCCCCCTAGAGCTGGAAACTATTAGCACATATGTGTGAAGGGAACCTTTACCTTTGCCTGAATGAACTTGGCAGCTATATGTACCTTGAAATTTCAAACACAATAAAATCCAGGACTGCTGACAGTTTTGCATCCAGGACTGTTAAAAGAGAATTGCATTTGTTTTCCCCTTCCTTTGATTAGGATGAAGAGAAGAGGAAAGAAGCCCTGGAGATGTTTGATGACTCCTCGAAGCAAGGCTGCTTGCACAGCTCTTACCTCTTGTGGGAAAATAATAAAAAAACCGCTGTGAGTTCACAACTTCTGGTGTAAGAGGCTGCAACACAAACGGGCTTCCGGGAAGAGTTCCTTGGCCCCCTGTGAGGATAGAGAGAAGGTGCAATGACTTCCTTCCTTTCTTACAGATGTCAGATCCTGGTCGATACCTTCAGAGCCTCAGACAACTTAGGGACTACGCAGCCAAAGGGTCTTGGGAAGCTCAGGTATGGTCATACCTCCTGGATCTAAAGTTTCCTACTTTGTAAAGGTATGTGAGCATGGCTTCAGGGGATGAAGAGGAGAGATGCTGCCCATGAAACAATCGGAGAAAAGAGGCAGGAGTCCCCCCCCCCCAGTGGCTTTAGGGTAGAGGAAGAAACTTAGAAAGGGCCTGCCCTAATTGCTCGAATGGTTAAACGTGACTTTGAGGGATGAGGGAAAGAGAGGTTGCCTATGAGATAACAAGAGGCAGGAGCCTTCAGTCACCCCCATGGGTGGAGGAAAAAAAAAACTTGGGAAGTCTAAACTGTTAAATGTGATGGTAGGGATTTTGTACTTTCAGACTTGCAAGATTCTGTTCATGTAGCTTTACAGTTAAGTAGAATTAGCTTATCTGGTGGTGTTTCCTGCCTGGTTTAACTGGCAAGGCTGACATTAAGCTTGCATGTCTGAAGGTACCAATCTCCCACCATCCCCTTTTAACAGCCTGATCCATTAGGGTGGATGCTCCTTAAATTTCTTTCTCCGAGTGTTAAGTCACTGAGGCTCCCCTCTATCAATCCCTAGGCAGCAGGTCTTTTCTACCAAGGCCAGGGGTCTTCCAACTTGACAGCTTTTAAGACTTGTGGACTTCAACTCCCAGAATTCCCCCTGCAGTCTTGTTAGTTCAGGAATTCTGGGAGTAGACTTGCCAAGTTTGAAAACCCTTGATCAAGGCCATTCTCACATACCATTGCAATTTGGATGGATGGATTGATTTTGCATGCTTCTGCACCTTCCTGGGCTTCTTCTAAACTGCAACGCTGTGCTTGTATACTCAGTGCTGTTCCCAGACCAGAAATCTTTTCCTACCCTTATGGCTAAGAGCTTTTTGATCCACAAAGGTTGATGGATCTAGTCAATGAACAGGAATCACAAGCCATTGGCTCGGTCCTTGCTGCACGGCCAGGTTGGATTTCCCAAGAAAGGAAGCATCTTGCTCACTGGTGAGCCTGCCACTGAAAGAAGAGCCAAAACACAGTTGCACTGCTTGGAATTTGGCCCCCAACAGCTGCAACTAGGTGCCAGACAGTGATGTCATCTCTAAATCTCCCCCCCGTGTTGAGGGTTCAGTCACTGAATAGCAATAGACTTATATACCGCTTCACAGTGCTTTCCACCCTTCTCTAAGCGGTTTACAGAGTCAGCCTCTTGCCCCCCCAACAATCTGGCTCCTCGTTTTACCCACCTTGGAAGGAGGGAAGGCTGAGTCAACCAGGATCAAACTGTCAACCTGCAAATACAGCGTTCTAACCACTATGCCACTGTGGCTCTTTTTAAGAGCAACTAATTTGAATATTCCTTGAAATCTTGGCATCCCCAGGGAAAAAAAGTCTAACTGAACAGTGAGTTTTTCCGTTGTTGCCCATCACAGCTGAGCTTTGCATTGTTGTTTGGTTGTTAAGTTGTGCCTCGTCTTCAAAACTTGCATGGACCACAGCATGCCAGGGCTTCCACTGTCTCAGTGGAGTTTGCCCAAATTCACGTTCCTTGCGTCAAGGACATCTCACCATCTCATCCTCTCCCTTCTTCCTTCCATCTTTCCCAATGTCAGGGTCTTTGCCAAGAAGTCCTCTCTTCTCGTTAGGTGGCTGAAGTATTTGAGCTTCAGGTTCTGTCCTCCAGGGTTGATTCCCTTCAAGCTGAGCGCTGTTGTCTTAACCTGAGTTGCTTTTCTACCTTGTGCAGATCACTCTTGCCAAAGCTTGTGGGAACAGAAACCAACTGGGGCTGGAAAGCAAGATGTCCGTCGAGGCGGTCTCCCAGTTTTTCCAGGCCTCGGTTCCTCTGAGCAAGCAGAGCATTTTCACTGTCCAGAAGGGCATGAATGAGACAATGAGGTAAAGATGTCCATCCTGCTGTTTTTGTCATTTATTTATTCAATTTATACGCCATCCATCTCACCACTGAGTGACCCTGGGCAGCTTAATTAGCTGGGCCAGCAGGAATAAAACCACTTTACAAAACGGAGTTGTTTTTTAACTTGGAATTTTAATCTCTCATCAGTGGGGAGGCAGGAAAACACCATTTATTAATTGCTGTTGGGTTAGAGGTTGTTCCTGAAACAGTCTGGAGCTCAAAAGTCAGTTTTGAAAGGTTTGAGATGTCACAAAATTTAGCAACCTCACCCGGCTTCTGTCAGTTTTTAAAAAACATTAGGTGAATGTGGCTTGGGGTGGTGGTTTCAATTTGTATTCCTTAAAGCATCCTCAAACACCATGTGGCCACTCATTGTGCTAAAAACTTGCAAGAAATGGTCTTGCACTCCATCGCTAAATGGTGAAAATGCTTCAAGTATCAATTTGGATTTGCTAAAACTGATTTTTTTTAGGGAAATGTTTCATAGAGTTTTATGACACAATAAAGTTAATGTGGATTTTTAAAAAAATCATTACGTGCAAGTGCCATACAGGTAGACCTCGGTTACAACCATTTGTTTAGCTACTGACAACGATGAATTTCTTAGCATCTATTAAAAAGAAGGTGACAAGTAGCTAATTTTAGTTTCTTCAGTCATTCCTCTTTCTTTGTTTTTAAAATTCTGTTTATTTACTTTGGAAGAAATCTTTAAAAATATATATTTTTTGTAAAAAGGAGAATGACTGATGAAAGAAGCACTATGGGATAATTGATACTCATCTTGACAGCAAAGATGAATTTCTAATTGCTTTTGTTTTATTCTTTTAGATACATTTTGGTTGATTGGCTGGTAGAAGTTGCCACCATGAAAGATTTCTCCAGCCTCTGCCTTCACATGACCATTGGCTGCGTGGATCGGTACTTGAAACGGAGACCCGTGCCCCGGGCTCGGCTGCAGCTTTTAGGAATTGCATGCATGGTTATTTGTACCCGGTAAGCCCTGTAGCTCTTGGAGGTGCTAGGGGGTGGCTTGGTCTGGTTTTACCAATTCTTGTTTAAGGGGGATTGCAACGGTTTCTGAATGCTATGGTGCTAGAGCCCCTGTATTTTGCTGCATTAGTGGAAAACACGAGGACTCTGGAACAAAACAAAGTAGAACAGAGCAGAGAGTAGAATAGAATATGGAGTAGAATAGAATAGAATACAGAGTACAGTAGAGTAAAATATGGAATAGAATAGAATACAGAGTAGAGTAGAATACGGAGTGGAATGGAATAGAATAGAATACGGAGTAGAATAGACTGTGGAGTAGAGTAGAATACGGAATCGAATCGAATCGAATTCTTTATTGGCCAAGTGTGATTGGACACACAAGGAATTTGTCTTGGTGCATAAGCTCTCTGTATGCAAAAGATATAAGTGATGATCATAGTCATTATAAATACATTTCATCATGTGATGGAGAGATGGAGAGGAGATGTAGTGGTCTCAAGGTTATCCCAAAGGTGCTTTTTCCAAAAAGCGACTGGAGAATTTAGAATAGAATAAGCGGGAAGGGACATTGGAGGTCTTATAGTCTAGCCCTTTGCTCAAGCAGGAGAACCTATCCTATACCATTTTAGATAAGTGACTGTCTGGACTCTTCTTAAAAACATCCAGTGATGGAGCGCTCCCAATTTCTGGAGGCATTTCCGTGTTTTCACTTCTCATCTAAGAAGCTTCTTCAGAACTGTTTTGAAGAAGCTCCTTGGATGAGAAGCAAAACATATTCAAAGAAAAAGCCAAGAAAATCCAATTGCCTTTTGGAACAAGCACCTTTGGGACAAGATGGTATATGTGAAAGGCCTTGGGGAGACTGGAGAAAGATGCTGCCAAGAGAATAGTTAGATAAGAGACAACCTAACCCACAATTGTATGACGGCCGAGGTAAGAACTCAGAAGACACCCTCCCTAGTTTCTTGGGCTCCAAAGGAGATGGGAGGATTCTACTTTAAGACTTGCAAGGTCCTATCCAGGTTAGGGACTCAGTGGCCTAGATGCTGAGCTTGTCGATCAGAAAGGTCAGCAGTTCGGCGGTTCGAATCCCTAGCGCCGTGTAATGGAGTGAGTTCTCGTTACTTGTCCCAGCTTCTGCCAGCCTACTAGAAGTTCGAAAGCACATTTAAAAAAGCAAATCGAAAATTAGGGACCACTTTGGTTCTGTACACCTTCGGCATTTAACCATGCCGGCTACTTGACCACGGAGACGTCTTTGGACAGCGCTGGCTCTTCTTTGGCTTTGTAACGGAGATGAGTACCGCCCCTAAAGCCGGAAACAACAAGCACGGATGTGCAAGGGGAACCTTTTCCTTTATCCATATTAATTTTGCAATAAAGTAGAATAAACTCATCTGCTTGTGATTCATATCTGATTTAGCCTGCGAGGCTGACAGTAGGTATCCAAAAGATAATTGCTGTGTTTTGCTGCAAATTCAGGCACACTTTGAGGCCCTGTCAAATGCTGCTTGAGCACATTACCTTGGAGTTAGTTCTGCTGAGATTTGTTTGTTTCTTTTCATTCCTCTCAGCTTCTGCCCTTTAAAAAAAAAATCACACGAAGCCTTGGTGATTTAGCTGCTTCTGGAAGAGGGATATTAGTAAGAAACGGGGCCTCCGCTGTTTCTCCCATGGTTTGACCTTTTCATGCAAATCTCTCTTGCGTTGCAGCTTCGTGAGCAAAGAGATTCTGACGATTCGCGAAGCGGTTTGGTTAACAGACAACACGTACAAGTACGAAGACCTCGTGAGGATGATGGGGGAGGTCATCTCTGCCCTGGAAGGCAGGATAAAGGTAAACTTGTATGGAGAGGATGGACTTGGCCTTAAGCATTGGGATTCTAAGTCGAGGGCTACTTGTTTAATTGTTCCTGATAGTAATGTTAGAAGTGATGTGCTTGGAGCATATTTTGGACAATGAATGTGATCACTTTATTGCTGCATGAAAAAATATTGAACAAATCCCATTCCTTTGAATTTTCCCAATGCTGCTTGATTCTGCTGTGACTTTCCCAGCTAGATTCAAAATTTAAACCTTATGTTTTCCTCCTCCCTTCCATCCTCTATTCATTCCTTCCTTCTATCCATGTCCTTCTGTCCCTCCCTCCCTCCCTTCTTTCCTCCCTCCCTCCCTCTATTCATCTCCTTCCTTCTATCTGTGTCCTTCTATCCCTCCCTCTATTAATCTGTTTCTATCCCTTTCTTCCTTCCTCTATTCATCTCCTTCCTTCTATCCATGTCCTTCTTCTATCCCTCCCTCCCTTCCTTCCTTCCTTCCTTCATTCATCTCCTTCCTTCTATCCCTCCCCTCCTTCCTTCCTCCCTCCCTCCCTTCCTCTATTCTTCTCCTTCCTTCCTTCCTGTAGTTGTTTGATTTAAAAGAAACTATGGAGATTCTCAGTCATCCAGGCCATGGTTTTCCCAAAGGAGCTTTTTTCAAGAGGCAACTGGACTTTCTGTTTTTTTCCCGGCGTTTCACTTCTCATCCGATGAGTGTTTTCCAAGAAAAAAAAATCAGAAAGTCCAGTTGCCTCTGGAAAAAAGGCTCCTTTGGGACAAATAACCCAGAAGCAGCCACAAACTGGTGTTCATGCGTTTTGACTTTGAAACATACCGCACAACATTGGGCTAGAAATTTGAGAAGCTGGTAGGGACCGGAAGTCTTAAAAAGAGCCAAATATATTTAAACATTTAAAATAAATATAACAGACGTCATCTGGAGACTTATCTTGCCCAGGTTAGGAACATGTTTGACTTCCTGTTTTCTTTTTCTTTGATATGTTTAAAAAAAACCTCCACAGATTCCTACTATTGTTGACTATAAGGAAGTGCTACTGAATGTCGTCTCGCTGGAGAGAAGAACAGCATCCCTGTACAGCTTTATCTGTGAACTTTCCCTGCTAAACACAGGCCTTTGCTGCTACTCCCCAGCCCGTTTGTCTGCAGCAGCCTTGCTGTTAGCAAAAGTGTTGCACAGACAAGGTGAGTTCCAATCTGAACAAAGCCGGCAGCTGACTCATGTTTTATGATGGTTGCATTGTCCCGGGGTTATGACATCACCTTTGGAGATCTCCTGACTTTCAATGGGAGAAGCCAGATTTGTTTTAACAACCCCGCAAAGCCACTTAGCTTGACTACCTTGACATGAGGTCATAAAATGGAGCACAGTTCACTTTAGGGCTGCCTTGCTTAGCGGCAGAAATGTGGAGCTCAATTGTGGTCACAGGTCGAGGGCTGCTTATCTTCCCGAGTTGAGATAAAAGTTAAGCTTAAGTTGTGCAGAAGATTTTTTAAAAAAAATTAGCAATATTGATAGGGTTTCTTTTTTTTTCATTTGTCTTCTCTCCAGCTCATCCTTGGACTAGCCAGTTGACGGAAAACACAGGATTTTCTCTGGAAGAATTAGTTCCCTGTGTGCTGAGTCTCCACAAGAAATGGTAAGCCTTCGAAATACAAGGAGGAAGAGAAAAAGAAAGAAAATGGGGCACTGACTTCCAACCCTTCCTAGCACAGTATAAGATAAGACACACTCTAACCACAACTTTTTTGCTTTTACACATTTAATACATAACCAGCCATTTCTATAGCACCAAATCTTTCTAATCAACAAAACCAAAATCAGAGTTTTTCTTTTTTCTTTTTTTTGCACAAGCACAAATTCTAGAAGCGATATCCAAAAATGAGAATGTATTTTCCTCTTTAAATAAAGTAATCCATTTAACCCTTCCTGCTTTATCTTCCTCGCTATGGAAATAGTATGTATGGGTTTCTATCTGCCCTTCCCAGTCTTTGTGCACTGTGACCATTTTTATTTACAAAATGTATTCTTTCAAAATCTTTGGCCTTAACTGAAGGGGTGGAAAAACTTTTTTTTCCTTTCTTTAAGCCTTTCTTTTTCACACATGCCCTTTCCTCAAAATACTAAACTTTAAAAAAAAAAAAAACGCATACAAAAAAGCACCCTTTCTTTTAAATCAAAATTTTTTCCCATTCCTTCCTTTAATTTCCTGTGTATATTTTGTAGTTTACACAATAAAGTAAAATGGAAGTTTAAAAAAGAAGTGGTAAACCTTTGGGCAGAGAGGAGATTTCACAAAACTGGAACTTCAGCGAGTAACGGGCAGGTTTTTCTGCCCATTGAGATAAATAACCAGACATGCCCTCTAAATAAAGCAAGAACTGATCCCAATAAAGGATGATATTTGTAGCTCAGCGTTGAGGATGCTCTCTGAACTTGGTGATTTTCTCGCAGACATTTCATGACCCAGCTAGGTAACATCAATGCTAGAAGGGAGGTGGATTGGTGGAAAGGAAGAGGACTGTGGGCCCTTGGTTCTCTGTGAGCTTGGTTGTATTTATGCAGACGTTTCATGACCCAACTAAGTAACGCCATCAGTGCTGGAAGGGAGTGGGGTTTATATGCTATAGTAGTGGCTTGATCTGTCAGGGTTGGTGGGAGACACAGAGCAAGCCACTAATATATAAAATGAGCAGATCCCACTCTCTTCTAGCACTGATCATGTTACCTAGTTTGGGTCATGAAACGTCAGCAAAAAAAACAAGCAAGCAAGTCCATCAAGGACTCCCCTCAATAGCTGATGGTTTGTTTGTTTGTAATTTAAAAAAAAAAAAAATTTAAAGTACATACAATTCATCTTCCATTTAATGGCGTTTCGTCTGGGGACAAATATCTTGTGCAATAATAAATAAATTTTACATCCATGTTCGTTTCTTTGGTATTAATGCTCTATTCTTATTCTTATTAATGTACATAATATCTCTATTACTATAACACTCCTCTTCTTAACATGTTTCATTCTATAAACCTATTGTCAGGGCTCCGACAGTTACCCCAATTTAAATCATGAGTCTCTAGCCAGATTTCCAAAGGCTTAAAGAAGATTTATTGGGAGTAAACATGCCAACACTGCCTGGGTGTAGCCGACTCTGAGACACATCATTCATCATTCATTTCCCCCCACCCCCTGGGTGTATCATAATTCATATTCTCCAATGGGACACATTCATAGCCAAGAGTCATCAATCATGCTCTCCAGTTTGAATTTTGCGTGGCAGAAACTTCGGTCACCTAGTTACTGTTTTTGAAAAACTATTTATGGAATGCACTTTCAATTTCCAAGCTGCCGCGCTGTTCTTTCAAACCCCTTTCTCCCTCTCCCTTTCTGTTGACAACTCTAAAAAGACCACAGAAATATTTTATGAGCTGACACCTATCTTCTATATTCCACTAATCTATTAGCTATTTCCCATGTCTTACAATATTCAGTTTGCTCCTTTTTAATTGCAAGTGTTAAATCTTCATTTCTGCACATTCTAATGTTTTTCTACTTACATTTTCCTCAGCAGGCATCTCTTCGCTTTTCCAATTTTGAGCAAACACAATTCTAGCTCCAGTTAATACATGAATAATCAAATATACCCAAATATAATAGCTGATCTTGATGTGGGTTCCTCCTGTTGGCAGAACCACAAAGGGGACCATATTGGGCAGAAAATGATCACCCCATTACTTGGGAACAGAGGAAGCTGTAGCCAAACGTAGCTAGAGATCCCAGGCCAGAGAAAATTAAGGTATTCTGATACTCGTGACTGTTTGGGAGATTCATGGAGATGATTCCCTGATTTTTTTTTTCTTCCTAGCTTCCATGAAGATGCTCCCAAAGATTATAGGCAGGTTTCCCTGATTGCTGTGAAGCAACGGTTTGAGGATAAGCGCTACGAAGAAATTGGAAAAGAAGAGGTAGGCTAAATAAAGAATCAGGTAGGGATTTGTTTTTTCCACTGTTTTAAACATTTCTTTAAAGATTGTCATCTTAATAATATATGTGATGACCCAAAGGGGCGTGGCACAAAGGCAAGCAACACAGTCAGATAATCAGTAGGAGTCCCTTATAAACTTTAACTTTGCCCCCCATGTCCTGGTTACTTTCTGGGCTAGAGAAAAATTCCCAGCAACAGCCTTTGGCTGCACAGGATCAAATCCAAAATGTCAACAAAAACTGTAAATATAAGTCCAGTCAAGGAAAAATGAAGTAATTAGTCCGGCAGGGCACAGGTTCACCATCATGGAACTAGACTCTTGGCTACAAGCTTGAGCAATAAATCTGAATTGCAACTAAGTGCGATCCTGGTTCTTCGCATCTGACTAACGGAGCAGTTGAAGAATCAAGTGGGGTTTTTTTCGGGTTGGTTGATAGAAGAAACGGCCAAATATTTGGCAGTGAGCAGCTTGGATGCCAGGATGAATGCAGTATCCCACCTCCGTTGACCTGTTACTCTAGGTGATGAGCTACAGCCAGCTCTGCTCCCTGTTAGGAGTGAAACAGGAAGACCCGGAGCCTGGATCTTCGTATGTGAACGCGGTGGAGACCTTCCTCACTTCCCCATCTGGAAAACGTTCCAAAAGGCAAGTTAGATACTTGGGTTCCAGTTGAATTGGCAGGGAGAGGGACCTTGCAGGGACAAGGAGGATTATGATCTCCCAACTCCAAGTGGGAATGGTTGCTTTGGGCCAAGCTGGTGGTCCTTAGGAGGTCTCCAAGGAGGAGAAAGATTGGACTGTAGGAAAACCACGGTGTCGGGGCTCTGATAATCATGAGTCTCTAGCCACATCTCTCAGAGTTAAAAAAATAATAATTTATTAGGAATGAACATGTCGGCATTTCCTGGGTGCAGCCAACTCTGAGACACATCATTCATTTCACCCTTGACCGTGGTCTTCCATTCACCTCCTGGATGTATATTCTCCAATGGGACATGTCCATAGCCAAGAGTCATCAATCATGCTCTCCAGTAATAATTTTGCACGCCAGAAGCTTCAGCCGCCTAGAAATTATCTATGAAGCATTTAAGGAATGCACTACTTCTCCTACTCCCTTTCTGCTGTCAACTCTAAAAGACCAGAGAAATATTTTTGAGTTGACACACAGCTTCTTTTGTCCATAGAGATTCTTAGTCATCCAGGTCATGGTCGCTCCAAAGGTGCCTCTTGAAAAAGCACCTAAGGGACACGGGTTCTGTTACTTTAAAAAATGTGGCATGGCTTTGAAGACAGCAGAAGTCAATGGGTGGAACATTCATTGACATATCCAAGCTTTTCGTAGAAGGAAGAAGGGGTAGCATTTGCAAGATTTCTTGACTTTGCAGGCCCCAAAACCAGTCGAACTTTTTGGTTTCCATCTCTGTGTAATAACGGGATTCTAAGTTCTGCTTTCAAATTTGTTTTTACAAGCATTTTTTGCTGTCATTCAGGATTACTTGCCTTCTCAAGGGAAAACCTAGTCCGTGTGGCCAATGGGGAGAGAGAGAGACGGTTGGGGAAATGTCTAGGTGACCTCCCTTTCCCTTAGCATGTTTCCCAAAGCTTACAGTGTCATAGTGCAGGGATTCCTTCCAGATCTCTCCGACACCTGGATTTCCATTTCTGGCTGACTTGGCTGTTTTCCTCTTCACAATGCGAATGAAATCATCTTCGATTCTATTGCAAGACAAAGCATAAAAACTCTTTGTATGTGAACAGGCAGCTGTTCATTCATCCCAATCTCCCTTCTCAGTAATTGTGCTGTTGCTTTTATGATGGGGAAAAGCACAGGCAGCTTTGCAGCTCAGGCTGATTAAGATAATTGCAGATAAATTGTATTTTATAGTGTTTTATTCCCTCTCTCTTTCTCTCTCTCCCTCCCTCTCTACTCTGTCTATCTATCTATCTATCTATCTATCTATTCAAGGGTCTTCAAACTTGGCAAGTTTAAGACTTCTGGACTTCAACTCCAAGAATTCCTGTGCTAACATGACTGGAGGAGGAATTCTGGGAGTTGAAGTCCACAAGTCTTAAAGCTGTCAAGTTTGAAGACCTTGCTATAGCCCCTAGATTGTTTAAAAAAAAAAAACAGGTTATATTCCAGGTCACAGGATGGGGTGGACATAAAAATAAATCACGATGGAGCTACAGTCATGCTATGCAAGCCTCGCCTCCTTTATACATGCCTTTGCATGATCTGATTGCAATGGCCATCTTGACTGTTCCCATGTGTGCCTACAAGCACCAGGCCTCAACCAACCTTGGCCTATATCTGTAGAGTCTCATCCTTGGCTCAGGTCTTCTGACAAAGAGAGTCATTCATGGTGGTGTTCCCTTCACAGGAGAAGGGAAGACAGCATCCAGGAGGACCGGGGTAGCTTTGTCACCACTCCCACGGCTGAATTGTCTACTCAGGAAGAAAGTCTTCTGGATAATTTTCTGGATTGGAGCTTGGATGCTTGTTCGGGATATGAAGGAGATCAAGAAAGTGAAGGCGAGAAGGAGGATGGTATGGTCCCTGTTTCTCTCTAAAGTTATTTCCATTGTAAAAAAAAAAAAAATGCAAGTTTTTTTATTTATGTTATTATTTATGTTATTTATATATTATTTATATATTATTTATTTATGTTATTTCCATTGTAAAAAAGAAAAATGCAAGTTTCAGGATGTCTGTTGCTCTTGCTCTTCTGTGTCTGGATTTTAATTTCATTATGCAGCTTGGATACAGCCGTCTCTGGATTAAGAACGATTCCATCTTCAATTCAAATTTCCACTTATGTCAGAACTCGTACTTACTTAATAATCCTTCGTTTAGCCATCATTCGTAATTATAACACCAAAGTGACAACTAGTCCATGCACTTAACAATCAATGCAGACCGGTGCTGTTGTAACTTTGAACGGTCGCTAAACGAATGCTTGTAAGTCAAGGACTATCTAACAAAATAGGGAAGTAGACCTTTGCTGAATTTTGTTGTTGGGTTCATTTCAGGGAAATCCGCTAGTTCTAGAGCACAAAAGCAAATTGCCCTGGCTTAATTTTGAATTCCTCAGCAAGTGTTTGACTGGAGCAGGAAAAGTAGCAGAACCTGGGGGTGGAGTCAAAAGGGGGTTCAGCCTAGAATCTTTACGTAGCCACAAGTGAACTAAGTCCAAATCTCCTTGAGTGCCATTGGCCCTTATCTTAACTCCAATCAGATGCTGATCGTTCATTGAGAAGATTCCTTTGCAATAGGCATGTAGAGCAATAAATCAGTGTCATTGGACCTTCATGTGTAGACCTGGCCTTCTAGGTCCGATACTGATGGTTGTGGTTCACTGATAGTTGAGTCAGAGGAGATGGAGGGGTGTCTGGGTTGCCATTGGGGCCTGCGGAAGGCTCTGAGGAGCAGGAGGTCTCAGAGCCAGGTTCAGAGCAGGGCCCACCTACTCATGTTTAGGCGGAGAGGCAGCTGTTTTCAGGGCCTGAGCTGAGTGAGGAGGACAAATAGCTGGGGCCTGTCCCAGATGCGTGAATGTGCAGAAAGGAGAGCAGTGTAGGACAGCTACCAGGAAAAGGAGACTTAAGTCCCTCCCTGGCTGGGATATAAGGAGGAGGGATGTGGGAGGCGCAGTTGTCGGAGACAACCATTTATGTTCTGGAAGAATTCCCTCCGGCAGATTCCTTGTCTGGATTTCCTACTCGGGTTGGTCAGGACTCTTGGTGTTGGGATTGAAATGTTGAGCCAAGCTTCAAAAGAATCCAAAATATTTATTAGGAGCAACATGTCAGCATTGACCCATATGAGGCCAACTCTGACACATCTAATTTACAGTCACTTGTGACCCTGTTCCCCCCTCCCCCCTAGGTGTGTCAAAAAAATCAGATTCTCCAACAAAGCACACAGGGTGGGTGTCATCAATCCCATTCTCCAGTGAAGGATTTTCGAGGGCAGAAGATCCGGTAGCCTAGGCTACAATTTTTGTAAGATAAGCGTGGAATGTACTTCTGGTTTTAATTGCCATACTGCTCCTTCAGGTTTTTTTTCCCCACCCCCACTTACGGCAACTCAAAAACAGGCATAGGAATGCTTTACGAGTTGACATGAAGTGTTCATGGATGCTCCCTGCGGAAAACTCAGAGACTGCTACGGCTTGCAAATCACCTAAGGATGTGTGACCTGGAGCTTTGTCCGTGAATGCCGTGTATTCCTGCCTTTCTAAATAAAAAGGGATTTCTCCTCACGAGTAGGCTGTAGAGTGGAGGCTCGTGAAGGCTGGGTCAGAACACTGACCATCTTATTTTAAGAGTTTTCGTCTTCTGTTTTAAGAGTTTTCTTCTGTTTCCCTGTGGTATAGTTACACCTCCTCCTGGAATTCTGGATGGAACTCTACCACCTCAGGACCTGAAGAAGCCTTGCTGTTGCCAAGAATCCAGTGATGATGAGAGCCTTCCCCAAGGAGGATGTCGGTACATCTTCAAGGATTATGACCATCCCAACGAAGAGAGTGGGTTCACCATCACCCAAGCATCTCCTGGGGAAGCTAGCTCAGGCTATGCCTCTGTCAACGGTACCAGCCCTCCTACCGACGGCACATTTCTCAAAGCCAACTTGGGGCAACCCCTGAAGCTGCTGAAGGATAAAATCGTACCGCTGCCTTCGCGCTCAGAATCTTGTTTACATTCCGCCAACGGCCGGTCAAGCAGGAGACAAGCCAAGCGGAAGAATGTAATGCCATACAGCGAAGAAGAGAAGAACCACTTAGGTTTCTTAAGCCTTTGAAAGCCGGAGGTTGTTGAAGCTTGAACCTTAGAGGCTGTTTCTCAGAACGTCAGAATCCTTCAAAGCAAAGAGCTAAAATGAGAGGTTGTTGTACCAAGTATCTTGGATGTTGTGGGTCATCACTCTCTAGGCTTCCCATGGTAGTTCCTGACTCCCTTAACACAACGGTCAGCTTTTCTTGAGGTTGCCACCATCTCTACATCCCAACACGGTAGCCAAATCAAAGGTGGCAGTGCTAAGACATGCAACGCAGAGGTCCTATTTTACATGGAAGACCGGCCTATCCTCCAAGACCAAATCATAGCCTTTCCCAGGAGATGTTGGGTTTGCTTGTGAGCCAGATAAGGTTAACCAAGTCAATCTTGGTTCACCTTCCACATTGTACAGCTGAGTGCTTCACTCCGATCTAGCAATTCAGAAGCAATCCTCTGTGAATTTATTTCTTTTTCTCTTGCAACTTCTCCATGAAATGAAGGAGGTCAGATTAGACACACACACACGAATCCTTGGCCATCCTTTGAAATGTAAACATCTCATTGATGGATCTTGAGAGGGTGTGGAGCAGTGTTTTCTTAGCAGTTTGGAACTATCTGGTCTTATTTTGGGGAAAGGGGGATACTACCTCATTTAAACTCTTTGTTATCTCAAATTGCTTTTTCTAATGTGACCCCCTTTTTCCAAGTTGGTGAGCTACTCTCTTGAGGGCACAGAGGTTAGGAAGGATGGTCTGGAGCAACATTTCTCAACCTCAGACATTTTAAAACGGGTGGACTTCAACTCCCAGAATGCTCCAGCAGGTTGGCTGGGGAGTTCTGGGAGTTGAAGTCCACCCATTTTAAAATGGCTGACGTTGAGAAACACTGCCCTGTAACTGGATTCTGCTATTTGTTGGAGAACATACGGCCATTGTTTACCAATATTTTTTCTATGTACATGATGATGTTTCCTGTCTTTCTATTCAAAATGATCGACGCAATTTGTGGGCTAGTGTCAAAGTTATTTAGCAAATGCATCCTGTCCCCTTTTCTTATCCTCTTTTTTAACCTTTCCCAAATTTTCCTTTGTCATTGTGTTCTTTCTTTGCTTGCTCCTTAACTCTGATTTTACATGTTTCTTTCCTCCTAAAAATGCAAGTCCATGGCCACACAACTGTGATGACAACAGTGTTATGCAGAGCAAGGGGGAAGAAGGCTGTGTGATGTTTGTATGTTTGCTTATTCGTGTTGGAAGCATCACAATTAAAACAAGGCATACTATACAACAGGAAATTTAAAATATATTAAAAAACAAAATTAAAACATGTACAAATTAGACAAATCTTGCCCAGAAACTAGCAACATTGTGTTCTATCATGTTGCCGTGAGGTCCTAAAGTATACACTGTTCAGGGCACAAATGACAGGTAAACTTATGTGTTTGCATGTCATCACAATCGCAAAGAGCACAATCTTACGATTGTGAGCCCGTTGATGGAAATGATGCCCATGTTGATCAATTTAATAGGGTAGAAATTTTGAAAAATAAAAAAATCCATTCTATGGGAGGTCCATTCTATGGAAGAGCCCACGGATTGTCAGATATGTAATGTGGCATTTTAAATGGGTTTGAATGACCTTGAAGAAACTAACCAGTTTCTTTTTGGATTGAATGATCACTGAAAAACAACCACCTTTCCATCTTTACATGACCAGGAGACATTTAAATAATGGTTTTTGTTATTTGTTATCATATTGTACAATCAGAGCCTGGAGAAAAATGTATTTTTTTTTTCAATGAATTATGCCTCTATAAACTGTCTACCAAGATTTTTAAAAGGCTTGTGTTTTTGAAGACTGCATGAATTTGAGGAATATTGGACCTGGGCAATGAGGTTTTTTTTTAAAGAAGAAAAGATTAATGTTAATGAAAGTTCATGTTGGCTAGTGATTTTTTTTATATATATAAAAATTAACTTTGTATACAAATGCCTAAGTCTTTATGAAGCATCACTTTGAAGTGTTTCAAAATGTTAACAGGGTAGGTGAATTATAATCACAAAAGTTGTTTTAGCCTTGAAACCTGGAGCCAGAAAGTTCAAGTCAAACTGGCATGCTTAACCATGCTCTGTGATTCAATGAGTTTGCTCTGTA
Source organism: Hydrophis major (assembly GCA_033807585.1). Lineage (NCBI taxonomy): Eukaryota > Metazoa > Chordata > Lepidosauria > Squamata > Elapidae > Hydrophis > Hydrophis major. The sequence goes on along the minus strand of CM066340.1, from coordinate 10,300,028 downwards.
GAGTGCTCCACTTATGGCCACTTGCATTTATGATGGCCAGAGAATGGGTGCTTTACCTCCTTGTAATGCCAACACACAACCTTCAGCCATTGTAAATGGTCTCTCACACACACATCCCCATGATCACCAGATTGCACATTGGGTGCTTGGCAACTGGTAATCTTTATGACTGCTGCATGGACATACAGCCTCCTGGAGGATTTCCTGAAGTATTTGCAATAACAGTCACAATCAAGGCATTGTATGTCTTTTATGGATTGCCTTCAAGCAAGATGGATAACATACAAATCTAATAAATGATGCACTCCTTGCTTTGTTTTCTTCAATTTTCTTTCAGTACCACAGTCACCAAAGTGTGTTGTGTACAATACTGTACAAAAAATCCATTACTTTGAGCTATGGAGCCTGTAGTCCAGACCCGGAAGGGGAAAATAGAGCAATATGTTGAAAATACAGAATACGCTGTCTCTTGATGGTTCACGTCACACATTTCAACCTCCAAAGGAGGAAATATGGCAATGCGGACCGTGTTTATCCCGAAATGGAAGCTTGTGTTATGGCACATGCTGCCCCCTGGTGGCTGATGGGTGTAACCACGTTCGATGCAGAATCTAAGGCAAACGCCTGTATTGTGGGCAAAATAGGATGAAACAATATGTACGTTCATCGTCTTGAGTTATTTATTTAAAAAAATAAGATTGGGATTAAAAATTAAAGTCATGGCGGCTGTACGGCTCAGTGACCGGCCGGGGTTTTAGTGAGGAAAATCGGAAAAAAAATGCATCGTTTGCCCCTGGTGGCTGATGGAAGTACTGCAGGCCCAAAACTCATGGCATACATAAAGGTCCGTGGAGAAAACGGCCCATCTATCTTGGAGGACCAGCTGCTCTCTATGACCCGATACTTTTTTTTTTTTTTGCCTTCTTCCCCCGGAGCAATAAGTAAGTTTTCAAACTGCCGGGGGCGTGGACAGGAAAGGAAAAGGGCGTGGCCGTGCACCGGAAGCCTGGACGCGCTGACGCTGCGAAAGCGAAAGTGAAAACGTCCTGAAGCGACGCCACTATGAGATCCGGCTGGGCGGCTCAGAAGCGGCGGCTGCGGGCCGAAGAGGGTGACGCGGCCACCAAGAGGACCTGCGGGCAGGGCGCCGGGTGGGTTTCCTCTTGCGCGGTCCTTAGGCCTCTGGATAGGCCGGAGCCTCCGATCTAGTACGCCTGCCCATGGGCCTTGGCGTTGTCAGGGGATACGGGAAGCTGCCTGGGGAATTCTGGGAGTTGAAGTCCACACATTTCCACCTTGCCAGGGGTAATAGCAATAGCACTTACTTATGTGCTGCTTCATCCCTCACTAAGCAGTTTACAGTGTCGACCTCTTTCCCCCAACAATCTGGGTCCTCATTTTACCCACCTCACAAGGAGGGAAGGCTGAAGTCAAAACCTTGAATCAGGATTGAATTCCTGGTGGTGGGCAGAGTTGTGTACCATGGAAGGAAGGAAAGAAGGGAAGAAAGGAAGGAGAAAAGGAAGAACAATTGCAATAGCACTTAGACTTATATACCACTTTACAGTGCTTTACAGCCTTTTCTAAGTGGTTTATAGAAAAGTTATAGATTCCTGGGGGCAATGTAGTTGCCCCCAACAATTTGGGTCCTCATTTTAACCACCTCGGAAGGCTGATTCAATCTTGAGCCTGGTGAGAAAGAAAGTAGAAGAAAGAAAGTTCAGAGTATGTGGGAAATAACAACTGCAGATCTCCAGATCTGATTAATCCCTTACCTTGCATAATCATAATTTATTGAAAGAAGGGTGGTTGTTTGACTCTGCAAAAGATATTAACCCAAAATTAAGTGAGCTAGAATGTTGTTTTGCAGACAATAGGTACTTTTCTAGGTGTTAAAAGACTTACAAAGAGCCTGTTTGGTTTTACCTTTTTATGGAAAGCTCATGAACGTGAAGGTCTATGGAGATTGTCATCTGGACCATGGTTGTGCCAAAGGTGCTTTTTTTTCGAGAGGCAACTGGACTTCCTGGTTTTTCTTTGAAGATGTTTCGCTTCTCATTCAAGAAGCTTCTTCAGCGCTGACAGGGTGGTGGGGAATGGAAGGATTTATACTCCTTGCATCCTTTTTAGAGGGTCCTTGAATGAGAAGCGAAACGTCTTCAAAGAAAAACCAGAATGTCCGGTTGCCTCATGAACATAAAGGTTTCTCCAGAAAGGGTGTTTTTGATCATTGTAGACTGTGTATAAATAAGTAGCAAAGGAAATTTGCCATGGTGGACAATATTTGTAGGTCAAGGTAGGGTTATTTTCTTGGTGTTCTCAAGTTTGCTTGTCCTCTGCAGAGATTTTGGGCCTGATCATGAGAAAGAGAAGTAGCCAGAGTGGCAAATATTCGTAGATCAGGTGTAGGATGAGGGTGAAGGTTCGTCCTCCGAGCTCGTGGGTTGGTTTCCAAACATTTCATTACCAGGCCAGGTAACATCTTCAGCGGAGTTTAGGGGAATTTATAAACAGAAGAACACACACTGACACCCCCTAGACTCCGCTGAAGATGTTACCTAGCCAGGTAAACAAAACATTCGGAAGCGTGAGCAACATGATTCCAAATTACAACATTTATACATAGTCATACTTACATTTTCAACTTCCTTATTTAATATCACATCAAATTATTATCCACTCCACTAATCTTTAAATAAATGTCCATTTCATATTTCAATTCATTAATTCAAGATCAAAGTCATTTCCTCACATATATTTTCAATTCTTTATCCCCCTATTATTTCCATTTTCAGCTTACTACCTATTTTATTTTTCATTGTACATTATCTTCATTAACTTTCTCAAGATCGCAAAATAGCAAACAATAAAAAAGAGTAAAAATAAAATAAAATAAATATATTTAGGATCCACATGGTATATCCCCCAATCTACAGTATGTCATATTTATTCCAGCAATTTTATTTCTGTTATATGGACTTCTCTTTTCTTCACCCTAATAAAATAAAGGTTTTATAGGTAAAGACTGCTAGGGAGTTCACTGAGGTACTCAGCCCGTATATATTAAATACTCTTTTTTTTTTCCCCTGAGCACGTTCAGCTTTTTGGTATGCATCAGTTACTTGATGGATTTGACCTTCCTTATTCTTTGTTGGTGACTTTTTTCCAGGATGGTCAATTTCTGTCCACAATGTGGACAGAAAGTTGAGGAAATGTTTCACTTCTGTCCGGCCTGTGGAGGCCGGCTTCCGTTTCCAGAAGAAGAGCCCATGCAGATCACTCCATCTCCTTCTTTAAAAGGTGTGTAACATTCATTAACACGTGGGTTAGTTGAAGGCTGAGAAAATGGCCTGGAAATCGGCTAAGAGGAAGTCATTCCCCCTTCGGCTTAGAGATGCTCACCGTGACACCATTGCGCGAATCACTTAATGCAAGTAGCCCTCAACTTAAAACCACAATTGAGCCCAGAATTTCCATTGCTAAACCGTGCAGTTGTTAAGTGAGTCATGACCCATTTTACGACCTTTTAGCCCCTTAGATCAGAGGTCTCCAAACTTGGCAACTTTAAGACTTTTGGATTTCAACTTCAGCATAGCTGGTTGGAGAGTCAACATATAACAGATAATCAGAGTTGGAAGGAACCTTGTAGGTCATCTAGTCCAACCCCCCACCCAAGCAGGAGACCCTACACCATTTCTGACAAATGGCAGTCCAGTATCTTCTTGAAAACCTCCAGTGATCGCGCTCCCACAACTTCCAAGGGCAACTTCTGTTCCATTGGTTGATTGTTCTCATTGTCAGAAAGTTTCTCTTTGTTTCCAGGTTGAATCTCTCCTTGTACAGTTTCCATCCATTGTTCCTTGTCTGACCTTCAGGTACCTTGGAGAATAGCTTGACCCCTTCCTCATCTGTGGCAGCCCCTCAAGTATTGGAAGACTGCTCTCCTGCCTCGCCTGGTCCTTCTCTTCCCTAGACTAGCCAGGCCCAATTCCTGTAACTGTTCTTTGTATGTTTTAGTCTCCAGTCCCCTCATCATCCTGGTTGCTCTTCTCTGTACTTTTTCTAGAGTCTCAACATCTTTTTTATAGTTCTGGGAGTTGAAATCCACAAGTCTTAAACTTGCCAAGTTTGGGGACCCCTGCTTTAATAGGTTCCCTTTGAAAGGAAGTGCTTTCAAGGTTGGGGTCTGAGCCCCTCAGATTCACTCATCCCATCTGGCTGCTACTACCATATGTGCAGACAGATGAATGACCCCTTTACTACCCATAGCTGCTCAAGCATGCTGCATTTTTCTGATTTGGGGTTTAGCGGTGAACATTTTAGCTGCTCCAACAGCGTCTTCTCCTCTCTTGCTCAGAATTAAACGAAGGCATCCAGGTGGAGCTGCCGCTCCTGCCTCAGAAGAAAAAGGTGCAGATAGTTTTTCCGAAAAACGAAATGTCTTCAACTTTTGTCAAAGCTTCTCCCAAGAGCTCAATGGCATCCGTTTCTCCAAAGGCAAAAGGTAAGGAATTATGGACGTGGTCAGGACTAGAATTAGAATTAGAATTAGAATAGAATTCTTTATTGGCCAAGTGTGATTGGGCACATAAAGAATTTGTCTTGGTGCAAACGCTCTCAGTGTACATAAAAAGAAAAGATACATTTGTCAAGAGTCAAGAATCATCAGGTACAACACTTAATGATAGTCATAGGGTATAATAAGCAATCAAATCATACTAGGAAACAGTCAATAAAAATTGGTAGGATGCAAGCAACGTTACAGTCATAAGTGGGAGGAGATGGGTGAAAGGAAGGATGGGAGGATTAATAGTAATAGTAGTGCAGACTTTGTAAATAGTTGGACAGTGTTGAGGGAATGATTTGTTTAGCAGAGTGATAGCATTCAGGAAAAAGTTGTCCTTGTGTCTAGTTGTTCTGGTGTACAGTGCCCTATAGCGTCGTTTTGAGGGAAGGTGTTGAAACAGTTTTATGTCCAGGATGTGAGGAGTCTGTAGATATTTTCACAGCCCTCTTTTTGATTAGTGCAACATACAGGTCCTCGATGGAAGGCAGGTTGGTAGCAATTGTTTTTTCTGCAATCCTAATTACCCTCTGAAGTCTGTGTCTGTTAGCGACGTGGAGAACGTGATTGTTCAAGCTAATAGCAATGGCTGGATCACAAATGCTCGTTCTGCCACATCTGAACACCAACATTATGCCAATATTAAGCTTGCTTATTTATGTTACGCAGTTTTTCTCAGCCTTGGCAATTTGAAGTTGTGTGGACTTCAACTCCCAGAATTTCCCAGTCAACTATGCTGGCTGGGGAATTCTGGGAGTTAAAGTCTACCCACCTTAAAGTCGCCAAATTCAAGGGACACTAATCTGATCCCTTGACTTTTGTAGCCTGCATTTATTACATGGGTTCCTAACTGGGGGTGCAAAAACTTAGGTTTAGAAATTTCAAAATTATAGTGTATATTTATATAATGATACGCATATAATTATTTCTTTTTTTAAGGAGTACGGAATATATTAGACATGTTTTAGGAGTGCGGGTATAGAAAAGGTTGGGAACCCCTGACTTAGTAGTATCTCATCCCTGTCTTAGTTCAAACTATGTTTTTAATACAGGTATCCTCGACTTATAACAACAGTTCATATTGTGACTGTTCAAAGTTGCAACAGCACTGAAAACTTATGACCTTTTTTTCACACTCAGTTGGTCACATAAACAAAATTCAGATGGTTAGCAACTGGTTCAGATTTAATGATGGTTGCAGTGTCCGAGGCAGAGCTGGTATTCAGCAGGTTCTGACCAGTTCTGGAGAACCAGTAGTGGAAATTTTGAGTAGGTCAGAGAATTAGCCAATACCACCTCTGACTGGCCCCGCCCCCATCTATTCTCCGCCTCCTGAGTCCCAGCTGATTGGCTGGGTCTTCTTTGGTTGCCCTGCACAGGAGAACGGAGCTGGAAAGCAGGTTAGTGGGGTGGGGAGGGAAGGTGGATTTTTCAGTATCGTTCCCTTGCCATGCCGACCAAGCCACGTCCACAGAACCGGTAATAAAATATTTGAATCCCACCACTGGTCGGAGGGTCATGCTATCCCCTTTTCAAGGCCAGTTCTGTCCCAACTATTGTGTTAGTTGTATCATGGCATTCCGCCAATTGATTATTGATAGTCCTCGAATTACAACAGTTCGTTTAGTGGCCATTCGAAGTTACAACGGCACTTTAAAAAGGGACTTATGACCATTTTTCACACTTACCACCCTTGCAGCACTCCCCATTGTCACATGATTTATATTTGGATGCTTGAAAACTGACTCACATTTTTGACGGTTGCAGTGGCCTTGGGTCATGGGAATCTCCTTTTGCGACCTGGCAAGCAAAGTCAGTGGGGAAAGTAGACTCACTGAACAGCCGTGTTGCCAAATGAACAAGTGCAGTGATTCACTTAACGGTTGCGCCAAGGAAAGTCATAAAAATGGGGGGAAACTCATTTAGCCAGCATCTCACTTAGCCATATAAATGTTGGGCTCCATTGTGGTCATAACTTGAGTGGTGCAATGGCTTAGAGATGGAACTCTCGCCTCACAATCAGGAGGGTGTGAGTTCAATCCTGGGTACCGGCAGATATTTCTCTCTCTGGGCCCAGTGAGGAATTACCTGTTGTGAACTCTGTATTGGCAACAGGAAGGGCATCCGGCCACTAAACACTCAGTTCCATTCAGTTGCCCAGACGCTGCCTCTGGTAAGGGATTACGGGGTCATTAAAAGACAAAATAGGGGTCATAAATTTGAGGGCTACCTGTCCTCCTTCCTTTTATCCGCTTGGAGAACACGATGGGTGGGGAAATCCCCTCAAGAATTTTCGCTTGGCTTTTGTGGAATAGAAGCGTATCTCTCTCAATGCCCAGTCAAAATCAGCATCTCTCCTTACGAAGGAAAGACGGCTTTCCGCTCACCGAAGAAGGAAAGATGTCCTTGCGTGAAGCCTCTCCTGGAGCGTGAAATCTTGACAGACCTGAACGATAAAAAGTGGATGATTTCGAAGCTTCTGAGCCAGTCGGATCGTGGGCTGATCTATGAAGGTATTCAGGGGGGATCACCCATTTGGGGAGCGGGGGTGGGTGGTGGAGAAAACTTGCAACCTTGGTGTGCTCTATATTTTTCTGAAGGTGAACCTGTCTTGAAAATGATAGGTTTTCCTTCCCTGAGGTTGGAGTCGTATTGAATCAAAAAAAAAAAAAAAAACCACCTTAAAATAAACTGAAGGGGTAGGCTGATATATTGCCAATATTTCCATTTTTTTCTCAAATGGTAAATCTTCGTTAGATCCTGCACATTTAAGGGCCTATAAATGTACCTCTCTTTCATTCCCTACCAATTTGTCATTTTATTTTATTTTTCACAGCCAAATTAACGTCAGAACTCTCACCAAAGCACAAATACACCCTCAAACTGGTGAGTTCAAATCTCTGGGGTTTAGATATAACGTAGGATTTCTCCACGGAGCTTGAACTGGCTTTTCTAGCTTGCTAAAGATAGGACTGCTTGCCTTTGTGCTTATTACTGTCACTGACCAACGTTTTATACACATATAAAATTTAAAACAAGAAAATTGCTTCCCTCTCTAAGCGGTTTACAGAGTCAGCCTTATTGCCCCCAACAATCTACGTCCTCATTTTACCAATCTCAGAAGGATGGAAAGATGAGTCAACCTTTTGGGAATCCAAACAAATCCTTTTCTTACCTTCCAGTGATCAGCAAACTCATTTGTCTCTAAGATATTTAAGAAGCTATGTTGTCTGGTAGTTAAGGCACCACTCTAGAAAGCAGGAGAGTATGAGTTTTAGTCCTGACTTAAGCATAAAAAGCCACCTGGGTAATTTTAGGCCAATCATGAGGAGACTGGGAGTTCTAGTTCTGCCTTAACACATGAAAACTAGCTGGTAATTTTAGGCCAATCGCAAGAAGACTGAGAGTTCTAATCCTGTTTTAACTAGCTGGGCAGTTTTAGTCCAGTCACGAGGAGGTTGGGAGTTCTAGTCCTGTCTTAGGCATGAAAGCTAGCTGGGTGACACTGGCCCAGTCCTTCTCTCTTATCCCAATCTACCTCACAGGGTTGTTGTGGGGAAAATAGGAAGAGGAAGGTATGTTGAGTCTGCCTCTTTGAGTTATTTGTAAAAATAATCATAAAGGCGGGATATAGATCTAGATATCCCAACTCTGTCATATGTTCATACGTATGTCTGTCTGTCTTTGTCCAAGAACTTCAGCGCTACCTGTTCCCTTTCTTTTCTCAGGATGCTAAAGAGGGAAAGCTGTTTAACGAACAGAACTTTCTACAGCGAGCCGCCAAGAAAGTTGCAGGTAAAAATGAACGTTGGAGGGTGTTTATAAGTGGGTCGTAGGGACATGAACACAGGACACCATCCTCAAACGTCTTCGGGTCTGCTGTGGAATCTCGAATCTCTTCTTGTTCTGCTTCCAGAGTGGGGCAGTTTGAGGGGGTCTGTCAGCCCAAGCTGTGCTACATCTTTCTTTGGTTGCACTGTCCTATTTGATCTCTCCCTGCAGTGGAGAAGTGGAAGAAGCAATATTTAATGCCGTTCCTGGGGATACCTGAATGTGTTGGTTTTGGCGTCCATGAGAACAGCTACAGGTGAGTCCCAGTGATAAAGAAAGTTTGCTCTGTATTTCTCCCATTTCACACCAACCCTGTGGATCTTCCTCTTTTTTGGGCGCATGACTGAACTGTTCTTCTGTTACCATCCCTCGCATGGCCTGTGATTTAAATCTTCAACATTCTCATTTTGTATTTAGCAAAAGTTTGCATTTGGTTTTTTAACAATAGCGCTCAGACTTATATATCACTTCACAGTGTTTTACAGCCCTCTCTAAGCAGTTTGCAGAGTCAGCCTCTTGCCCCCAACGATCTGGGTCCTCATTTGACCCACCTCGGAAGGAGGGAAGGCTGAGTCAACCTTGAGCCAGTGAGAATCAAACTACTGGCAGTGGGCAGGTTAACCTGCAGTACTGCATTTTTCTGAGCAATGCAGTGAGCCACCAGGAAGGAGAATGAGAAAGGGAATAAGAGGAAGGAAGGAAGGTATCATTAGCCCTTAGACTTATATACCGCTTCACAGTGCTTTCCAGCCCTCTAAGCGGTTTGCAGAGTCAGCCTCTTGCCCCCAACAATCTGGGTCCTCATTTGACCCACCTAGGATGGATGGAAGGCTGAGTCAACTTTGAGCCGGTTAGGAACTAACTGCTGGCAGTGGGCAGAATTAGCCTGCAGTACTGCATTCTAACTACCACAGCTCTTACTTTTTCTTCATGTTACAATACCTATTTGATTTACACACTTAATAATGAAGACTGAATTTTGTACACATTAGTTCCAGGTGGGAAGAGATTCTCCAAAGTTTGGAAGGATGTCTTGAAAATAAATGACCAGCTATCAGGCCCCAAGAGCAATACATAGAATTATAGGTAGTCCTTGACTTACCACCACAATTTAGCCCAAAATTTATGTTACTAAGCAAGACAGTTGCTAAGTGAGATTTCCCCATTTTACCACCCCTGCCGCAGTTGTTAAGTGAATTGTTGCAGTTAAGCTAGTCATACAGTAGTCCAATGAATCTGGCTTCCTCATTGACTTTCTTATCAGAAGGTCACAAAAACAGGTAGTGATCACATGACCCCAGGACACTGCATTGCTCATAAATATGAGCCAGTTGTGAAGAATCCGAATGTCAGGGCTCCGGTAGTGACCCCCATTTAAATCATGAGTCTCTAGCCTGATATTCATAGCCCAAAGAAGATTTATTAGGAGAAATCATGCTGGCGCTGCCTGGGAGTAGCCGACTCTGAGGCACATCATTCATTGTCACCCTTGACTCTGCTTTCCCCCTCCCCAGGTGTATCATAATTCACATTCTCCAATGAGACACATCCATAGCCCAGAGTCATCAATCATGCTCTCCAGTTACAATTTTGCAAGGCAGAAACTTTGGTCGCCTGGAAAGTATGAAACATCCATGGAATGCATTTTTAATTTTTGCAGCTGCTACACTACTCCCCCCACCCTTTCTATTGGCAACTCTAAAAGACCAGAGAAATATTTTATGAGTTGACACCGAATTTTAATCACATGACCATGGGAATGCTGTAACAGTTGTAAGTGTGAAAAACGGTCATAAGTCACTTTCACCAGTGTTGTTGCAACCGGTCACGAAATGAACTGTTGTAAGTCAAGCACTACCTGTACTTTTGAGCAGTTTCCTGCATGGATCTTCACCTATAGACCGAAATCTCACCAACCTAAAGCAATTATCTGCAGCACAAAACCTTCTCTGAAAATCGCTAGGGAGCAGCCTTCTTGACTCTTTCTCCCACCAAAACTATCTAAGCTTCACCACTTCTTTGACCTTGGGAAGGCAGCCCCTCCCACTTGGGAATCCAGACTACATTCCACCCTGCTAGCCTGCCTAGTGTAGTTAAAAACCTGGTTTTTTAACTAGCAGATGATCAAGAGTAGATTCACATGCAACTTCAATCTCCTTTGATTGGCAGGTTCCTGGTCTTTCCCGAATTGGGTCGATCTCTTCAGTCAATCCTGGACGACAACAAAAACCAGATGACGGAGAAAGCTGTATTGCAGTTTGCAGTCAGGCTGGTATGGGATGCGAGGAAGGCACAGGTTGGGGAAGGAATTTCTCTGATGGGCAGAAAGGATGGCCTTAAAGGAAAGGAAGAGCTTTTTACTAAGGCAACAATCAGATAAAAGAAACCTGAGTCCAGGGCAGACCAGTAATCTGAAAAAGCATCTCAAACAGGATCCTGCCTAGTTCCAATCAGTATAAAGCGGTGTGGAGGCGAATGGAGGTTTTCAATATATTGTTAAAAACTGACTCTGCTGTCCCCAAGGTGCTTTTTCAAGAGGCAGTTGGATCAGCAACAGTCCTGAAAAATGGGGATTTGCATTGCTGACACTTCCCATCTGCCTTTCTCTTTGCCTCTAGCTTGACGTCCTGGAATATCTTCATGAAAATGAGTATACTCACGGGAATCTGGCTGCTGAAAACATATATGTGAATCCAGCTGATCTGACTGTGGTAAGGAAAGGAGCAAGAGTCTCTAGGACAACTGGCCACTGGACCAACGTTACATAATATCAAAGAAATGGTGAAATAGAATAATTAAAGAAAGGACGTAAGAGGAGGAACAAAATAGCAATAGCTATTAGACTTATATACCGCTTCACAGTGCTTTTACAGCCCCCTCTAAGCAGTTTACAGAGTCAGCCACATGCCCCCAACAATCCAGGTCCTCATTTTACCCACCTCGGAAGGATGGAAGGCTGAGTCAACTTTGAGTCAGTCAGAATCGAACTTCTGGCAGTGGGCAGAGTCAGCATTCTAACCACTGTGCACTATGGAGGGAGGGAGGAAGGGAGAAAAGGAAGAGCAATCGCAATAGCACTTAGACTTATATACCGCTTTATAGCGCTTTTACGGCCCTCTCTAAAGCGGTTTACAGAGTCAGCTTCTTGCCCCCAACAATCTGGGTCCTCATTTTACCCACGCCGGAAAGTGGGAAGGCTAAGTCAATCTTGAACTGGTCAAGATCGAACTGCCAAATTGCAGTCAGCCGGCAGTCAGCAGAAGTAGCCCTGCAGTACTGCACTCTAACCACTGGGGCTCCTAAATGAAGTGCGAATAACAAAATGAAAGTAATTTTTAAATTATTTTAAATAATCCAATAGTTGTGGGAGTTTTCTGTTGGGGAATTGTCTGCGGGGAATTGTCCCTGGTAAGCTGGCCACGGCAAGTTGGCTGTGGTCAATTGGCCCCCGTTCCAAGGAGCAGCGGGCAGGAGAACAAATCGGGGCATTCTAATCAGGTTGTTACAGATCATAAAATAGGACAAAACTCGTTTAACGGATGTCTCACTTAGCAACAGGAATTTGGGGCTCGGTAAGTTGTTCCCTGTAGCTTTATTTTGAGGATCTTCAGTTCTTCTTCATTCTTACCCTCCAGGTTACCTTAGCAGATTTCAGCTTCGCCTTCCGATACAGCCCTGGAGGGAAACACGTGCCGCAGAGGGAATGCAGTCGGACTCCTCATGAAGGCACCTTGGAATTCATCAGCTTAGACAGCCACAGGGGAGCTGGTGAGACCCTGTTGCAAATGCAGGTCTAGATTTGCCCATATCGCCTCTCTTGGTTTGGGAGGGTTGCTGTTCTGACCCAGCTCCCCAAACACGACAAGCCCTCTTGACGTGAACTCAAAAAGATTCCTGTCGGCATTCCAGAAAGACCAAAGTCCCCAACACCAAGACTCCGAGGCAGGCGTTTTCTCAAAGTCCCCTTTTTATTAGAATTGACATACTGGCATATCTGGGAAAACCCAAATCTGAGAGATCTGGATTTTCCTCCAATAATTAAAAAAAAAAAAAATCACAAAATCCATCCCCTGGACTCGTTAGTCCATCCCCTGGTCCAATCCCCATCCGTCCCAACTGGAGACATCCCATAACCACTCCTCATCCAGGTGCAGGGAAGACATGACTTTGACTGCAAGGAAGAATGCTATTGTGTCTAGCTACCTACACTCTACAACAAGGATCTTCAGACTTGGCAAGTTGAAGACTTGTGAACTTCCAACTCCCAGAATTCCTGAGCTAACATGACTGGAGAAGGGATCCTGGGAGTTGAAGTCCACACCTTTTAAAGCTGTCCAGTTTGAAGACCCCTGCTCTACAAAATCCCACCTCTCAATTTCCCAGGCAGAGGAATGTGGCAGCATGGAAGCTTCTGGTGCTAATATGGCTTCCAAAGCTGACGATTCCTTTATTAGGAATGACGGAAGCCAAGTAGGTGTAACTGGGGAAAGACGACCCTTCAAATAACCTGGGCAGGGCTGCACAACCTTTGGGCTATGGCCCACTACTGAGCCTGGTCTATTCACAACCGGGCTGCGTTAGTGCTGGGCTGACTTCTATCCCACAAAATTATGTTTGACATCAAGGGTTGTTCTCAGCTGATTTCTGAACATGGTGTAGAGCCCCCCTCTAAAACATGGGAAAGCTGCATTCGCTCCTTGATAACTGAGACAGATCAACTTTGGAAATTTATCTATTTATCCCACCCTTTTATTATTTTTACAAATAACTCAAGGCAGCGAACACATCTAGCATATCTTTCTCCTCCTATTTTCCTTACAGTAACAACCACCTTATTAGTGCAGTTGGGGTGAGAGAGTGTGTGGCTGGCTGAAAGTTATCCAACCAGCTTTTCTGGCCAAAGCAGGACTAGAATTCACAGTCTCTTGTTTTTGGGTGTGTATGTGTGTGTGTCCCCTTCTTTAAAGCTTTCAGAAAAACTGAATAAGAAGAAAAATGAAGAACAAGAATGAGCTAGAATTCACAGTCTCTTGGTGATTGACCGAATTACCCAGCCAGCTTTCATGGCTAAGGAGGGGACTGGAACTCACAGTCTCCAGGTCATTGACCCAAAGTCTCTTAGCTAGTTGTCATGGGTAAGGCAGGACTCCAACTCCCAAGCTCCTAAGGGGCATGACGTCTGCTTCCAATATTTCGTATGGGGATCTGCTTGTTCTTTACAGCTCCGTCCCGTCGAAGTGACCTTGAATCCTTGGGTTACTGCCTGGTAAAGTGGCTGTGTGGTGCCCTTCCCTGGTCTGCAGACCTGACCGATCCCTGCGTGGTCACAGAGAAAAAAGAGAGGTGTGTGCACACTTGCAACTCTTGGCAACTGCCTGCTGTTAGAAAAAAGACAAGGGATATTTCAGCTACCACCAGCCAAGGTTGCGGTGCCTACTGAGTGTTGATAATAGGATCCTGTTTTGTTTTGTTTTTTCATCTTGGTCCCACATCCTTATTTTTCATCCTGGAGAGACAAAAAAATTCCAATAGAAAAGAATGTCTGTAGACCAAGAGTTGAATTGTAAAGTCTTTGGTGCTCTGAGAGTTGGTTATTTCCTTGCAGACGTTTCATTACCCAACTAGGTAATATCATCAGTGATATAGAAGGGAGTAGGGTTTGCAAAGAGGAGGAAGGAGAGAAGGAGGTGGAGGAGACCTGTGGGGTCCTTGGTGTTCTCTGAGCTCGGTGCGTTTTTTGGGAGATGTTTCATTACCCAACTAGGTAATGTCATCAGTGCTAGAAGGAATGGGGTTTGCTCTTCATTTACATTCAGTAATTCGCCCTGTCAGTGTCAGTAGGGCTGTTGCTTTCTCCTTGGTTACTCCTTGGTTGGGCTGTTGTTTCCTGCTTGATTGTCTGGTTCCAATAGAATAGAGCAGTAGTGGCTAACCTTTTTGGGCTCCTATGCCAAAAATTGTGTTCATGCTCGCGTGCCAGCACCCAGAAGGCAATGCACAGCCCTCCCATGCCCACTGTGCATGTGTGTGTAATCCCCCCCATGCCACCCCCTTACCTGCACTGTGCCTCCCAGCTCATTTTTGGCCTGTTTGAGGCCTTTTTCGGCCTCCCGGAGGCTTCAGGAAAGCTGCAGCCTTTGTAGGCCGGAAATACAGGAAGTGACAAAATGGTCCTATTTTTCGGCATGCAAAGGCTTTCCTTAAACCTCTGGGAGTCCAAAAAAGGCCGAAAAATCAGCTGGGAGGCGCGCATGTGCAGTGAGGTAAGTTTGCCTGTGGCTCGAGTACCGGCACAAATGGTTCTGCATGCTACCTGTGGCACACGTGCCAAAGGTTTGCCATCACGGTACTAGAACATCTGTAGCTCAGGATTGAACTGTAATGTCCTTGATACTCTCTGGAATTGGTTTGTTTGCTTGCAGGTATTTTATTATCCAACAGCACAAATGCTAGAAAGGAGTGCTAGTTGCTGTCTGTTTATACACAAAAACTAAACCAAAAGCAGCAGCCTAACCAAGGAGCTATCAAAGAGAAAGCAACAATTCCACAAACACTTAGCAAGCTTACAACCACAATGGAGCCCAAAATTTTATGTTGCTAGGTGAGCCATTTGTTAAGTGAATTTTGCCTTATTTTACAACCTTTCTTGCCCCAATGGTTAAATGAATCACTGCAGTGGATTAAGTTAGTAACTCATTTGTTATACAAATAATATCCCAATTACAACCGTAACAGGGCTGTCCATCACGGTCAAAATTCATGGCAGTCATAAAACAGGTTGGTTGCATGACAACCTGATTTTTAGCACTTCTTTTTGCCATACTAGTTAAGTGAATCGGTATTGTTAAAGCAAACGCCATGGTCCTTCATTTAACCAGTGGTCCTCTAGAGGCACTGTCAGGGTTCCGGCGATTGCCCTAATAAATCATGAGCCTCGAGCCAAGCTTCAAAAGAATTCAAAAGATTGATTAGGAGCAACATGTCCTGGCCATATGAAGCTAACTCTGTAATTACATGTAATTTACTATCACCTATGACCCTGTTTCCCCCCACCCCCCTGGGTATGTCATACATCAGATTCTCCAATGAAACACCTTCACAAATGAGTGTCATCAATCACACTTTCCAATGAAGGATTTTCGCAGGCAGAAGATCCAGTAGCCTAGGCTACAATCTCCACAAGATAAGCGTGGAATGTGATTTTGGCCTTCATCTGCTGCACTGCTCCTCAGGCCTTCCCCACTCCACCCCTCCTTATGGCAACTCAGAAATAGGTTTAGGAATGATTTACGAGTTGACAGGCACAGTTTTGCCAACCTTCAGGTGCAAATACTGTTTTGGGGCAGAACCATGATAAAGGACAGTCATAGGGCCCCAGGATGCTGCGAACAGGCATAAACTCAAGTCAATGTGTATTGTCAATGCACAAGTCTCATCTCAGCTGTTCATCTCGTCCTATTTAAGAGATTCGTGTTGATTGTCATTTCCTTTGTAGGTGCAAAGTGGATGTTATCAAAAATCCAAGACTGTCCTTTGGCTGGAGAGCCTTACCAGGTAAAGGCGAATTGACGTGTTCTCATTTTAGTATTCTCATTTTCACTTTAGGGTTTACTTTTTAGAGGGTTACTTGGTGGTGCAGTGGTTAAAATGCAGTACTGCAAGCTACTTCAGCTGTCTGCCTGTTGTTTGGCAGTTTGATTCTCACCTGCTCAAGATTGACTCAGGCTTCCATCCTTCCCAGATCGGTAAAATGAGGATCCAGATTGTTGGGGGCAAGAGGCTGACTCTGTAAACTGCTTAGAGAGGGCCGTAAACCACTATGAAGCGGTATATAAGTCTTAAGTGCTATTGCTATTGCTTTTCCTTTTCTCCTTCCTTCCTTCCTTCCTTCCTTCCTTCCTTCCTTCCTTCCTTCCTTCCTTCCTTCCTTCCTTCCTTCCTTCCTTCCTTCTTTCCTCCCTCCCTCCCTCCCTCCTCCCTTCCCTTCCCCTTCTTTCCTTCCTTCCATGCCATTGTTAGAATGCAATGTTGCAAGCTAATTCTGCCCACTGCCTGCAGTTTGCTCCTGACTGCTCAAGATTGACTCAGCCTTCCATCCTTCCAAAATCAGTAAAATGAAGACCCAGATTGTTGGGGGAATAATAGGCTGACTGTAAACCATTTAGAGAGGACTGGAAAGCACTGTGAAACAATATGTGTCTTAAATGCTTTGGCTACTTCATGGTTGTTCTCACAACAGCTCTCCACATTATAGGTAGTCCTCAACTTATGACCACAATTGAGCGCACAGTTTCTGTTGCTAAGTTGTTAAAGTGAGTTTTGCCCCTCTGTATGACCTATCTCGCCAAAGTTGTTAAGTGAATCACTACAATTTTTAAGTTACAATACAGTTGTTAAGCAAAATTGGCTTCCCCATTGACTTCGTTTGTCAGAAGGTCGCAACATGGGATCACATGATCCATGGGACACTGCAACCATCATAAGTACATGCCAGTTGCCAAGTGTCTGGCTCTTGATCATGTGACCATGGAAAAGCTGCGACTGGTGTAAGTGTGAAAAATGATCATCAGTCACTTTTTTCAGTGCCGTCGTAACTTTGAATGGTCACTAAACAAACTTGTAAGTCGAGGACTACCTATATTCTCAGTGAGAAATAATCAGCTACGATTCTGCACAGCCAGTTGTGACAGGGCAGCTGGCTGGGGAATTCTGGGAGCTGAAGTCCGCCCATCTTAAACGTTGCCCCAGTTGAGAAACGCTGCAGAATTTGCAGTTAGGAGTTCTGGCATCCCAGGTTATATTCCCACTGTTACAGCAGACAAGTTGTGTCCTTGTGCTGCACTTTCTGTGACTTGCAATTTGCTTTTTTGTCTATTTACGTATCTGGGAGACATCCTGATAAATGGTTCTCATTTCCTATTGTCTAGAACAGCAGGCCCTGAATATTCTATAAATATTCAGTGTGATGTTGTCTCTTTTTCCTTCTAATGCCTGTCATCAGGTACAAACTTTGTTTTAATGGAGCCCGTGGCCCATACACCAAGAATAAGTTAATTTGCTTTGATTTCTATTCCTTTTGAATTTACATGAATATGGACAGTCCTGGGTTCAAAACCACTGCAGAAATCTATTGAGAGACTGAATCAATCCAATCTCAGTCCAGCCTTTTTGTTTTTGGATAAAATCAAGAAAGACTTCCCTGTAAACTACCTCAAACTTCTGGATTGATCAGCCAAGCAGAATAATTGTACTATAATTCTCCATTTTACTTTCATTGCTGTGCTTTGCCAGTCTTCTGAGTGAATAATATGTGGAAAGGCAGGTTAAAAATGCTGTGAGATTGATTCTTGGGATTTCTTACACACTCAAAGCCTCTGTTGCTTGGTCTTCAGGAAGACCATTACCAAGCTGGGTCAGAAAAATCAATAGTTTTTAATCTAGTGTTTTCCAACTTGGCAACTTGCTGGCTAGGGAATTCTGGGAGTTGAATTCCACTCATCTGAAAGTTGCCATGTTGAAAAAACATTGATGTAAGCCATTTGTTGCGACAACACACATTCTGCAATTGTTACTTAGAGAGGCCAGCTCTTTTCATCGTCGTCCATGGAGATCTGTTTGATTAACTGATTGATTGATTTTTAAAGAATCCCTACAGAAATACCTGCAACAAGTAATGACTTTGGAATATGAAGAAAAACCAAACTACGAAGAACTGCGAATGTTATTTACGAGGCCTCTTCAGCTGATGAGAGCATCGGCCTATGACTCAGTGGACCTCAGAGTAGCACCCTAGGTGAGCTGTGATTTCATTTCCAGTCCCATCAAAAGAACATCACAAGCCCTGCTAAGTGGCAAATTCTTTCCTGTTGAGAGTATTACTTAAAAAGAAAACAAAAACCAAAGGAGGACACTTGTTTAAACTGGCCACTTCTGAACTTGACATAGCTGGAGATATCTGGAACAGGTAGGCAAATGTTGGGGTGGTGTAGTAGATGGATGGATGGGTGGGCAGGTGGATGGATGGATGGATAAGATGTGAGAGAGATGTAGGTGTGTGGATGGATGGATAAGATGATAGATATGGATAGACAGACAGACAGAAGATGGATGTAGGTCAGTAGATGGATGGATGGATGATGTAGACAGACAGACAGACATATATGGATGGACAAATGGATAGATGAATAAAGATAGATATAGACAGACAGACAGATAAAAGATGGATGTAGGTAGGTAGGTGGATGGGTAGATGGATGGATGATAGAGATATGGATGGACGGACAAATGGATAGATGGATAAGATGATAGATATAGACAGACAGATAGAAGATGGATTTAGGTAGGTTAGTAGGTGGGTGGGTAGATGGATGATAGATAGATAGATAGATAGATAGATAGATAGATAGATAGATAGATAGATAGATAGATAGATAGATAGGATAATGGATGGATGGATGGACAGAAGAGAGAGACACAGGCTGTCAAGGCACTATATAGCTTCACCCAGCGGCTTGCTGGCAGAATTGAAGCAGCCACTTTTCACACAAGATTCCTTCAACATGTGAGGAGTGTAATGTGTAGTTCAACCTTTTGTGAGAGTAAAAAAGAATGTCAATTCAAGAAGAGAAGAATGATAAACCTTTTGTTCATCTCACTTATCGCACCGTTCATCATTCACACACACACACCTCTTTTCCCTTGTGTTGTGAGCAGTGACATTGAAAGCGGTTAAAATTACCAAGCACAGATTTTGAGATCGGAAACAGCTTATCCTGGGACCTTGTCCTATCTGGGTAACAATTTTGCCTTTTGCTGTGATGCATTTCTGCATCAATATGGCTCCTGGTTAGTTCAGACATATTTAGCACTTACAGCTTTGTATTAAGCAGTGCTGATTTATCCTTTCATTAGATGTTGTTTTCAGTAGCAGAGAGAAAATTGTCATTATTTAGCAGCTTCTCCCTTTATTCTGACAAATTTGTTTTTGGGTGTGTATGTGTGTGTGTCCCCTTCTTTAAAGCTTTCAGAAAAACTGAATAAGAAGAGAAATGAAGAACAAGAATGAGCTTTACGGGTCTTGAAAAATGCACTTAAGAGTCGAACTCACTGGAATGTCTTCACATTGGAACAGTTGGCAACGTCGTTTTGTGTGCGTTTGCTTTTTATTTCCAATTTTTAATAAGAGAGGGAAAGTGGTTTTCTTGGAAATGCTGTTAGGGTTTTGCTGTGACCTATAGCAAGCTAAAGATTTATCCAGGGACATAATTTAATTTAATGCATTCTGGCAAATCTTCCTTTGATAAATGATTACTTACACATTTAATTTATAAAGAGTTGTTGTCCAAATATTCAACTCAAAACCCGAACCTTTAAAAAAAAAAAAGGGGGGGGGGGGGGAGAAGGATTGTAAATATTTTAATTTTGTTTTTAATCTTGCTTTTAGTGTCTTGAAAAGTTCATTTTATTCTATTGCATAAATATTTTATTCTATTATTTTATCTCTAGTTTAAAGGGTGCTTTGTCAGGCAGAAGGACTGAGAAAAAGGTTTTAATCTTTTTAACGTGTGCTTTGTTGATTTTGTAGTAAAAAGTTGTACGGTGAGGTCCAAGTTTGTTTTGTGTGATCTTTGCATGGCAGAAAAATCCAGCAACATAGGGAACATTTGAGATCAGCTCCTCATCTTTGTGGGAGATCGCTACATTTTCCCCTCCTTTGGTTCATAATTATTATAAATTAATTTGTTAGAATATATTCTTACCAGCAGTTCTGTTTATTATAACAGAACTGTGCTGAGAAACTGATCTAAATGTCAGATGAAGTAAAAAATAAGACCCCATTAACATAAACCCACATTTTGGATTAGGTAGATATCTATGTATTAATCTGTAAACTTCCAATTGGTGTTGAAATATGGGCCCAGTTGATGGGGAAAATGAAGAAATTACAGTTCCGGAGTGCCATACTTTTACGAAATCTTGGACCTCCAGCCAATGCACCATCTTCGTAATAACTCTGAGTTCAATAGTAGTAGTAACTGTGAGAGGGATCTTGGAGTCCTACTAGACAATCCCTTAAATATGAGCTAGCAGTGTGCTGCAGCTGCCAAAAAAGCCAACAGAATTCTAGACTGCATAAATAGATGGATAGAATCCAGATCATGTGAAATTAATAACTTTATAATGCCTTGGTCAGGCCACACTTGGAATTCTGCATTCAGTTTTGGTCACCACGATGTAAAAAAAAGATGTTGAGACTCTAGAAAGAGTGCAGAGGAGAGCAACCAAGAGGATTAGAGGGCTGGAAGCTAAAACATAGGAAGAACGGTTGCTGGAATTGGGTATGTCTAGTTTAATGAAGAGAAGGGCTAAGGTTGACATGATAGCAGTCTTCCAATATTTCAGCGCTTGCCACAAAGAAGAAGGAGATTTCTTCAAAGCACTTGTAGGCAAGACAGGAAGCAACAGATGAAAACTAATCAAGGAGAGAAGCAAACTAAAACTAAGAAGAAATTTCTTGACAGTGAGGATAATAAAACTAGTGGGACAGCTTGCCACCAAAAGTCAGGGGTGCTTCATCACTGGAGGCTTTTCAGAAGAGACTGGACAGCTCCTTGACTGGAATGGTACAGGATCTCCTTCTTGAGCAGCGGGTTGGACTAGAAGACCTCTAAGGTCCCTTCCAACTCTGTGATTCTATTCTGTTCTTTGTCTCTTTTCTTTATTTATCATGTATTTTTCTGTATCTAACAAAGTGACAGCCGTGCCTGCTGCACAAGACCTGCAGGATGAATAAGAACAGAGTTGGAAGAGATCTTGGCTGTCCAATCTCTTCTTAAAACCCTTCATTGAGGGAGCATCCATAGCTTCTGAAGGCCAGCCGTTCCGCTGGCAAATTGTTCTGTCAGGAAATATCTCCTTATTGCTAGGCTGGTCCTCTCTTTGATTGGTTTCCACCCATTGTTTCTCATGCTGCCTTCAGGTGCTTTGGAGAATAGCTTGACCCTCTCTTCTTTGGGGCGGCTCCTGAGATATTGGAAGACTCAGTCCCTGGTCCTTCTTTTCGTTCAACTAGATCTACTCAATTCCTGCAGCCGTTCTTCGTGTGTTTTAACCTTCGGTCCCCCTGATCGTCTGTCTTTGTTCTTAAAAATTCTGAAAAAAAAAGCACAAGGAAGCCACCCAGAATTGGTTGGTATCCTTTATCCGTGCTAAATGTGGCTTTGTGTTGCCATCTCATGTCTGTTGCCGGCCTAGCATGAGTTACATTGAATAACAATGTTCTCCATCAGATGACGAATCTCTCTGGGATTGTAGCCAAAACAAGCTACCGAGAAACGAGAAGAAAATAAACATGGCTGGAGAAGACAGGAAACTGGTTTAATCGAGATGCAAGAACAGGGGCTCCTAAATCTAACAAAGATCAGAAGTGGCTTGTATAATCCTGAATTAACTGTCAGATGCAAGAAGTCAAGAACCAGGGCAGAGTTCAAAACTATTACAAGTTTGAGGGATCCTTGATGGTCTCTTGAGTTTAGTTGTTGTTGGGTTTTTTTTGCAAATGATTCATTACCCAGCTAGGTACATTATCATGAGCACCAGTGATATTACCTAGTTTGGGTAATGAAACATCTGCCCAAAAAGTCAACCATGCTCAGAGCACACTGAGGACCCCTCATTTCAACCCTGAGCTCCAAATATTCTCCCGTATGGTACCACATATGGATGTCACTCTTCAGAAAGCACGGAAGTGGCAAAAATTTGCATGTAGGCAAAGCTAGTTAGCTAGTTGGGTCATGAAACGTCTGCAGGAAAATAACCAAACTCAGCACCAAGGACCCCTCATTTCAACTCTATGCTACAAATATTATCCTTTATCGGTACTAAAAGTTTACTCCATGCTAACTATACACAAGAATCTGAACTACTAACGGGCAAGGTGAATTGGCGCCAGATAAGAGTCAATGCACTTCAAAGGGAGCTGGACTTAGGTTTCTTAGAGGAGCGTAGGGATTCCAAACAGATGATGCATTTGATCCCACCCTCCAGCTCAGCCTGGTCATCTCCTACATCAACTGAGCTAGCCCATTTTCTATGTGAGCACAAAACCAGGACTCCAAACTAACTACCAAGACGGTCCACACTATTAAAAAAAAATTAATCAAGATTAACACTAACCAAGCCTAGTCCGGTCCCCAGATCTCTACTGCCTTCATTTGCCAGTCACCAGGTCTTTAGATGACTTGATTGAGGTGGTTGGGAGAACGAGTTTTCAGTGAGAACCAGAAGGTTGTTGTGATGGAAGAGAGGAAGGCACATCGCAAAGAAGAGCCCACTAAGTGGTACACATCCTCAGCTGAAACACTTAGATTGGGAGGCAAAGACCTTGCCACAGCTTGTAGCTATCACGCTTTGGTGTATGTTATGACCACAGGGTTCACATTCTTACAAATCACATTTAAAAAAAAAAAAAAAAGACAAGGTTTCCTGACATGGAAAAGATTAACCAACTCGTTAGCCGAAAAGTAAACAGGAGGATGCAGAAGAGATGGTGTTTTTTTTAAATTATTATTTTTATTGTGGCCTGTATGAAGACACAAATCAGAACACGAACCTGTTCAAAGACCAGGCCCGTCCAAAGACCAACCGGCAGTTATCTTGATGTCTCCCAAGGAAGCAAGAAGAGTTGGACATTCAAGTGTTCCTCAGAACTGATCTTCCAGCTGTTCCAGATAGGACTCAAAGGAGGAATCAGCCTAGACTCTCTACGTAAACACAAGAGGGCTAGATCTGACCCCACCCCTGAATTCCTTAAAGTCTTATCTGGTCTTTTCCCAGGCGAAAGCTGTCTGTCTGCAGAGATTCCTGTACTATAGGCAGAGAACAATAAAGTAACTAGTTTCACCTCTACACCTAATGGGTCTCTTTGTTAGCGCCTGACACTGCCCCGCTGATGAAGGGGACCAAGACCTTGCCTTCAATGCATCAAAAATCATGCGCTTCAATGCATCAGAAATCTTCCCTCCACCCCCTA
Organism: Hydrophis major; assembly: GCA_033807585.1. Taxonomy (NCBI): domain Eukaryota; kingdom Metazoa; phylum Chordata; class Lepidosauria; order Squamata; family Elapidae; genus Hydrophis; species Hydrophis major. The sequence goes on along the minus strand of CM066340.1, from coordinate 10,276,602 downwards.
CACAAACAGTCCCTGTCGAGATGAATGAATTTACTTATTGAATTTACTTATACACCGCCCATCTTGCCTGAGTGACTCTGGGCAGCTTACAAACACTGCAATGAAATCCCAATAAACCCAAGTCAAACAGGCAGGTTAAAAAAACAAAGAGCTAAGAACAACTTAGAACTTCCAGCTGCAAAATAAAAAATAAAAAAAAATCAGTGTTAAAATGCAGAAGATTTAAAAGGGCTGTGTCACACAGAAACCCCCTCCCACCATTCATAGGGGCATGGAAGCTGTGTTTGTGTGTGTGTGTGATCACCTCTTGGGGGAGGAGGGTGTAAAATATTCTTGCCTTAAGCCAAAAGATGAAACGAAGCAGGCCAGGCCAGGCCCACCTTCCTGGACGAAGCCGTCATTGGCTTGAGAAGGTACCATACCGCCTACCTGAATTCATCCATCACCTGTTCCTGGATCTTTGAAGGGGGCTAAGATGCTGCGTTGGGTCGCATCTTCTTCAGGCCGACCCACCAGCCCCGGGCGGGTCCTGAGCTCTCACGGTGCCTTGCAGATTTTCCGCGATGGAGGAAGGGAAATATGGTCCTCCGGTCCAGATGTGCTTTTAATCCGGCGTCACATCTGCAGCGCGAAGAGGCTTGCTTGTGCCATGAGCAACCGGGAGCCATCAGCTGGGATGGAGGAGGAGGAGGAGGAGGCGGCACCGGGTAGGGTGGGGAGGAGAAAAGCGCCCCGCTTGGCTCCAAACCAAGGCGTCTCTCCGTGTCCCCCACCCACGCGTGTTCCCTGCGCGTCAGCGGGGAGGGGCTCAGCCGGCCCTCGGTGCCCGCCTCCCTCCTCCTTCTCTTCTCTTCCTCCCTCCCCGCCCAGTGCCGGAGAGCCAGGATGGCAACGAAGTCGGCGGCCGTCGGAGGAGCCGCGGCGGAGAAGCCCGGAGCGCGGCGGGGCTGAGCAAGGTAAAATATACAAAACCCAGCCCAGCCTCAACCGGCGGAGGCGCCTCGGCTCCTGCCTGGGATTTGGCTGCCTGGGTTTTGTCCAGCCTCCCTTCCCTCTCTCCTTTCCTCCCCCCCCTCCATCTGCGGAGTATGCCCAAAGCCCTTCCCCCTCACACACTTTGCGAAGACCTCCTTCCTTGCTCCTCAAAGACCCCGGGAGTCTCCACCGCCTCCCCAGTGGCTCCTTCCCCTTTCTTCCTCCTTCCCCTTGGCCAGGTCGCCTCTCCCGAATTTCCATGCCGCCCTCCTCCTCCCCTCCCCCCCCCTGTCTGACTAGCCTGCCCTGCCCTTCCCGCTCCCCTTTTCCTCCTTCTCCCGACCATCCCCGGTTGCAGGGCTTCCTTTCCCCACCTCTGGCTGGCTGGAGCCCTAATGTGATGTACAGGGGGATGAATCACACACACCCTGCTGAATGACATCACTCTCTCCTTCCTCCCGAAAGCTTTGCTCTTTTTTTTTTCCTCCTCCATCCCAACCAGTATCTTTGGGGTGGGGGTTAGGGGCTGCGTCTGGTTCCTTGGCCTGTCTGGAGAGTAAGACTTGGGGGGGGGGGCTGTTGTGAAGAAAAGGGGCTGTGTGTGTCTGGGTTTCATAACACAAAGGCAGCAGGCGTAGTGGATGGAGTGGGGCCATCTGCAGGTAAGCCAGTTCCAGTCCCTTCGGGGCTGATAGTTTATTTTATTTATTTTGTCGAGCCTGCATTAAGCTCACAGATACAGGACTAAACAGGATGATTCATAAACGAAATGGGTATGAATAAAGGGAACAACAGGACAGGGACGGTATGCGCTTTGGCTAAGGCGCTTTGGCTAAGATGCACATCCCTTCTCTGCTCTATGCTAGCCCGGAAGGTTGGCAAGGCCGATGGTCTTAGAGACACGTAGCCCCCTTCAGTGTTGTGGTCTTTGATTTGGGGTGGGTTATAGGATGTCTTGTCCTTAAAGGGTGGCCGTAGGCCTGCAAACTCCTGGGCCGGAGGAGTTTTGGGTGGGAGCCTTGATCTTAAAGCTCTTCTCGAAGAGCGGCATTGCTTTGGAAGGGGCAGAGGAGCTGGCTTGGCACATTGCAGCGAGAGGCCGCGCTGATAGGCCCCTTTCTTTCATCATGCTTTCTCTGCGGGTTGTTGTTGTTTTTTGAAGTGTCACCACTAGACAGCTGCACAAGGCAAAACCGAATCTTTCCACGCCTCATGCTGGGTCGAGCGGCTGAGTGGCACCCCGTGCAATGTGGTTTTGAGTAAGATGGGTCCTTGGTTTGGCATTGTGCAAACGGTCCATCGTTTCCATGCAGGAACATTGCTACGGTGAACGGCTCTGCACTGCAACGTGGGGAGCCAGCTGGCGTGGACCTGCTTAGAAAACAGCTTTCTCTGTTGCTAAGAGTTTGAGCCAGCTCTCTCCTGGGCTTAGGCACGGAGGAGGCACTGGAATTAAGGTCAAATGAGGGCAGCTGCCAAGAAGGGGGGAGGGAACTGTTGGTGGAATGGCAGGAACTCAGCTGGCTTCCCACAGGTGCCACTGAACAGGATTTGGCTAGTGTGTGTTGGATGGATTGTGTGAACCAAATCTGCTGGGTTAAGAAGCTCTCACATAGTTTTTTTGTTTTTTTAAAAAAAGAATGAAGGTTGGGCCAACACCCTCTGTCTTTGCTTCACACTTTGTCATTTGGGAGAGGTTGTTTTGTTATGAATCCAACTACATGTAGTTTACATGGACATGGTGGCTCCGTGGCTAAGACGCTGAGCTTTTGTTGATCAGGAAGGTCGGCAGTTCAAATCCCTAGCACTGCATCACGGAGTGAGCTTCCCTCCTTGTCCCAGCTTCTTCCAACCTAAAAGCACATAAAAAAAGGCTAGCAGAAAAATAGGGACCCCTTTGCTGGGAAGGGAACAGCGTTCCTCCATGCGCCTTCTGCATTTCGTCATGCCGGCCACATGACCACGGAGACGTCTTCGGACAGTGCTGGCTCTTCTTCGGCTTTGTAACCGAGATGAGCAACGCCCCCTAGAGCCGGAAACGACTAGCACGGATATGAGAAGAGAACCTTCATGTTGACCTTACATGTAGTCCTCGGTGTACGATCACAGTTGATCCCAACATGTGATCCTGTGGCTAAGCGAGACATTTGCTAGCTGGGTTTTGCTCCACGTTATGACCTTTCTTGCCACCGTTGTTAAGCAAACCCCCCTGCAGTTGTGAAGTGAGTAATACAGTTCTTAAGTGGATCTGGCTTCCCACATGGACTCTGCTCATCATAAGGTTGCAACAGGGATCACGTGACTCCTGGGACCTTGCAACCATCATAAATAGGAGTCAGTTGGTAAGCATCCAAATTTTGTTCATGTGGCCATGGGGAGGCTGCAACAGCCATGAGTGTGGAAAACGGTCGCAAGTCACTTTTTTCAGGGGCATAGTAACTTTGAACGATCACTAAATGAATGGTCGTAAGTCAAGGACTGCCTGTAATTGTGTCCTATTCCATAGTCAACCTACAAATACTTTCTTAGCATCACGAGTCTCCAAAAATAAAATATAGAATAGGAATAGAATAGAATAAAATAGAATAGAATAGAATATTAGAATGAGGAATGGAATGGAATAGAATAGGAAAAATTGAATAGAATAGGAATGGAATGGAATGGAATGGAATGGAATAGAATAGAATAGAATAGAATAGAATAGAATAGAATAGAATAGAATAGAATAGAATAGAATAATGGAATGAAGAAATAGAATACCATGGAATAGAATAGAATAGAATAGCATGGAATAGAATAGAATAGAATAGAATGGAATGGAATAGAATAGAATAGAATAGAATAGAATAGAATAGAATAGAATGAGCTGGAAGGGACCTTGGAGGTCTTCTAGTCCAGCCCCCTGCTCAAGCAGGAGAACCTACACCAATTCATGAATGAATGAATGTTTTCTTCTGATCAATCTTAACTCACTTCTACACATGAGCCCTATTGGGTGGGAGTAGTGGGGGGGGGGGAATGTCCATTAGGAAGTCCAAGGGGAATCTGGTGGTCTTTGTATCCCTTGCATTGAACTGACATCGACTCATTGACTTGAGTTGGTTGCCTAGCAGAACTTCCACTGCTATTGACACCAGTTTCAATGGCAAAGAATGTTTTCGATGCTGAAATGTTGAACTCTAAGGGTACAGCCCATTTTTCCCATAATCGCACCTTGAGCTACCTGCTGGACTTTCCTCCCCTTCTCCCTCCAGAAGTAGATCTGTCATCATCCCTCATTCTTTCGAGATTATATTTATTCTTTTGCAAATTACTCACATCCCGCCTCTATTATTTTTTACCCCCCCCCCAAAAAAAAAATATATCAAGGCAGCGAGTATATCCAACAGAGCTTCCTTCTTTTATTTTCCCTACAACAACAACCCTGTGAGGTAGGTAGGGCTGAGAGAGAGAGGGACTGGCCCAGAGCCATACAGCTAGCTTGGATGGCTAAATCAGGACTTGAACTCATGGTCTCTCTGCTTTCTGTCTATCTCAGTGCCTTAACCACTACTAGATCAAACTGGCCGGGGAAGGAACATACTGTAAACAAATCTTTCAGATAACAGTTAGAAAGGGACCTTGGAGGTCATCTAGTCCAACCCACCCACCCACTCCACCTTAGTACACCCTACACCATTTCTGACAAATGGCAGTGCAATCTCTTGATTGAACTTGATTGATCTATCTATAGTATGTAAAGTGGAAAAGATCAGGCCCACAGATGAAGGTCCAATTAAATTGATGTATTGCTAGTTATGCCTTTGCACAGGAATGTACTCAACTAACAGGTAATGCCTGCTTGGAGTTAGATAGAAGTCAACAGAATTCAAGGGAGTTTGGACGTATTGAGTTTGTGGCCATGGAGAGATTCTAGACTGATTCCTCTTTTAACTCCACCTGCAGGTCCTGCTATTCCTTCTCCCCCTCCTCTGTCATCCATCCATCCACCCACCCACCCACCCATCCATCTATTTATCTATTTCCATAATCTATCTGGTCTCCTCTTCCTTACATCTAACCTGTCCTTTCTGCAACAAACCTGGTAAGTTCTTGGATAGGAGACTATTGGGAGACCCAAGATCTATAGGAGCTGCTCTGTAGTGAGATGGGTGACACATACATTTAATAAATAAATTAAAAAGGATTGATTGAGTAGTTGAAAAAAATAATCCCTTAAAAAGTGATGGTTAATTCCTTCCACCCTGGGTGCAAGAATTAGGCTGATTACAGTCCCCATCATCAGTGGACCATGCTGGCTGGCATGATGGGATTTGTAATCCAACACTCCTGAAGGACATTGGGTTGGAGAAAAATAAGTTAGAGAGACGGTAAGAGTTCCTTCAATGAGTTTCATGGTTTCATGGTAAAAACATGAAATGTTTTTAATGTCTTAATTGTAATATATTTTTAGAGATGGATGGATGGATGGGGATGGATGATGGATTTAAACTCCTTAACACTAGTTCCAAAATGTTTTAGTTCCATGTTGAATGTCATTCTGATATCTTTTTTATGAGGTTAGAATTCAGAATTCCTGAGATTTGCCATTATACATGTCTGTAACAAAAGCAGAAAAGCTAACTGGTACTTAGAAGCTCACCAAACATTCAAACCGGTTTTCTGACTTCATCTGGAAGAGCAAGTTGCCATAAAAAAAAAAAAAAAAAGAATATCACTGTGTTTTGCATTTCTGGGCATGTGAAGTATATAGATCATTTGTTCAAAAGCCTCTCTTTGGATTACACATTCACCTTACATTTTCTTTAAAGGTGCTTCCATTAAAAAAAAATGGCAAAATATACTATTCTTTAAAAAAAAAAACCCTGAAATTATGCAGTCTTGATAGAGGCAGGGGTTAAAAAATATACATGGATGCACTGATAATTCCTTTTTTTATGTTTTTAAAAGCTGAATGAGATGAAATAAGCTGTTAGCTAGGAATCGCTTTGTATTTTAGTATTTATTTTTTAGCATTTATTTGATTTGTCAATCGCTTACAAGGTACAGGTATAAGAATAAATATAGTTTTGAATACATGAGATAGATATTTTTATGAAAAATAAAAGAAACAATAGGACAGGGACGGTAGGCACGTTGGTGCGCTTATGCACGCCCCCTACAGGCCTCTTAGGAAGGGGGTGAGGTCAATAGTAGACAGTCTTAGGTTAAAATTTTTGGGGTTTGGGGAAGAAACCACAAAGTCAGGTAGAGTGTTCCAGACATTGACCACTCTGTTGCTGAAGTCGTATTTCCTGCAATCAAGTTTAATGCGGTTTACCTTGAGTTTGTATCTATTGCGTGCTCTCGTGTTGTTGTGGTTGAAGCTGAAGTATTCATTGACAGGTAGGACATTGCAATGTATAATTTTATATACGATACTTGGATCGGACCGGAGGCGGCGTAGTTCTATGTTTTCTAGGTCTAGAATTTCAAGTCTGGTGGCATAAGGAATTCTGCAATTATGTGATCATAAATGCCCCCAAAATTCTATTTTTCCCCTGTCAAATGGGCTTGGAACAGAGGCCTGTTTATTTTTTTTGTTCCTGAATTCTTATCACTTGAGGTCATAAGTGGCCTTGCTTGGGAGCTCCTGATTTTGAGGTTTATCTCTATAATCTACAGGCTTTAAATTTTTTCATCCTTGTGGTTAGAAAATTTTGAAAACAAGCCTGATCTGATAGCTACGGCTCAGCATGTTCCCAATTCCACCTTTATCTCAACTTTGTTGTAGTTTTGAGTAGGTTGCTTTTAAAATTGTTTTCCGCCTCTGGCCCGAAGCATAGAGTTTCTTTTTATCCATTGATTGACAGCTTGTGACATTTTTACTCTCTGGACATCAGAATTGGAAGGGACCTTGGAGATCTTCTAGTCTGTTCAGGCAGGAAGCCCTATACCATTTCAAACAAATGGTTGTCCAATTTCTTCTTAAAAACTTCCAGTGTGGAAATATCAGCAACTTCTGGAGGCAAGGTGTTCCACTGGTTAATTGTTCTCGTTGTCAGGAAATTTCTCCTAGGTTGCTTCTCTCCTTGATTAGTTTCCATCCGTTGCTTCTTGTCCTGCCTTCAGATGCTTTGGAGAATAGCTTGGCTCCCTCTTCTTTGGGGTAGCCCCTTAGATCAGAGGTCTCCAAATTTGGGAACTTTAAGACTTTTGGACTTCAACTTCAGCATAGCTGGCTGGAGAATTCTGGGAGTTGAAGTCCACAAGTCTTAAAGTTCCCAAATTGGGAACCCTTGTCTTAGATATTGGAACACTGTTATTATGTCATCCCTAGTGCTTCTTTTCATCAAAATAGACATACCCAGTTCCAGCAACCAAGGATATCAAAAGGAAACATCAAAAATATCATCCAAAAAGCACAACCAAGAAGGTTCTTTCTGCACCAACTCAGAAAGCTCAAACTGCCCAAGGAGCTGCTGATCCAGTTCTACAGAGGAAGGATGGAGTCTGTTATCTGCACCTTTAACTGTCTGGTTTGGCTCTGCAACCCAACAAGACAGACACAGACTTCAAAAGATAATGAGGACTGCAGAAAAAACAATGACTACCAACCTGCCTTCCATCGAGGACCTGCATACTGCAGGAGTCAAAAAGAGGGCTGTGAAAATATCTACAGACTCCTCACATCCTGGACATAAACTGTTTCAACTCCTTCCCTCAAAACGACGCTATAGGGCCCTGCACACAAGAACAACTAGACACAAGGACAGTTTTCCCCCGAAAGCCATCACTCTGCTAAACAAATAATTCCCTCAACACTGTCCAACTATTTACAAAGTCTGCACTACTATTACTATTAATCTTCTCATCACTCCTTATCACTTATCCCCTCCCACTTGTGACTGTATGACTGTAACTTTGTTGCTTGTCTCCTTACGATTTATATTGACTGTTTCCTGGTATGATTTGATCACTTATTGTACCCTATGACTATTATTAAGTGTTGTACGTTATGATTCTTGATGAATGTATCTTTTCTTTTATGTATCCTGAGAGCATTTGCACCAAGACAAGTTCCTTGTGTGTCCAATTCACACTTGGCCAATATAGAATTCTATTCTATTCTATTCTATTCTATTCTATTCTATTCTATTCTATTCTATTCTATGCTATGCTATGCTATGCTATGCTATGCTATGCTATGCTATGCTATTCTATGCTATTCTATTCTATGCTATTCTATTCTATGCTATGCTATGCTATGCTATGCTATGCTATGCTATGCTATGCTATGCTATGCTATGCTATAGAGGAAGTCCATCCCCACTTCCTCAACCAATAACTGCTCTCATTCAGCCTTTTGCAAAGACTGAGGCTTGGAATGCCACTTTTCACCAACAAAATGATGATGAATCATGAACGGGAAACAAAAATGGCTATTTGCAGGAATACATATAAACAAAAAAAAAAAAAATGTTTCCTGGCCCCCTGACTGCTGTTCTTTCCCAAAGTTGTTATGGTGCATTGTTTAGAAAGGATCTTTCTTTGCTTTTTTTTTTCCATTCCTTTTCTTTTCTTGCCTTTCCTCCCTCTTTCTTTTCCCCTTCCCTTCCTTTTCCTTTCTGTTTTCCTCCTCCTTTTCCCTTTCCCTTTTTCCTTCTTTCCCTTTCCCCCGAGGTTCCTTCTCACTCTGCTATTCAACCACCGGGTTCTAAGAACGATAGACTAAAGTGTTGTGCCAGGCAGAAGCCTGAAAAATCCACGTACACCTCGCTATAATCAGTGACTCTAACCAGCCCTAGTTAATAAATCGTGGTTGATGGTTAGGATTTGAGAGAGGAATCTGGAGAGCTGCAGTTTCTCCCACCATCAAAACATGTGAAGAAGAGTTGTGGAATTGGGTTATGTCTTGTTTAATGAAAAGAAGGACTAGAGGTGGCACAATAGCAGCATTCCAATATCTCAGGGGCTGCCCCAAAGAAGAGGGAGCCAAGCTATTCTCCAAAACACCAGAACAAGAAGCAATGGGTGGAAACCAGTCAAGGAGGGAAGCAACCTAGAAACAAGAACTTTTCTGACAAATGAGCACTGAAAAGAAAAACTAGGGGAAACATGATAGGAGTAGTCCAGTTTTGGAAAGGATGCCACAAAGAGGAGGGGGTCAATTTATTTTCCAAAGCACAAGAGGGCAGAACCAGAAACAATGGATGGAAACTAATCCAAGAGAGAAGCAACTTGGAATTAAGGAGAAACTTCTTAACAGTGAGGACAAATAACCAGTGGAACAGCTGGCCACTAGAAATTGTGGGTGTTTCATCACTGGAGGTTTTCAAGAAGAGACTGGACAGCCTTTTGTCTGAAATGGTATAGGGTCTCTTGCTTAAGCAGGGGGTTGGACTAGAAGGCCTCCAAAGTCCCTTCCAACTCTGTTATTCTGTTATTTACACATTAGTGCAATGCATAAAATAGGCTGCTGTGTTTGGAACGGACCCATGGGTGTTCCAAATGATGTAGATTCAGAGCCAGTATTGGCCAGGGTAGAGTTTGGCTCCCCTGTGGGTGCCTGGAGGGGTGGTGGTACTCGGGACAAGTTGCCCAGAAGAGAACAGGCGCCTTCAGGAGATCTCAGGAGAACTTCAACTGAAGTCCCTCGGCCTTTTGCAACCCAGCAAAAACCTCCAACCTTGTGAAGAGGGGGCTGACTAAACAATCAACATTTTAAGAGGAAGAGAAGAGGACTTGAAAAGAGCTGATCCCTCTGGAGAACAGAAAGGGCTTTTGTGTGACGTGGAAAAATGTTGCTAAATCAAAAGGCAGACTTAAGAGGGTTTGAGATGTTCGAGATGTTCCACAGATGAGTCTCCATCTTCCCTCCCTCCCTCCCACACCTTCTCAGGGCTCTTAGAAGTCAAGTATCCTCAAGCACCCTCCTCTTTCAGCCGGTAGCTTCCTTGCAAAAGCGTCTCTCACATTCGGGCTTGCCAGCACCACTATAATTTCCCTCTGCTTTCAGTAGCAAAAATTCAGATTATTTCAGGTAAGCGATCAATGGGTTGAGAGAGGAATTGGAGATTTCGACACTTTCAGTCAGAAGGTTTGGTTTTTTTCGTTTCAGCAAGAGCTAGTAACCTTGCCTTGTGTTTGCGGCAGGAATAAAGGGTGAATAGAGTGAATGCTATCTGTAGAAGAGAGGAACATCCAAAAATCCACCTGTGCAGGTACAGTACAGTACAGTGATGCTTCAAAAAAAAATTTCCTGGGGGTTCTTCTGACAGTGGAAACAGGACAGACAAAAGAATAGAAGTACAATGTTTTGAATTGAGATGGAATAAATAAAATAAAATTAAGAAAGTTAAAAGAGGGGAGAAGCTATATAGAAAATGTCGTATAGTAATAAGATATGGAATGGAATATAAAAATGAGCATGGATTTGAATTTGAGTCTGTACAAAGAGATGTAACCCGGGATCATGCTGCTTTCAAAAAAGATGTTTTATGTTTCTTTGTTTTATGTTTGTTTTTAAAAACCAATAAAATTTTCAAAAAAAAAATTTTTTTTTTTCCTGTGGGTTCTGCATCTGGTCAACCAATATAATTGGGCGGCAAAATTAAATTTATCCCATTTAAACCAGTGTTTTTCAAACCTGACAACTTGCTGGCTGTGGAATTCTGGGGAATAAAGCTCACCCGTCTTAAAGCCGGCAACTTTGAAAAACAGTGGTTTAAATCATGCTGGCTTTCTCCCAAGCGATCCAAGCAATCTCGTAGAATATAATTCGCAATAGTTGTAACTTGCTCGGTTTTATCTTTGTATGATCTGTGGCTTATTTTATCGTGTGACTCCAACGAAGTATGGTGTTTTTTTTGAATAAGCCATGGATCAACAAACACTGACTTAGTGTCATGCGTGAATTTAATTTATACAATCATGAGAAACTAAAGGGGAAAAAGGCAGAGTTTGTGGCAGGTGGGGTGTTAGTGATATGCGCTGTGGGTATTAAAAAAAGATCCAACCATTGAGCTACCATGAATTATTGATTGATATCGATTGATTATATGCCATTAATTTGTTATCGCCTCCCGGTAATCACATAAATAGATTTTCTCCGTGATGATCTGTCCCTAAGTTGGTCCTTCAGGTCTTCCAATGGTGCCTCTCCCATCACTGAGTTCTTTCCCCTTGCTGCTGTTTTTTTTCTTTTCTTCTGTTTCCTTCAATCCTTTCCAGCATCAGACCCTTCTGCAGAGAACCTGGTCTTGTGTTCAAAGTTGGATAATTTGAGTCTTGTCATTTTGCACCTTGAGCGAGAACTCTGATTTGATTTGCTTGGTTTGGGCTTTTTTTTTTGGCTGTCTATGGTGTTCTTTGGCATCCTATAACCATGTATTACACTAACCCCCAATCATGGTTTATAAATCACAATGGCCAATTTACACATTACAGTTGTATTATGCAATAATCCCTTTTAAAAAAAAAAAAAAAAAAAAAACCTGACATGGATTCTGTGTTGATCAAATCAAGTAGGGAAGAAAGAGCCTCATAATCTGTTTGGGGAATTACAGGCAGTCCTTAACTTACAACCATTCATTTAATAACAGTTCAAAGTTACGTATCATGCCCCTGTTGGAGACTGACTCTGAGGGAGAGGAGGAACAGCCGAACAGGGGGTGGAGGTGTGGCTCTGGAGGTTGTGGAGGAGGCTGGGGAAGGGCAGAGGCTGGCTGAGCAGTCAGAGGAGTACCAGGCCCATCCCCTCTCTATACTAGGGCACGCAGGAAGGAGAGGATAAGAGAGAGACGCGAATGGTGCGGTCCATGGGGGAGGAAAGGGCCTTGATCCCCTTCATGGGCTGCAGCGGTGAGAACTGGTTAAAAGAACGGACATGTGTATGGGCCAGTGCTGGAAACAAAGCATGGAAATATCTCTAGTCTGTAATTCCTCTCTTAGTTTGGCATCCTTCCCATGTGTGTTCCGATATCTGTGGACATCTTCAAGCCCTTATCTTGCCTGGTTTGTGTGTTTTTTACTCTTTATAATTTATAGACATTTTTAGTTTAAACAGCATTTCCTCCTTTTCGTAACTGCTTGTGGGGGAGGTTTTTTTTGTCTCCAGTCAAGGATATTTGGAGCTTTGAAGCAAAGTGAAGGAATAAAAGGGGCTTCACCTGTTTTTGTGACTGTGTTTATTTTGTATCCCACCCTGGGTCATCACATTACGACAACATCAGTGACTTATGGCTGTTTTTCACAAGACTATTGCAGCCATAAACTATGGCATTCACATACCTCAAAAGGCGCTTAATTTTGTCAACAATAGTATTACAGAGTTGGAAGCGATCTTAACACTAGGCCAACAGTCAAGACCCAAACAATATCCCAGCATCTCTGAGATCACATGACCAAAATTGGAATGCTTGGCAACTGGCATGTACTCATGTGATTCCCTTTTGCCACCTTCTGACAAGCGAAGTCAGTGGGGAAACTAGATTCACATAATAACCGTGTGACTTAACAACTGCAGTGATTCACTTAATAATTGTGCCAAAAAAGGCCATAAAATGGGCCACAACTCATTTAACAACTGTCTCGTTTAGCAACAGAAATGTTGAGCTCAATTGTGGTCACAAGTCAAAGGACTATTTGTACTTTGAGCAGTGGCAATATAGAACGAGCAGAAATCATTAAAATGGGATATTAAAAATGAGGGCGTCCTTCATGCTGGCCAAAGGTACAGCATTGAACTGCAGGATGTGTGTGTGTGTCCTTTTTTTTTGCTTCTTCCCAATCCCCTTGTTCTCCTCTGGGTGCAGGAAATCCTGGAGCTGGACTTCCAGCACTTCCACTCAGAATCTGAAAATTACAAAACTGCTTTTATGCAAGCCCTCTTCATCCACCCTCCCTGCATTATGTCTGCATTTAATATGCATTATTCATCTTTGGTTCTTAATGAGACGATTGCAGCTGTTTAAAACAAAGGTATCTGCATAATTCATAAAGGTAATGGAATCCTGGTCTGGATCACAATTGTTTAGTGTTAAAACAGCCTGGTTCCTGGGCTTAAAAAAAAATCGTGCCTTTTGTAGCCTGGGGTGGTATTTGCATAAATCCTTAATAATCTTCTCTAGGCTCAATCTCAGGCACCTCCACGTTTGGCAGTTTTAAGATTTGTGGGCCTTATCCTGAGTCCTGAGGAATTCTGCAAGTTGAAGTCCACAAATCTTAAAATTTAGTTTAGAGACCCCCTATTCTACCACTTCAAGAAGGTTCAAAGCAGAGGTGGTATTCAGTAGGTTCTGACAAGTTCTGGAGAACCAGTAGCAGAAATTTTGAGTAGTTCGGAGAGCTAGCAAATCCCACCTCTGACTGGCCCAGCCCCCATCTCTTCTCCGCCTCCCATTGAGTCCCAGCTGATCGGCTGAGTCTCCTTTTGCTGCCCTGCACAGGAGAATGGAGCTGGAAAGCAGGTTAGTGGGGTGGGGAGGGAATGGGGATTTTGCAGTATCCTTCCCCTGCCACGCCTATCAAGCCATGCCCACAGAACGAGTAGTAAAAATTTTGAATCCCACCACTGGTTCAAATGAGATTTAACTTCCCTATTTTTTTCCCCTCTAAGTTCCTTTTTCTCCAACTCTGCCCTTCCTTGCATAAGACAAAATCATAAAATTAGGTACAATTACCGTACCTGCTTAACCACTGCCGTGGCTTATGACCATGATACTGGGCCCACTTATGATCATAAATAATGAACAATGTGTGATGAGGCATTAAGATATATTAAGATATATATGGCTTGACTTTTGTGAACAGCCTTAAAGAATTGAGGCACATTCAAAGAAAGGAAATCATACAGATCTGATACGGCCTCTTTTCAAACAGGACTTTGTCCTTTGACGAGAACAAATAATATTTGTGTATTTCAACCTTGCAGGGACAGGTCACTGAAAGTGACTCTTTTAGAAAAGCAGGATTTTAACAGCCATAAATTATGGCATTCACATACCTCAAAAAGTGCTTAATTTTGTCAACAATAGTATAACAGAGTTGGAAGCGATCTTAACACTAGGCCAACAGTCAAAACAATATCCCAATCAAGCAACGGCCAGCTTTCCTTCAGAAGTTGTAAGTGCTTCATCACTGGGTTTTTTAAAGAAAATATTGGGCAGCTATCTGTCTGAAACGGTATAGGGTCTTCTGCTTGAGCAGGGTTGGACTAGAAGACCTCCAAGGTCTCTTCCCGTTCTATTCTGATTGATTGATAGAATATAAATTGAGAGCAAACCCTACTCCTAGCATTGATGATATCACCTAATTGGGGGCAAGGACACATCTACAAGAAAACCACCGAGCCCAGAGAGCACGAAGGACGCCACAGCTCAACCCTGAACTACAAATATTATCCTTTATCAGATTCTTTCCAAAGATGGTTCTGTTCCTAGTGGTTTTTTGCAAATGGAAAACTGGATCAGAATCCTGTCTTGGCCAGTCTTCCAGAAGCACCAATGGAATTGTCCTAAAGTCCAATTTTTTGCCATAACACTAACCCTCTGCAATTTAGGGAGAAATATACAATTGTGGCAGGCTTTGTTCCTCTTGGTACATCTTCAGCTTTGCCCTTAACATCTGTCAGGTTGGTATGCTTCACCTCTTCTGTCAACACAACAATGACCATCCTATAGGATCTTGGAGATGTTTTCTTTTGGTGGCCAACCTTACCCTTTGGAGATACATCTTCCTGAAACCCTTCTGACCCCAACCCTGCTGTCTTCTAGGAAAGTTTTGGCAACCTATATTTCTTTCTTCCCTGAGTTGAAGATGATTCCTGACCCTGCATCAAATAGGAAGCATTTAATTATTTTGGTATTTCCTCTGTGTGACTTGTTGTTTTACAACGTGTTCCTCTTTTACTTGGTTCCCTGATGCTTTTTCAAATGTTGGTACAACTGTTTGAGTTGCTTTGAGGCGAGACTGCTAATAAATGAAATAACTTAGCTGAAGGTTGGAAAGGGAGGGATGGAGATTTAGTCGTAAGATCAATAAATAGGTAGGAAGGTTAATGGGAAGAGATGGGTTGGTGGGCAGGTAGGCTGAATAGCAAACTGGTAAGCAGGTAGGTTGAATGGTAGATGGATAGGAGAGGTGGGTTGGTGGGCAGGTAAGCTGAATAGCAGGCAGGTTGCTTAGCAGATAGGTAGGCAAGTAGATTGAAAGGTATAAGCAGGTAAGCCAGTTGGGTGGATAGGCAGGTAGGTAAAGTAAGCAGAGAAGTCAGACAGGTAATTAGATAGGGTGGCAACAGATTGCCAACTTCATTAGTACTGTGGTAATTCACTTATGTAATATAGTGTTTTGTTCTGCTACTACCGGTATAATAGGTTTAATAATAAACCTATCCATAGCCAGGCAGCTTAGCTTAAAAGCAAAATTGCACTGCATTGTTAAAAAATTCACAGCTAATTTAATTTAGATGAAAGAGCACTATAAGTTCTTTCTATGTTTACCTCTCCAGTTTCAGAATATTTGAAGTGCAAACTGATCCATAAAGAGTAGCAGGGAGAGAAAAACAAAACTAAGGAAATATATATAAGCCTGTTCTTCTTTGGGCCCATAAATTATGCCTCTGGCTTTGAACACAGGCTTCCAGAAACTCTTGTCTTCCAAATCGGTAGGACTTAATCTCAGAATTCCTTCGGGGTGTGTTGAGATTCTGAGAGCCAAGAGTTACTCTGAAGAAGGACCAGCAGTCTTTTAATGTTCTTTCAAGGGAGAGGTGATGTTCCAAATGCCCTATGGTGTTTTTAATCTCTTTTTCTGGCAGCCAGACTCCTTTCTCAAGCTTAACTCCAGGTGTCCTGGATTTTTCAACACGCCTCTCTTGGAAAATAGATCAGTGGCTTGTTTATTTCACAGGTAGTAGAACTTTCCCCGTGGCATAAGAGATGTTCCTTTGATCAGGTTGTTTTCCTGCAGTCCAGAATGACTAGAACCGAGAGACCAAAGTTGGCCAAAGACCCACAACCTCATATCACCTCCAGATGTGAACACAGGGTTGTGAAATGAAGATATGGGAAAGGACAATGGTCTTATTTACTTAGTAAACTTATAGCAATGTTTTGGCTGGTCTTCAGCTCCCAGAATTCCTCAATTAGCTTGGCTGAGATGAAGAATTTTGGGAGATTGAAGTCCACCCATCTTCAAATGGACAAGGTTGAGAAAGAAAGAAAAGAAAGGAGGGAGGGAGGGGAGAAGGAAGGAAGGAAGGAAGGAAGGAAACGAAAGAAAGAAAGAAAGAAAGGAAGAAAGGAAGAAAGAAAGAAAGAAAGAAAGAAAGAAAGAAAGAAAGGAAGGAAGGAAGGAAGGAAGGAAGGAAGAAAGAAAGAAAGAAAGAAAGAAAGAAAGAAAGAAAGAAAGAAAGAAAGAAAGAAAGAAAGAAAGAAAGAAAGAAAGGCTTCAATCTCCAATTGCATGGTTAGTGTTGCAATCTTGACTTAACTCCCCTGTCTGGACAATCCCCTAAAGCAGTGTTTCTCAACCTTGGGTCTCTTGAAGTTGGATGGACCAACTGCCAGAATTCCCCAGCCAGCCATTCTTGAGTGGCCCAGATTTTTATCTTTTTTTGTTTATTTTATTCATTTGATTTGATTTGTCAGTCGCTTACAAGATAATAGGTATAAGAATAAAGATGAATATGTGTTGTGGCTCCGATTCCTGAGCCTGCGTTGTTAGAGGAAGAGGACTCGGAAGATGAGGAGGAGGAACAGGGAATGCCTTCCTCCCCAGGACCTTCCTCTCTGGCAATGCCTTCCTCCCTGATAATGCCTCAGGTTTCAGCAGATAACCGAGAAGAACAGCCTGAGATTAATCAGGAGGAGGAGGGCATATCGGAGCAGCCTCTGACAGGGAATCAAGTAGACGAATGTTGGCTTGATTCTAGGCAGAGTCGTAGGAAGAAGTGTGATCAGAGAGTGAGCTGAGTCATTGAAACACACCCTACAGGGGATAAAAGTGAGTGTGTTTTCTCTGGAGACCTTGTACGGGACAAAGTTTTACTTTTCTTTCAGGCTTCGGTGTGTTTTGTTTCTTGTGGTCTGCGTTGGAAGCTTTAGTGATTAATTCTTCTGGTTATCTTTTTGGACTTGGCAGGCAGCGTTTGTTAGAATGCCAAGGACATTATCTATATAAAGGAATTAACTCTATAAAGACTGAGTCTTCTTGCCTGCCTGTATTTGTTGGAGTTTGGACTCTTCATCTTTCTTGGAAAGGAGAAAGGTGGGACATAACAAGTATGAATACAGGAATTAGATATGAATAAATGGGGATAAAAGGACAGGGACGGTAGGTACGATTGTGCGCATGGGAGCAGAAATTTTGAGTAGTTTGGAGAACCGGCAAATCCCACCTCTGACTGGCCCTGCCAACCCCATCTCTTCTCTGCCTCCCATTGAGTCCAAGCTGATTGTCTGGGTCCTCTTTGGTTGCCCTGCACAGGAGAACAGAGCTGGAAAGCAGGTTAGTGGGGTGGGGAGGGAATGGGGATTTTGCAGTAGCCTTCCCCTGTCACGCCCATAGAACCAATAGTCAAAAAAAATTGAATCCCACCACTGGTCAGAATTTATGATGCTGGCTGGGGAATTCTGGGAGTTGAAGTCAACACATCTTAAAAGCAGCCCAGTTTGAACAATATTGTTCTCGGTGTTTTAGACCAGGAGTCTCCAACCTTAGCAAGTCTAAGATGTATAGATTTCAACTCCTGGAATATCTCAGCTGGCTGAGGAATTCTGGGAGTTGAAGTCCACAAATCTTAAAGTTGCCAAAATTGGAGAGTCCTCTTTTAGAATTCCATTGTGCATTGGGAAGTATGGAGGCTGAAGACATGTATAAAAATGATGCCCAAACACATCACATTGCCCAAACTGTTTCCCACTTTGCTTTCATTTATAAAATAAAATGCTTTCAATCAGCAGTTCTAGTCTCGGTGCAGATACATTAGCAACCAACTTTTAGAATTACAGTCTATGAGCATCATACATCACTTAAAATTGTGGTGTGGACTGATTACAATGATAATGGCGATGATGATAATTTAATAAGTTGGTACACTTCCCGATTCCAAGCAACTCTGGGTGTGCATAAAGTAAAAAGACAAGAGAAATAACAACATACAGTAACAATAAAGACAATGGAGAGGGAAAAAAAATGGAAAAATGTACCCACGCGACCAAGGAGCTTCAACCACTCTTAGAAAAACTTAGTTGAAGAGCCAAAATGCCAGTTGGGTGGTAACTGTATGGATCTTGGGTAGAATGTCATTCCAGAGAGCATGGATGAACGCTAGTGTCAGGATTCCAGCAGTCAATCATGAGTCTCCAGCCAAACTTCCAAAACTTCAAAAGGATTTATTGGGAATTAACATGTCCGGCACTGCCTGGGTGCAGCCAACTCTGAGACACGTCATTCATTGTCACCTTTGACCCTGGTTTTCCCCCACCCCCTGGGTGTATCCTAATTCATATTCTCCAATGAGACGCATCCATAACCAAGAGCCATTAATCAGGCTCTCCAGTTAGAAGTTTGTATGGCAGAAACTTCAGTCACCTAGTTACTGTCTTTGAAAACATTTATGGAATGCACTTTCAGTTTCCAAGCTGCCACGCTGCTATTTCAAACTACTTTCTACCTTCCCCTTTCTGTTGGCAACTCTAAAAAGACCATAGAAAGACCATAGAAATATTTTATGAGTTGACAGCTAGCTTGGACTAGAAAGATCCAAGGCTCCACTTGATCAAAACTGTGGATGTGAGATCCATCTTCAGCCTGTACCAAGAACAACATGAGTCAGTCTGGTGCAGCAATGAAAAGATCAGGCTAGAAATCAGGAGACTGTGAGTTCTAGTCCTGCCTTAAGGACAAAGCCAGCTGGGTGATCCTTTCAAAGAGGTGGTCCCTCTCTTTCAGCCCTAGGAAGGTAATGGCAAATCCAAATTCTCAAACCTTACCAAGAAAATCGACTTGAAGAGACCAAAAAGCAAAACAAAACCACGCCACCAAAGATATGGTGTCCATTCTCTAGATTAAGGACATTGCATAACCAGGGCACGTGTATCAAGAATGTGCATTCTCTGAACACTATATAGCAAATTCCTGGTCCTTAAAGCATCTTCAAGAGGCCTTCGTTTCTACAACCTGGCTGTTAGGCAGACACAGTGGGGATAATAATCACTTGGTTCTGGTCACCTCATGTTTGGGCTACTGTAGCTCACTGTACATAGTGTCAGGGTTCCCAGTAATAACTCCATAGAAAGAAGAACTCCAAGGCAGACAAGTTCCTCAAAGAACAATTTTATTGGAGAGATCATATTGGCACAAACTGGTGAAAACCAACTCCGAAAGGTCCCACAGTTTTCCACCTGATTATAAAAGTGATAGTTTCCCCTTTTCCCAAAACAATCAGTCACATTGTCCAATCAAGGTGCTGGCTGGTTGCCTGGATACTGTGCTCCTCCTCTCTCCAGCCACCTGTTGGAATGTCCATGGTTCCCACAGGAAACTATTTTGTTTTGGCTACAAACCCACATCTAACTATGTTCTTCCTCCCTATCTCTTCTTCACACTGTGACAAATCCTGAAACCTTCCAAATGGCCCCAGCCAGGTTCACTTCAGAGTTGACACGTAGGGCTATCCTTGAAGATCCTCAAGAACAGAAGTCTCCAACTTTAAGAGTTATGGACTTCAACTCTAAGAATTCTCCAGCCAGCTGATTCTGTGAATTGAAGTCCACAAGTCTTAAAAGTTACCAAGTTTGGGGAATCTGCTCAAGAATCTCAGAATCATCACATTGGACTCTGTCCATCTAGATAGCTTTCCATCTCACACGGTGGCCCTTAGATGTATCTAAGAAGACCACAGAAAAGGAGAGCAAGACTTCCTTACCTTACTTTTACCACCACACTACACCTAGTATGTTGAGGTAGACTGTCCCAGGGCCAGCAGCTGGAACCCAGTCATTAAGACCAGTAATCATTAACAAGGTGCTCCAAGAGAGAGTCAACTGTTGGTTATTACTTTGTCTATTATTATATTGCACATACTTTTAACATTTTGTTTGAGACTGGCTAGGAGGTAAGTGGTGCCTTGCATAATGTTTCACCTGCCAAATACACCCAGCTTAGCTCAAAGAGCTTTTTAAAAATAATCAGGAAAGCTTGGAGAAATGCTAAATGTATGTTCATATCTGATGTTTCATGCAACCAAAGTTCATGAGATGTTGATCAAAGACAGTAGTGGGAATAGTTAAATTTGCCACACCTGGATTCAGTTTTAATCTTGTGAAGATCGGGTTCTTTTTAGGATTAGATGTCCAGGGATTAGATGTTCCAGCTGTTTATGGAAAAGTACTCACTCAGAAGCGCTTTGTTCCATAATCTTTCCTCTCTTTCTTCTTATCATTTGTGGTTTTTTTTTCTTCAAACACCTTATGACTGAACTTTCTTTGCTCTTCTGAGTTTGGTATTTGAAGCTGTTTCAGCTATGAAGCCTGTCTTGAACTCTTGGTAGTATTTACACATCACAATAAATTGTAGGCTGCTGAGCACATCTGAATTTTTCCATCCTGGTTTTTGAAGGTTGTTGAAATACAAGTTTGGGATGTCAGCCAGAAGCAGAGTTGCAGGAGATCAGCCAGGTTGAAAGAAATCAAAGTTTAGAAAAAACAATGGGTTTCCAGGCCAAAACCAAGGTTTTGGAACAAAGGTAGTGTTAAAGAAAGCAAGAAGAGGAGGGGAAAAAATTGTAATTTATCACCAGAGTGTCCAGCCTTGTAAGTCTGCAAGATCATAACTGTTGGGTAGAGGCAATGTATATTCATGTGCACATACTCAGATGTTTCTCACACTAGCAATATCAAATTCCTCCTACTGGAATTGTGTGGTGTTGCTTACTTCATTTTTGCCAGTTACTTATGGCGGTGAGGCCGGCTTGTGTGTAGTTTATGGTTGCTTGAGAAATCTGGTGGTTAAAATTGCAAAGCTGAACTCAGCAGGAATTGGCTACAGTTAAGAACTTAGATGCTTCAGATGATTAGTTTTTGAAGGCTAACTGTATAATTCATGGGTGACTGTTTGGCCTTCTGAGTAAGAAAAAAAGGGAAACAAAAGAGATCTCTGATTGTAGTAGAGGCAAAATAAGACTCTGTGTTCAGACAGAGTCAGTGCGAGAACAGATAATCTAACTGAAAGTACTATACAATGTTCTCTACTAGAACAAATGTATCTTATGTGGAAAATGAATGCATTATGTGCTTTGGCCAAAACAATTGAATAGAAAGAGAAATTTGATTTCTGCAATGCACCGAGCATTTTTTCAAGTGTGTCAAATCCACAACTTAAAATTGTATTTCCTAATATTTAAAAAGTTTGAAATCATCCCACCATTAAATGGCTCTTTGATGGTGGACTGGCTTTGTAATATTATCAATTCTGCTTTTCCACAGAATTTGAGAAAATTGGTCCTCCCATTCCAAGTGAAAAGATGGCTGTGTTACGGCAGTTTGGGCTTCTTCTCTGGAAGAATTACATCTTGCAGGTGAGTTGGTCCGGGGCCATGGAGAAATGAACAGAAAAGATATCCATAAAAATGAAAGGGTGGAAGTTAAAGCTTGTTGTAAGCCAACCTTCTCAAATCTCCTCCAGATAGACTGGACTTCTGTTCACCCTCTGCTTGAGGATTATGGGCGTTGAAGTCCAACACATCTGAAGAAGGCATCAAAATCAAGAAGTCTGCTTATTTTTGATGTGCCTTCATTTTTGATCCTGGCTTTCATGACACATGAGATGTTTTAACTATGGATTGTTGAATAAACGATTGGATTTGCCCAATGTTCTAGCCGCAAACCACAGTTCCAAGCCATAGTGCTGGTTTTGTTCACCCTGCTAAGCCCAACAAGCCCATATTATGGCTGAGCATAATCTGAGGGCTCTTGTGACCCTAGGAATCTTGGTTTGTCTCTCAGAAGCCTCCAAGAGCTATCATTACATTGCAGAGTTTAATGTGATGAATGGTGAAAACTATTGTCAGCTTTATTATTAACGAAATGGTTTTTTTTTCCTTGATTCTTCCCAAAACCTTTGAGAAAGCTAGCTTCTGCCTTTCTTGCACAAATCCCTTACTTAACTCAAGATAGAAATCTTACAACTGATTACAAGCGTTGTATCAGTTAACAATTGTAATATGCTAAAACCCTATTGTGTTTGCATTTGCATAACCAACCTATCTTCCCCACCCTTTCCTCAGTTTATATTGTAAAGGGGCAACTTTAAGACTTTGTGGGCTTGAACTCCCAGAATCCCCCAGCCAGTGTGGTTGACTGAGGAATTCTGGGGGTTGAAGTCCACAAGTCTTCATGTTGCCAGTTTGTTCTAAATCTAAAGCATCCCTACATATCAAATGGTGGGAAATGCTGCTAAGGAAAGCTGATGTCCCTTAATAAAATTTATAATTCGCATGTCAGACTCTTGATTCCTTTTCTGTCATCATAGACCAGGGGTCCTCAAACTTGGCAACTTTAAGACTGGCTGAGGAATACTGGGCATTGAAGTCCACAAGTCTTAAAGTTGCCAAGTTTGGAGACCTCTGTCATATCCAAAATTCAGATTTGTCTTTACACAAGAGTCCTAATATTTCAATTTTACAGGTTCTCTTAAATAGAACAGGCCTTTAGTAGCATGGGCAGAATTTATTGTAATGTATAACCTTATTTATCATTCTTATTATGCTTACTGCTGTTCTTGGTATTTTGACTCTGTCAAGACTGATTTGTAGTTTTTGAAAGGAAGTGAATATGCTGAGTCCTTTATCTCAAAAGGTTAAAAAATTTCAGACTTGTAAATTCCAGCTTGTTCATATTGCTTTTTTGTCCTCTTTTTTTTGTTCTTAAAATGCTCAGTAAAAGTATATTAAAAATTAAACCAAGCAGGATGTAAAGACTACAGCAGTTGATCAATATTCATTGCCACTCAAAAGTGTGGAGGAAGAGGCATTGTTAGCTTGACATCTAACAGACTTTAGCAACAGTAAACTGAACCTTCAATAATCCATAGTTAAACATCTGCCAGTCAACCGTGTCCATCCCCACATTCAAAGCTCCATTCCAATGTTTCATGCTCCATCATAGCTTCTTAGCCCAGTGGAACATTTTTGAGTGGGGAGATTTTTGGCTTCATAGAACGACATTATCTTGAAAAGGGTTGGTTTGTACATCAGCAAATCTCAGAATTTCCGCCAAGCCTGTTGATATAACCTCCTGAATAGGAGCTAGCCCTCAACTTACAACACTTCAAAGTTATAATAGCACTGTGGCAAGACAATGGGGCAAACTCACTTAACAAATGTTTAGCAAGGTAAAAGTTAGGCTCAGTTGTGGTTGTAATTCAAAGACTACCTGTAAAGGGATGGAAGTTTTGATTGATTCTGTACAGGTAAGCCTCGATATACCATCATTTGTATACAACCGTTTGGTCCAAACTTATAACAGGCTCAGAAAAGGTGCTTTATGGCTTGTAAACACACTGCCAACCATTGCAAAATGTTGCGTGCGCACGCACACACCCAGTCATGCAATTGAAATTTGGTTACTTGGCAGCCAGCCCACATTTACTTCGCCCTTCGTGGCTTGGGTCCAGGTTATCTTAGGAAACATCTCTTGTCAATCACATCCATCCAACCCATCAGAGCGAGGAGGCAGGGAATGCTACGGGTCCCAGCCCGAGGGAGATACACCTGGTGGGACCTAGAAGAAGGGCCTTCTCTGTGGTGGCTCTGTCTCTCTGGAACATCATTCCTCCAGAAATTAGAATGGCCCCCACTCTAGCTCTCTTCCGAAAGGCACTGAAGACCTGGTTTTGCCAGCAGGCCTGGGGAACCCAGAGCGGGATGGAGTCCATCAGGTGGCTAGTGTGATTTGCTGTTGTCACGAAGGGGGATGGGAGTTGGTTTTTGATTTTCTGCTTTTTTCTTTGTTTTGCTTTTGTTTTCCCCAAATTTCGTTCGATTGTATTTTACTAATTTCTTTGATTCTTTTTGTTGGTTATTGTTTTTATTTTTATGTTTTGTTTTAAATATGGTTTTACATTGTGTAAGCCTCCTCGAGTCACCATGGGCGAATAGGCAGCAATATAAATTTAATTTTATTTAATTATTTAATGGTTGTTGCATTTTTTTTGCTGATTTCCAACTTCCTTTTGCAGCAAAAAAAAAAATAAGAAAAAAAAGAAAAATAATAAGAAAAAACCCTCACCCCACCCCATATATACTCAATGACAATATGATTCACTTTAATGGTTGTAAAATCGGATCCAGTCATGTGGTGCCTCAAGTTATGACCGCAATGACTTACGTCGGAAATTCCAGTCCTTATGGTCATAACTCAAGGACTACCTGTGCACTGTTCCGTTTCCCCACACACACACACACCCTAGAGCATTCTCAACGAATTAATGGCCATTTTGGTCTTCTTGAACCGCAAACACCCAGTTGTAACTCCACCTAGTTGCTTTCGCCGAGCCTAACTTGCAGCATCTCTGTTTCCTTCTGCAGAAACGGAAGGTTTTGGTGACGTTGATCGAGACTTGCCTCCCCTTGTTGTTTGCTGCCATCCTTATTGGCCTGCGCCATCGGGTCCATTCGGTCAATCACCCCAATGCCACTTTATACCACAGCAAGGAGGTGAATGAGCTGCCCAGGATCTTCCATCGCCGGAATTTGGGTGTCCCCTGGGAACTGGCGTACATCCCTTCCAACAACACGGCCGTGCAAAACATCGCCGAGAGGGTGGAGAAGGACTTGAAAATTGAAGGTCTGCACCCCGGCAGGGTAGTTTGTGTTCCAGCGTGCCCTCCTGGGTACGGAGGGGAGTCCCTGTGTGACGGAAGGGCTTCGCTTTGAGCTGACAGATTGAGTTTTGCAATGCTAAAAATACTGCAAGGAGTCAGCACAGAGTGTTGCAACACTAGGAGATGCATGCACTTGAAAACAAGGGGGAGAAAATGGAGGGGAAAGCACCATCTATTTCTCAGAATAGTAGAATTTGAGGTCAGCCAGGAAAACCATTCTGATCTTCCCTTCCTTTCCTTTCCTTTTCCTTTCCTTCTTTCCTCTCCTTTGCCTTTCCTTCCCTTTAATTCATCCACTACTTTCCGTTCTTCTTTCCTTTCCCTTTCCTTTCCTTCCCTTCATCCACTCTACTTTCCTTTCCTTCTTTCCTTTTCCTTTCCTTCCCTTCCCTTCCCTTCATCCACTCTACTTTCCTTTCCTTCTTTCCTTTCCTTTGCCTTCCCTTCCCTTCCCTTCATCCACTCTACTTTCCTTTCCTTCTTTCCTTTCCTTTGCCTTTCCTTCCCTTCCCTTCATCCACTCTACTTTCCTTTCCTTCTTTCCTTTCCTTTTCCTTTCCTTCCCTTCCCTTCATCCACTCTACTTTCCTTTCCTTCTTTCCTTTCCTTTGCCTTTCCTTTCCTTCCCTTCATCCACTCTACTTTCCTTTCCTTCTTTCCTTTCCTTTGCCTTTCCTTTCCTTCCCTTCATCCACTCTACTTTTCTTTCCTTCTTTCCTTTCCTTTGCCTTTCCTTTCCTTCCCTTCATCCACTCTACTTTCCTTTCCTTCTTTCCTTTCCTTTGCCTTTCCTTTCCTTCCCTTTAATTCATCCACTACTTTCCGTTCTTCTTTCCTTTCTTTTTCCTTCTCCTTTCCTCTTTCCTTTCCTTCCCTTCATCCATTCTACTTTCCTTTCCTTCTTTCCTCTCCTCTTTCCTTTCCTTTATCCTTTCTTTCCTTTCCTTCTTTCCTTTTCCTTTCCTTTCCTCTTTCCTTTCCTTCCCTTCATCCATTCTATTTTCCTTTCCTTCTTTCCTCTCCTCTTTCCTTTCCTTTATCCTTTCTTTCCTTTCCTTCTTTCCTTTTCCTTTCCTTTCCTCTTTCCTTCCCTTCCCTTCCCTTCATCCACTCTACTTTCCTTTCCTTCTTTCCTTTCCTTTTCCTTTCCTTTCTCTTTCCTTTCCTTCCCTTCCCTTCACCCACTCTACTTCCCTTCCCTTCCTTCTCTTCTCTTCCCTTCCTTACCTTTCCCTTCCCTTCCCTTTTCCTTTCCTTTTCCCTTTCTTTTATTCTGTTCTAAGTCATAGAAGCCATCAAGGCAGGAGAAGTCTACCTTATGCTTTGTAGATCAAATTCTGCATCTTGATTTCCACCACCACCACCCCAAGAAAAGCAAGTGAAATTGGAGAAAAGATGAAATATTCATTGCAAGACACAGGGATAGCCAAAAGGCCTGTTATTATAGCCTGTCTTTACCAGCGAGCTTCCACATTCATAGGCAGTCTATCGGTGTACAGAAACAAATGTACTGTTGCTTTCCTTGCCTGGTTTTCTGGTCTTCCAGAAGACCGGTTGGTCATGGTTGGCTCATCGTTGGGTTCAACCAAGTCTACTTCCATCCTTCTCTAATTGGGCTGGCTGTTCTTACTGCTATAATACTTTATCTTAAATATGGATTCGTGAATAAGTTATAATTAGCTGGGTTTGCCGTGATATAATCCAATCTTTCGAATTGTAGCATAGCTCATCAAGTGAAATCTTACTAAGCCCACATGGTTTTGTGCAACCAACTCTCATTGGGAAAACATTGATCTCTTAGGATTTTTATGGCATACCACCTCTGGGCACCTGAGTCACCTTTCCCCACGTCCAGTTTAACTTATTCCTGCTTCAATGTGGACACCTCACTTTTGGAAACTTTATAATTCAGGGAGTCCTCGGCTTATAGAAGTTCATTTAGTGGCTGTTCGAAGTTACAACAGTGCTGGAAAAAAAATGACATGACTGTTTTTTTTCACACTTACAACTGTTGCAGGTTCACCATGGTCCCGGGATCAATATTCAGGGGCTTGGCAACTGATTCACATTTATGACAGTTGCATCGTTCTTTTGCAAACTTCTAACAAGCAAAGCCAACGGGGGAAGCAAGAGGCCCTTAACAACTATATGGCTAACGTTTTTTTTAAAACAGATTAACAGAGTTGGAAGTGACCTTGGAGGTCTTGTAGCCCAGTGGTCACCAACCAGTGGGCCAGGGACCACTGGTGGTCCGTGAGAAAAATTTGGTGATCCGCAGAGAAATGTCACCCCCAAAGCAATTAATCCAGGCTGCGCGGAAACACAAGGCTGAGCCCCCCACATGGCCCAGGGGAACACAAGGCTTGCATTGCTTGCATTGCGAACAATATAAAGTAGTGAGGGGCAAAGGGTGAAGGGGGGGGAACTTGTCCCATTCGCCCCATGCGCCTGGCCTGGCCACCGGGATGCTTCTTTCCACTTTTTTCTTCTTCTGCTTTTGGCTGCATGCAAGGAAAGCGGATAAAGTCTTTGTTTCTCTCCCCAAACTGTGACAGAAATGAGTCTTGGGGACCCTGCAAGGCCTCCTGCTCCCAGAGGCTGCGTTAGCAAAGACTCATTTTGGGCGGAGTTTGGGGGGAGAGAAAGAAAGACTTCTGCTGCTTCTGCTGTTTTCCTTGCATGAAGCCAAAAGTCTCTCTCTCTCTCTCTCTCTCTCTCTCTCGTAATATTATGAGGTTGGTGGTCCCTCAGGTCCAAAAGGTTAGCGACTCCTGATCTAGTCCAACCTCCCCACCCAAGGAGGAAGACCCTACACCATTTCTGACAGATGGCAGTCCCGTCTCTTAGCAACTGGGACAATTCTCTTAAAAACGGTGGCAAGAACAGTTGCCAAATAGGGGGGGGAAAAAACTCACCCAACCCTTAACAATAGAAATTTTGGGGGCTCAATTGTGGCCTTAAGTTGAGGATTACCTGTATTCCAGATGAATTCAGGAGATTTGTGGGGACTTCCCTGGAAGTCCTCTTAAGCGAAGTGCTTGGTCATTTTGGCCACCAAGAATCTGATAGCTGAGCTGGAGGTTGATCGTATTATTCCAGCTAAGCTGCTTGAAGTGACTGGGTGACAGTCAGTTGCAATTTGAACCTCTTTTGTTTCATTTATTAATGTGGACATCTCTCATTGAACCTCCCTCGGTTCACAGGGCTGGTTCTGCAAATAAGCAGTGGGTGAGGCTCATGAGGAAAATAAGTCATTCCTGGGTGAGCACATTGTTGAAAATATCAAGTTTGGGTGGAGTAAGATTGGTTTCTGGTTGAAGAGCAAGTAGGCTCCTGAGGAGGACATGTACCATAGATCCAGAGATGCTGTGGGGGATGCCTGCAATGCCTCCTTGTCAGTCTGTGTGGCACTAAATCTGTTTTTGATCCTAATTCCAGAGCAATGTTTTGGAGAAAGCTTATGGATGCAAAGATACAAGGCCATTTCCGCCTATCTGTGAACTAGCTCGATACCCAGGCTTTGCTACGAAACTATGTGGTCGGGCTTAGTTTTGGGGGAAGAAAATAAGAGGATGGGGGAAATTGTGCCTCTGCCAACCAGCATCCATCGGTATTCATCTGGCCAGCGTCCTGTCAGTGTGTGAGAGAGTTGAGGGCTGTTTGGAAACTGAAAGAGTATTTGCTGTGTGAGCAAGAAGTTATTCTTTTGAGTACACTTTTAACATCTTGCTTACCTGCGGAAAGTAGATTGAAATCAAAGAACGAACCTGCCCGGGCAAGTCAGTGGCAGTGGGAGGAGCTATATTATGTCTTATTTTATCAAAAGCATGAAGGTTGTGACAAAGAGGAAGTTTACCTTTGTAACAAACTTCCTGGGTTGTGAAGTGATGAAATCTTGTCAGTTTTCACCAGGTACACCTGGAAAACCAGGAAATGAACCCTGCAGGAAGGCTAAATTGATCTTTCTTGATAGATTGGTTATGAAAACAAAAGAGTCTTGCAAAATCTTATTAGGGATCTTTTCCTCCCAAGCAGTCCTTGACTCACCACAGTTCATTTCGTGACTGCTCCAAGTTCCAACGGCACTCAGAAATGTGACTTAGGACCATTGTCTCCTACTTATGACCATTGCAGTATCCCCATGGTCATGTGATCAAAATTCAGAATGGGTTTCATATGTATGATGGACACAATGTCCCTGGGGCCACGTGATCTCCTTTTGCGACCTTCTGACAAAGCAAAGTCCCTGGGGAAGCCAGATTCACTTAACAACTGGGTTAATTAACCATTGCAGTGATTCACTTAAGGACTGTGGCAAGAAAACCGGGGCCAAATTCACTTAGCAACTGTCTCGCTCAGCAGCAGAAATGTTGGGCTCCATTTTTAGTCATACGTTGAGGACTATCTGGATAATCCAATGAATTAGGATGGCATCTGTTGAGCCATTTCTGAATACCTCTGTGATGACCCAAAGGAGCGTGGCACAAAGGCAACACAGTCAGATAATCAGTAGGAGTCCCTTTATTAGCTCCAACTTTGCCCCCAATATTCTGGCTAACTTCTGGCTGGAGATAAAACTCTCCCAGGAGCAGCCTTTGGCTGCAGGGAATCGAGTCCAAAATGTGGTCAACAAAAACTGTAACTATAAGTCCAATCAAGGCAAGACTAGCAGGACAGGAGCAAGAATTCCAGATGTGAAGGCATGGCAATGACTCAACACGGTTGGGAGGACTCCAGGAATACAGATAACCAAAGTCAATACCAAAGTCAATGTTCCCAGCAGCTGCTGCACTCAGCCTGCATCTCTTAAACTCTCTTCCCAGCTGTGGCTAATGAAGGAAATCAGGGCCCTTTCCTCCCCCGTAGGCCACGCAACCAACGTTGCTCCCTTCTCCATTCCTCCCTGCATGCCCTAAGATGAAGACAGAGTGGACCTGGTTTTTCCTCTGAACTCTCTCTCCCTTGTTCTATCTCTGCCCAGCCAGACTTTGTCCTTCCCCAGTTTCCTCCACAGCCAACAGAGTCACACTCCCACTTCCTGTCAGCTGTTCATCTTCCTCCTCCTCGGATTCAGACTGACAGGGGCATGACAACCTCCTTGTTCTGGACATAACAAAAAATGTTTCAGTCCCGTTTACTTGGGAAATACTCCCAGCCTATTTTCATCAAGGACAATCTGCATTCCCAGTGCAATTATTGACTTACATGAGTTATTTATTTATTTTATTTCATTGATATATGGTATTTTAAAAAACCACCCATCTCCCTTACCGAGTGATTCTGGGCAGTGTACAAATATATATGGCTATCATAATAAAAATAATTAAAAACAGAGAGGTGCTGTCATTTGTATGCTATATGCTGGGTGGGTTGATTATAATATTCCCCTTGGGGCCTTCTTTTCATGATATGATTTATATTTTACTCTGTAGCTCGATGGTTTCCATCCGAAAAAGAGTTTGAACGCTACATCCGTTTTGATAACCATTCGGGCAACATACTGGCAGGAGTGGTCTTTGAGAACTGTGTGGCTAACAGCCAGGATCCCTTGCCACTCCAGGTAAGATGTTCCCTTGGTTGGTCTCTTCAAGTACACCTTCTCAACTCTCAAATTGGTGCATGATAGTCTCTTACCCAGGAATTACGAAGGCTAGATTTTTGCCTGGAGATAAGAATAGAATAGAATTCTTTATTGGCCAAGTGTGATTGGACACACAAGGAATTTGTCTAAAAGAAAAGATATGTTCGTCAAGAATCATCAGGTACAACACTTAATAATAGTCGTAGCGTTGCGTAGAGTAGAGTAGAATAGAATAGAATAGAATTCTTTATAGGTCAAGTGTGATTGGACACACTTGGTGTGGTGCAAATGCTCTCAGTGTACAAAAAAGACACTTGGTCTGGTGCAAATGTTCTCAGTGTACAAAAAAGAAAAGATACGTTCGTCAAGAGTCAAGAATCATAAGATACAACACTTAATGATAGTCATAGGGTACGATAGAATAGGAAGAGGAATAGAATAGAATAGAATAGAATAGAATAGAATAGAATAGAATAGAATAGAATAGATAGATATTAGAATGAATAGAATAGAATAGAATAGAATAGAATAGAATAGAATGGAGTGGGATGGGATGGGATGGGATGGAATAGAATAGAAGAGGAAGAGGAGGAAGAGGAAGAGGAATAGAATAGAATAGAATAGAATAGATAGATATTAGAATGAATAGAATAGAATAGAATAGAATAGAATAGAATGGAGTGGGATGGAATGGGATGGGATGGAATAGAATAGAAGAGGAGGAAGAGGAAGAGGAATAGAATAGAATAGAATAGAATAGAATAGAATAGAATAGAATAGAATAGAATAGAATAGAATAGATATTAGAATGAATGGAATGGTATAGAATGAAATAGAATAGAATAGAATAGAATAGAATAGAATAGATATTAGAATGAATAGAACAGAACAGAATAGAATAGAATTCTTTATTGGCCAAGTGAAAATAGCCTCCTCCGGGTTCTGGAGGCCCACCAAAAGCTGGAAACAGGCCTGTTTCTGGTACTTCCAGGAGGGCCATTTTCCCCCTTTCTGGAGCCTCCATGCGGATCCTGCACTTACCTTAATCGTAAATGGGCTGTGTGGAGACTCCTGGGAGGGTTGGGGTGAGTGGGGGCAGCCGGTCGGTTGAAATACCTGTTGGGTGAACCAGATGAAAATGCAACATCCGGTTCGCCTGAACCGGTAGAATCCCACCCTGGGCAAGAGGTTGGGTGCAACTACTGTAGTTTTGACTACACCTTGGAGAATGTCATGGACTCTTCTGATGTCATTAATGTCAAGTCTGGTTGTGATTTGTCTGCAGGTTAGTTACCGGCTACGTTTCAAATATAGTCCTAGAAACGCTCCTCCAAGTGAGAGGACAGGATTGAATCCCAACTTGGATCGAGACTGGAACACCCATTACCTCTTCCCATTGTTCCAGCTGCCAGGACCCAGAGAGGCAAAAAGTGACGATGGAGGCACACCAGGTAATTTTTTTCCCCCCAATGGTTATTTGATGCTGAAAGGTCATTTGAT
The DNA here is from genome assembly GCA_033807585.1 of Hydrophis major. Classification (NCBI taxonomy): domain Eukaryota; kingdom Metazoa; phylum Chordata; class Lepidosauria; order Squamata; family Elapidae; genus Hydrophis; species Hydrophis major. The sequence continues at coordinate 10,244,678 of CM066340.1, read as the reverse complement.
GACCCGGGGCACGGCACAGAGATAACACAAATAGTTGGCAATTCAAACTGTCCCTTTATTGCACCAAATGTCCCCAAACACTCCCACGCCTCTGGCCAGTCCCCAAGCAAAGTGATGTCAAACCCTTGCATACACCTCAAGCAGCCTCTGGCAAATAGCCCAGCCCAATGCTGTGTACCCCAAGGCTGCACAGCAATAAATCCAGCAGGGCAAATCAAGGAGTTTACAGGAAGTAAAGGATCCAGGTAATTAATCCAGAAAGCCAGGAAGAATGCAAGGACTCTTGGGAAGTTCAAACGTCGGCACTCAACACTTCAGGATATCAGTGTTTGCTCCTGACAAATGCCCCTCCCCATAGTGTATCCTTAAGTCTCCTTCCCCAGGTGTGCCTTGTGAAGAGGGGCGGGACGCTCCTCTCCTGAGTAGCCTGCTCAGTCTACGCTGCTCTCGCCTTCTCTCCACTCTCTGTGCTCTCGGATCAGGAGGGGGTGGTCCTTGCTCCTCGCTTGAGCTCTGTCTCTCTTGTTCATCCTGCTCCTCTTCCTTCCTGTCTACAAGCTGCCCTAATCCTGAACGGCCCTGGCCTGACTGGCCCTGCCCTTCCCCATTTTCCTCTGAAGCCAACGAAGCCAACGCTTAATCTCTGTTGGCTCCGGTTCCAGCTCATCTCCCACCATCACCCCGCTCCGACAGGGGCATGACAGATCATCAGATCTTCAAGAGGACCTGGAAACACATGGAGCTGTCTTCTACTTCTGACTGGTCTTAGGTCTTTCACGTTCTGTGAAGCATGAGATATTTTTTAACTGAAGAGTCTAAAATGCATGACCCATAACAAGTCTCTAGAATCTATGCTGTCTACTGTCCTCACACCAAGGATCATTTTTGTGAAAGACAAAGTTGGCATAAAATATGACAATGTGGCTCAAGTGTTGAACGAGAATGATGGGCATCAAGGTTTGAATTCCACCCATATAGTTTTAGAAAGTGAGAGGATATCTTTTGATGGTCTCTCAACCGAACATCCTTCACCGTGTTGCTGTTTTGAGATAAAATGAAGGTGTACAATGAAGCCACCTTGAATTAAAAACATAAATTTAATGAAGAGAACAAATAAGCCAACAAAGTCTTCAAAAACACTGAATCAACCCTGATCCCACTTAGCTTCCAAATTTAGAGAAGCTTTATCCATACTAAAAAAATAAATCCATATACAATTAATTATCCTTTTAATGTTTTTAATTTCTAACCCCTGTTTCTGTTAGTTAACCATTGGTAAAACAAGTCCTATGTTAGGAAGGATTCTGTTTCTTCCTTTTCTTTTAAGCATTAGTCTATCCATCTCTGCACATTCTAATATTTTTTTTATAACACTTTCATCTGTAGGGATCTCTTCATTTTTCCATTGCTGTGCAAACACAATCAATGCATGCAAAATTAAATATGTATTTCCTTTATTATACTGTTCTGGGAAGATACCCAACAAAAATATTTCTGGTTTAAAATCTATATGTTGCTTGATCATTTTAGAGAAATCAGAGCAGCTTTATCAGATGGGGTTACCTGTTGAAGTTCTGAATTGAATTGAGCTGACATGTTGCTCCTAATCAATAATTGGATTTCTTTTGAAACTTGGCTCCGAGGCTCATGAATTAATTAGGGCACCTGTTGGAACCTTGACAGCCACCTCTTTTTTAACATGGCTTCCTTCTTCTTGCTTTGCTTAGGGTACTTCCGTGAAGGTTTCCTTGCAGTGCAACATGCGGTGGATATGGCCATCATTCAGTACCATGCCAACACATCTACTTCTGATCTTCTGGATTGGGTGAATTCTTCTAGATTCCACTTCTGGATTCAGCGCTTTCCTTATCCCCCTTATGACAATGATCTCTTCCTCATAGCTATTCAGAACCAGCTTCCCTTAATACTCATGCTGAGCTTCACCTACACTTCCCTCAACATTGTCCGCGCTGTGGTGCATGAAAAAGAGAAGAAACTGAAGGTAACGGAAGGATCTGCTCCGGGGTTTGGTAGGACAAACCTAGCTGGTTGGCTACCCCAACCATGGGAGGAAATGTGTTCCTTGACGTGATGCGTTGTTGACTTTAGTTGTAATCAAGTCCATTTGGAATCTAGAACGCCAGCGCTTACCCTGAGAAATGTGGCATTTTTAAAAAAATGAGAAAAGAAAGAGAAAGAAGGAGAATCAGGGAGAAATATGGTGTGGTTTACAGCTAATGCTAAACTGTGGTTGGTCTGCTTCTGTCTTGGTGTGATGGGCAAACTCATCTATGACGCCTTAAGTGTGATGTCAAAATAAGCATAGTTTAACAAATTGTGCCTCAGAATTTGGTACGAACCAGGCCCTGAAGGTGCTTTGAGAATGGCTTTATTTTAAGGCAGACAAAAATACCCACAAAACCTTAGTTGCTTGTGATAAGTGTGCAAACAGCTTTGAAAACCTAATGTGCAAATGGCTATATAAAAATGAGGAAAGCTCGGATGGATAATTAAAATAGGTGAAGAGAATTCCCTAATAGAATATAGCATAGAATAGGGTAGGATAGAATGTGGAATGGAATAGAATATGGAATGAAAGGAACGGAATAGAACAAATTAGAATATGGAATAGAATGGAATAGGGAATAGAGAATAGAGAATAGAGGATAGGATAGGATAGGATAGGATAGGATAGGATAGGATAGGATAGGATAGGATAGGATAGGATAGGATAGGATAGGACAGGACAGGACAGGACAACAGAATACTGGAATGAAGAGTAGAATAGAATAGAAACTTTATTGTCACTTTATTGTCAACATAACCTAATCAGCATACATTAAAATGAGGTTTTGTTGCATTCAGCTCTCAAGAGATAACCATTTTGCATATATCTACCTACACACACACACACATATGACACAGAGAAACCACAGTCTCATCTGAATGTATACATATAAATGGCGAAAGAAAAGAGTTTACGAGACCTAAGGATCCAAGCGGTTCCAGACTCTAACAGTCCTACTGTAGATACTCCGAAACCTCCTCTCAAAGGGGAGCAACAGAAACAGACCATGGAGTGGGTGTGTGGAAATACAAATGATAGGCGTTTGCTCCTCCCTGTTGCTTAGCAGGTACGTGTAATTCCATGTGGAATTTTGTGTCCCTAGGAGTACATGCGCATGATGGGACTCAGTAACTGGCTACACTGGAGTGCATGGTTCCTCCTCTTCTTCCTCTTCCTCTTAGTGTCCATTTTCTTTGTGACCATCCTCTTCTGCGTCAAGGTGAGCATCCTCATTTTCTTTTTTTTATCGGACCCCTTGAAGAAGATATATAATGTAAACAAAAACAGGCAGTCCTCGACTTCCAACAGTTCATTTAAGTGACCAAGATACAACGCCACTGAAAAAAGTGACTCAGGACCGTTTCTCACACTTAGGCCTGCTGGCAACCTCCTCTCCATGGTCACGTGATCAAAATTCAGCCGCTTGGCAACTGACTCGTATTTATGACGGTTTCCGTGTCCACGTGGTGTCAACTAAAAAAATACTCCTTTGGTCTTTTTAGCTGCCAGCAGAAAGGGAGTGGGGGGGGGGAAACAGTGCATTCCTTAAGTGCCTAGATAATCGCTCTGGCAGCCCAAAGTGGTCGAAGCACAAGAATATGACTGGAGAGCATGATGGATGACTCTTGGCTATGGATGTGTCCCATTGGAGAATACACATCCAGAGGGTGGGTGGAAGACCAGGGTCAAGGGGGAAATGAATGATGTATTTTAGCATCAGCTGCATCCAGCTAACGCCAACATGGCCACTTCCAATAAATCAACGTTCTTTTCTCTGAGATGCGGCTAGAGACTTATGATTTGAATGGGGGGGGTGGATTTGTTGGAGTCCTGACACGTGGATCCCCTTTTGCAACTTTCTGACAAGCAGAGTCAATGAAGGAGCCGGATTCACTTAAAATAACCAAGTTATTAAATTAACAACTGCAGTGATTCCCTAGGAAAGGATGAGGACTGAAAGAGTAGGAGAGCTTATTAACAGGCTTCCATTTTTTTATTTTATTTTTTTGCAGGTGAGTGAACAGGGGGCTGTGCTGGCCAACAGCGACCCGACTCTGGTCTTCACTTTCCTGGTGGCGTTTTGCATCTCCACCATCTCCTTCAGCTTCATGGTCAGCACGTTCTTCTCAAAAGGTGAGCGAGAGGGTTTCTACTATGGGCTTCCTGTTTAGGGTTGCCCCGTTGCCACACAATCCTTATTACGTAAAAGTTTGTCTCTCAATAACTACATGGATATTTTATCGATGTTACAGAAGGGATTTCCCTCCTTGTGTTGTTGTTGTTTTCTTTCCGTGTTAGTCCTGGGAGTCTCTGGTAGGCTTCCATCTGAGCATTAATCATGTTTGACCCACTTTACTTTACCAGCACAGTTGGGATATAGACAGAGGCAATATTCATTCCTGCTTACCTTATCTGAATGTCTAAACAAATTTTACTTGTCTTTCCATAGCCAGAAGAGAATTGTGTTGTAACTTTAAAGAGAGAGGAGAGATAATGAATTTGTTTGCCACTGTTGTAAAGCAAAATGGGAATGCTTTCCTTTCCTTTCCTTTCCTTTCCTTTCCTTTCTCCTTTCCTTTCCTTCTCTTTCCCCTCCTCTCCTTTCCTCTCCTCCTCTCCCCTTCCCTTCTCTTCCTCTTCCTCTTTCCTTTTTTCCTTCCTTCCTTCCTTCCTTCCTTCCTTCCTTCCTTCCTTCCTTCCTTCCTTCCTTCCTTCCTTCCTTCCTTCTTTCCTTTCCTTTCCTTTCCTTTCCTTTCCTTTCCTTTCCTTTCCTTTCCTTCCTTTCCTTTCCTTTCTCCTTTCCTTTTCTTCTCTTTCCCCTCCTCTCCCTTCCTCTCCTCCTCTCCCCTTCCCTTCTCTTCCTCTTTCCCTTTTTCCTTCCTTCCTTTCCTTTCCTTTCCTTTCCTTTCCTTTCCTTTCCTTCTCTTTCCCCTCCTCTCCTTTCCTCTCCTCCTCTCCCCTTCCCTTCTCTTCCTCTTTCCCTTTTTCCTTCCTTCCTTCCTTCCTTCCTTCCTTCCTTCCTTCCTTCCTTCCTTCCTTCCTTCCTTCCTTCCTTCCTTCCTTCCTTCCTTCCTTCCTTCCTCCCCCTCCTTATCTCTCTTCCCTTCCCTACCTGCACTGTCCTTTCTACTTCTTTTATCTTTTTTTTAAAAAAATCACTTTTTATAATATTACTTTCATCTTTTATATGAAAATCTTGGAAACCAGAAATATGTTTGTTGGGCATAATCCCAGAGGGTTATGAAAAGGGTACTGCATATTTAGTTTTACATATACTATAACAGCAGCAAGGATTAGCTGCGCAAAATTTTGGAAAAATGAACATACTCCACCAGATGAGGAGGTAATCAGAAAGATCCTAGAATGTGCTGAGATGGACAGATTAACTTTAAAAAGAAAAGAAAAAGAAGAGTCAGAATACTATTTGACATGGAATAAATTTTATGAGTGGCTTAAAGCAAGGGATAGAAGTTAGAGGAAGAAAAATGATGAATGTTCTTATTAAAAACAGGGAGGATATAGAACTACAATTGTTATAAATATTAAAAGTATGTGAATGAGTTAAACAGAAAGAATAGGAACTGTGTATTGTATGGGAATTGTAGTATTGCTAGAGCTGTTAGTTTAGGTGTTATTATATTATGAGTATTATTATTAGTAAACAGACAATATTTTTTACAGTATTAGTCATGTTTCCTTTTTTTTGTAAATAATATATCTGGACAAAATGCTGTATTCAAAAAAATGTTTATGAATAAAATCCCCCCAAAATATATAAATTAAAAAAAGAAGGAGAAGAAGAAGCTAGCGGTGCAATGCAAAATTCCCCATCTCTGCTCCGAGTTGTCCCCTCCCTTTATTCCTCCTCCTCCCCTCTGCTCCAGCCATTCTGAGGTTGCCCCTGGTCTATCACAAATGCATTGGCTCTCCAAAGGCCACCAAGCCCCGTTGATTCTTTTTACAGTCAATATCCACTTTGTGTTTGCAGCAAATGTAGCCGCAGCTGCGGGAGGTTTCCTCTATTTTTTCTCCTACATTCCGTACTTTTTTATCTCCCCCCGCTACGACCACATGACCCACAGCCAGAAACTCTCGTCCTGTCTTATCTCCAACGTCGCCATGGCTATGGGGGCACAGCTGATTGGCATGTTTGAAGGGAAAGGTGAGCATTGCTCCTTTCAACATTTCCCCACCCGTAGGTTGGGTGCCAATGTCAGGAATATTTATGTATGTATGTATGTATGTATGTATGTACGTATGTATACAAGGTTGTCCAACTTGGTAACGTCAAATCCCAGAATTCCCCATCCAGCATGCTCTAAATCAGTGTTTCTCAACCTTGGTAACTTTAAGTTGCATAGATTTCAACAACTAAAATTCCCCAGTCAGCCAGCCAGCCAGTCAGGGATGAATGGATAAATAATAGATGGAAGACTGGATGGATGGATGGAGAAAAGGATAGAAACAAAGATAGAAATATGGATGGATGGACAGAAGGATGGATGGATGGATGGATAGATGGATGGATAGATGGATAATAGGTGATTAGATGGTTAGATAGAAAGATGGATAGAAAAATAGATAAGGTAACGTATGATAAGATAAGGTGATGAGATGAGACATGTATGTATGTATGTATGTATGTATGTATGTATGTATATATATGAAATCCTTCTAGCATGCTATTTATTTGTTTTAAAAATTTGCACTTTCAAATTTATATACTTTAAAAAATTAATTTACATAGTTTTAAATTTTTAACTGCTTTTCTACTATTTATGGTCTATAAACTTCTCAGAGTCGGCTTATGGTGGAGATGGATGGCGTATAAATTTAATTAATGAAATAAATAAAGAAAAGCTTGTATTTTCCAGGCACGGGGATACAGTGGGGAAACCTGATGAGAGCTGTCAGCGTTGATGATAATTTCACAATGGCTCATGTGCTGGGTATACTTCTCCTGGATTCTGCAATCTATGGCTTTGTTGCTTGGTACATGGAGAACGTGTTTCCGGGAGAATATGGCATTCCACAACCCTGGTATTTCTTTGTCATGGTAAGCATTGGGCCTCTCTCTCTCTCTCTCTCTCTTTCTCTCTCTTCATCTGCCATCTATCTCTATCTTTATTTCTCTATCATCTATCTCTCTATCTAATATCTATCTACCTATCTACCCATCCATCCATCCATCATCTATCTGTTGAATTTTCATAGCCACCTATCTGACAAGAAGTGAGTTTTTCCCTTCTCATATATGTTTGGGTTAATTATTTTAGCAGAGAGAACAAACCTACATTCCAAGCGGTGTCTTGGAAAAGGTACTTACAATTTTAGCCGCCGCTTTGTCAACATTGATATCTTGCGAAAATTTAAGCTGCCTGGGTTTTATCCATATAAAATAAATAAAAATTAAGAGACTGTAAACCAGGTTGAAGACAAATCTTCGTATAGAAAAACTATCTATGCCGTGGTCACTAAAAGTCAACACTAGCTTAATGGCAGGCAATCAATCAATAGACTATTAAGATTAAAAATGCATTTTGCAATAATGTACAGTATTGGGGATTTGTGCACATCAATGTTTGAAAAGCATCTTTTTGGCTTTCTGCTTGGAAAAGTGGGTTTCACAGCCTTCAGAAATAGTTTTGCTGTCATTCACGAGGGACATTTCTTCCAGAGAGGAAGAAAACTTGTATACTTTCAAAAAGAGCCTTCTGATATTCTTTCCTGGGTCACTTTTTTGCAGAGGAATGATGGATTCTCTTTGTTTCTTTAGCCTTCTTACTGGTGTGGGAGCCCCCAGACTGTTCTGGGGAAAGAGAAGGAAGAGGAGGAAGACCCAGAGAAAGCCTTGAAGAGTCAATTCATAGAGGAGGAGCCTTCGGACTTGGTGTCAGGCATCAAAATCAAACACCTTTTCAAGGTGAGCCTCTGCTGGCTGCTCCCCTCCTAAGTTCCAAACCCAGTTGTGTTTGTGGTGATGCTGGTTGTTGGGGAAGGTATCTAATGGACAGAGGGGTGGCTTTCAGAGCACTTCCTAAGAAAAATAAACATGCACTTGTTCGAGCAAGATCAAACTTTGTAAAATCGTGTGAGATTTCCAGAAAAGGTAACAAATGTGGCCTATTGGCAGTGAGAGCTACAGATCTCCCATAAAACTGGATGAGGATATGCAAAGCTCCAGAGTTCCTTCAGAAAGGGATTCTTCTTCTTGCTTTTCTGCGAGACTCTGCTGATATAGGTAGTGTCAACTCGTAAAGCATTCCTATGCTTGTTTTCGAGTTGCCATAAGCACTAGGGAGAAAATCCTGAAGGAGCAGTACAGAAGTTCAAACCAGAAGTACATTCCACACTTATCTTACAAAGATTGGAGCTAGGCTACCGGATCTTCTGCCCGGGAAAATCTTTCATTGGATATTTGATGAATGATACCCAGCCCATGAAGGTGCTTCATTGGAGAATCTGATTTATGACACGCTGAAGGGGAAGGGTGGGGAAACAGGGTCACAGGTGACCATAAATCATGTGTGTCAGAGTTGGCTTCATACTGGTCAATGCTGACATGTTGCTCCTAATCAATATTTTGGATTCTTTTGAAGCTTGGCTCGAAGCTCATGATAGGGATATTGCCGGAACCCTGAAGTAGTAGCTGGAAGAGATTCCTGCATACATGTTACGAGTGCATCAAATGGGGAGGCACATGGAAAGATGTATGTCACATGAGGTGCCTCTCAAGGTTTGCTCTGTATTCCTGACCCCCTTCTAAGCACTGATGATATTACCTAGTTGGGTAATCAAATGTCTTCAAGAAAATAACCCCACTCGGAGAACGCTAAAGACCCCTCACTTCAACCCTGAGTTACAAATAGTCTCTTCTATCCGCACTTATATATAAACAGAACAAACTCCACTCCCTTCTAGCTCTGATGATGTTTCCTAGTTGGGTAGTGAAACGCCTGCAAGAAAACAACCAAGTTCAAAAAGCAACAAGGACCCCACAATCCTCCCCCCTTCCCCTCCTCCTCCTCCTCCTCCTCCACCACCACTACCAGTCTGCAAATGCCAGTCCCTTCCAGCGCTGATGTTGTTGCCTAGTTGGGTAATGAAATGTCCACGAGAAAACAAGGACTGCATAGTCCTGCTCTTCGTCTCCTTCCCCGTCACTTCTTCCTCCTCCACCTCCACTTCACGAACTCCACTCCCTTCTAGCTCTGATGATGTTCTCTAGTTGGGTAGTGAAATGTCTGCAAAAAAACAACCAAGCTCAGGGGACCTCTCACTTCAACCCTGAGCTACAAATAGTCTCTTCTATTGACACATATATATAAACGGAGGAAATTCCACTTCCCTCTAGTACTGATGATGTTGCCTAGTTGGGTAGTGAAACGTCTGCAAGAAAGCCTCCAAGCCCAGGGAACACCAAGGACCTCACATTTTAACCCTGAGCTACAAATATTCTCTTTAATAGGTTCAATAAGTAAGTGTTTTTTGTGACCCTTCAGTCATTTGATTCTAAGTACAGTATAACTTGAATACTCCAGGGCATTTTTGCTGAATGTGTTTTAGAAAAAGGACCTTTATCTTTATCCTTCTTTCTTTGCTTGTCTGCAGGTATTCAAAGTGGGAAACAAAACCAGAGAAGCTGTGAAGGACTTGACTCTTAATATGTACGAAGGACAAATCACTGTCCTTCTTGGACACAACGGGGCTGGGAAAACCACCACTTTGTCCATGCTGACAGGTGAAGCTTGGACCTAACTTGGATCTGGAATTCAGACCATATTATCATCATCATCATCAGATCTAGAGGTCCCGTATGAACAAAAGAAAGCACTATCTTTTAAATGGAGCTCTATGAAAATCTTAGCTTTAATGGAAAGTAGGAAGCAGAGTTGGACCTACCATCAAGCAGCAAGCATGAAAAGGCAGCAACTTCATAGAATAGAATAGAATAGAATAGAATAGAATAGAATAGAATAGAATAGAATAGAATAGAATAGAATAGAATTCTTTATTGGCCAAGGGTGATTGGACACACAAGGAATTTGTCTTGGTGCAAATACTCTCAGTGTACATAAAACAAAAGATACATTCATCAAGAGTCAAGAATCATCAGATACAATAATAGTCATAGGATACAATAAGCAATCAAATCATACTAGGAAACACTCAATATAAATCATAAGGATACAAGTGACAAAGTTACAGTCATACAGTCACAAGTGATAGGTGATAAAGAGTGATGAGAAGATTAATACTAATAGTAGTGCAATCTTTGTAATAGTTGAACAGTGTTGAGGGAATTATTTGTTTAGCAGAGTGATGGCGTTCAGGAAAAAACTGTCCTTGTGTCTAGTTGTTCTGGTGTGCAGGGCTCTATAGCCTCGTTTTGAGGGTAGGAGTTGAAACAGTTTATGTCCGGGATGTGAGGGGGTCTGTACATATTTTCACAGTTTCTTTTTGACTCGTGCAGTATACAGGTCTTCAATGGAAGGCAGGTTGGTAGTAACTGTTTTTTCTGCACTTCTAACTATCCATTGAAGTCCATGTTTGTCTTGTTGGGTTGCAGAACCAAACCAGACAGTTATAAAGGTGCAGATGACAGTTCAATCATTCCTCTGTAGAACTGGATCAGCAGCTCCTTGGGCAGTTTCTTGGAGAATGTATGCGTTATTGTTATGTTTATTGTTGAGGAGGAGAAACTGGGCTTAGTGTTATGTTAAGGGAGGTTTTTAAGACTCTCAAATTAATCCATCCTGTATTCCAATTGGACCAAAGGTGCTTTCTTTTCTTTTTTTTCAAAAGGCAACTGGACTTTCTTTGTTTTTTCCTTGAAGACATTTTGCTTCTCATCCAAGAAGCTTCTTCAATTCACTGAAGAAGTTTCTTGGGCGAGAAGCAAAACCTCTTCAAGGAAAAAACAAAGGAAGTCCAGTTGCCTTTTGAAAAAAAGCCCCTTTGGGATCATTGTGACGTGGAGGTCTGATGAGAACCTCCATAGATATTCTAGTTGGAATTACAAAGAGCAAAGCAACTAGAAATTATGCAAAGTTGATTTTAGATCCAATTAATATTCTGCATTGGTTTCCACACAGGTCTGCACTGATAGATCCAAGCAAGAGGTTGGATGTTAATTTAGTTAACTTTAAAGTTGATTTATATGGGATTTAACAATTGCAGTGGTGTGATGGCCTAGAGGTGGGGGCTCTTGCCTCACAGTCAGGAAGCTGTGAGTTCGATCCTAGGTAAAGGCAGATATTTCACTCTCTCTGGGCACACTGAGAATATATCTCAATTGAGAATATAAATCCACATTGGCAACAGGAAGGGCATCCAGCCAGTAAACACCCAGCTCCATTCAGTGGCCCGGACTCCACCCTGGCAGGGATTATGGGGTTGTTAAAAGATGATGATGATGATTCTAATGTCTCTTAAATCTCCTTCTTCTTCTATTGACTTATTTATAAATAATTCAGACTTTTATGACTGCCCGTTCTTTTGTTGCCTGGATTTATATTTGGCCCTAAGCTGTGTCCCCTTTTTCTCCTTGGCTGTTTCTTAGGACTGTACCCTCCTACAAGTGGACAGGCGTACATCAATGGCTACGAAATCTCCCAAGACATGGTTCTCATCCGGAAGAGCCTGGGTCTTTGTCCTCAGCACGATGTCCTCTTTGACCACATGACGGTGGAAGAGCATCTGTACTTCTACTCTGGGGTAAAACTTTGGTCAATGTTTACTTGGACTTAATGTTTAATTGGGCTTAGTTTTGCGGGGAGGAAAATAAGGAGAAAAAATTCTAGCTCTGCCGACCAGCATCCATGGGTCATCTGGCTCACGTCCTGTCAGTGTGTGAGAGAGCTGAGGGCTGTTTGGAAACCGAAATAGTATTTGCTGTGTGAACAAGAAGGAGACAACAAGGAACCTGGGCGTGGCTTTAGTTCAACTGTTCTGTACTAAAGCTGCTTGGTGCTGTGAAACTGAAACTAAAACTCCTCTCCTCTGCTTGTGTTTTGCATTTGGAATAGATTTCTTTTCAGGTGGGGAGGGGAAGCAGAACTCCTTAGCATCAGAGCATGTTAATAATAATAGTATACGAAATAGTAATGCTCTGATGGTCCTTTCAAAAAATCCTTTCTTAGTGAGCCCTTAGAAGCCAAGGGGAATATAGGTGCCAAATTTCAAGTTTGTAGGCTTTACAGTTTTGGAGATTTTGTGATGATGCATGATTGGCATTTTGCTTTTATATATATATAGATATATACAGTTTCCCAAAGCATAAACCGTAGTCCCCGGCAACCAAAGGATGACCAAAGGCCCTTTGGAATAAATGAAAGGGAAGGAGGGGCTGTCGAAATGAAGGACACTTTAGAAGAAGCCACAGTGGGAAAATAAGTTTGCAGCAGTCATTAAGGGAATTTTGTGATCAAAAAGTGAGCTCATTAAAACCGGAAGTCAGTGCTGGTTTGGGGCAAAAACATTGTAAGAAACACAGTCACGTGACCACAGGACATAATGGTCGTAAACGCAGGTCGTTGATGAGTTCTGGACATGTAGTCACATGACTGCAACGGGGAGGAGGATTGTTGGATTCCCTATTCAGGTCATATCTCCCATTTTCTAGGTCCACTGTAACTTGGAACCTAGCGCTTGTAAAACGAGGACTCCCTGGATGCAAGACAGGGCTAGATGACCTCCAAGTTCCCTTCCAACTCATCTGTTAATCCCTCAGGCCAGGTTGAGACCTCACAACCTTTTTTTTTTTTTTTTCTTTTCTCTTCCATCTCAGCTGAAAGGATTTCCTGCTGAAAAATGCCCGGGGGAGATCGCCCATATCCTGCACATCCTCAACTTACAAGAGAAACGGGGCACTTTGTCAAAGGCCCTTTCCGGAGGCATGAAACGCAAGCTCTCCATTGCCATTGCTCTCATTGGGGACTCCAAGGTACGGCTCAGCCAAGTCCCTCCCTCTCACCCTGGTTCACCTGTGCAGGTGGTTCTGAGAGAGTCTGGTGGACTTGGTGCCTTTGCAGGGTGGGTGGGAACCACCCAAACAGCAGAGGATGGAGTGGAGAGGTTGGGTGTCTCCACCATCTCGTGCTGTAGCTCTTGTTTTCCCATCAAGGTCCTTCTTTCTTTAAAATGTGAATGAAGGGTCACATTTTGTGGTACCTATGCCCTGCCATTTGGGACATTTGAAAGGAGGGTGTATGTGAACCTCCCAACATATTACAACAATCCTGGGCACCAGACTAAAAGTGAATCATTACAGTGAGTTGGGCTCTTTGATTGAACAAGGGAGTTGAACCTAAATCTATCTATCTATCTTTCTTTCTTTCTTTCTTTCTTTCTTTCTTTCTTTCTTTCTTTCTTTCTTTCTTTCTTTCTTCCTTCCTTCCTTCCTTCCTTCCTTCCTTCCTTCTTTTTTCTTTTCTTCTTTCTTTCCTCCTCCTTTCCTCCTTCCCTTCCTCTTTTCTTTCCTCCTTCCTCCTTTCTTTTGTCCTTCTTTCCTCCTTCCCCCTTCCCTTTCTCCTTTCTTTCCTCCTTCCTGCTTTCCCCCTTCCTCCTTTCTTTTCTCCTTTCCCTCTTCCCTTCCTCCTTTGTTTCCTCCTTCCTCCTTTCCTCCTTCCCTCCTTTCTTTCCTTCCTCCTTTCTTTCCTTCTTTCCTTCCTTCCTTCCTTTCCGTCCTCCTTTCTTTCATAATAAAACTTTATCTTCTCATTTTCAAACCATAGTATCTACCACATGGCCAAATTGAAAACAAAAGTGGTTCTTTTTAGTTCTCCTTTTAATGTTGGCATTCACACTCTTGATACAATGCCTATGGTGGTGTTCTTCCAATAAGCTGACCTTAAACAGCCCCGGATGATAGAGAGGGATGGCGAGAGAGGCTTTTCTCCCCTAGAAGGGGAATAATGGCTAAATCAAACTACTTCAGATTGTGTCCACTCCTCCCTTTTCCTTCTGGCTGTGCCGTTACCTTCACCACCTCTTTCCATTACGCTTCCCCAGTCCTCCATTCAAGACCTGAGAGGCTGGGTTCCAGCCACATTGGGCCCACCAGATTACAACCAATTCTCAACGCAACCCCAACCTCCCTGTTCTCTGCAGGTGGTGATGCTGGATGAACCTACCTCAGGCATGGACCCCGTTTCGCGACGGGCCACGTGGGAGCTCCTGCAGCAGCAGCGGAGAACTCGCACCATCTTGCTCACCACCCATTTCATGGATGAGGCAGACCTGTTGGGCGACCGCATCGCCATTATGGCCAAGGGGGAGCTCCAGTGTTGTGGATCTTCCCTCTTTCTCAAGCACAAATATGGTAAGGAGGTTAGACTTAGAATAATGCTATTGTTGCTTTGAATGCACACCAATCGGCGTCCGTTGAAATGAGATTCCGTTGCTTACAGCTCTCAAAGGGTCACCGCCTCCAATATACACTATATAAACATGACAAAATAAATAAATACAAAATTATGTATATACCCACATATATTATATGAATACAAGCTCTATATCCCTGCTTCGCTATGAAACTATGTGGTCTGGCTTAGTTTTTGGGGAGGAAAATAAGGGGAAAAATGTTCTGCCTCTGCCTCCTAGCATCCATCTGACTGTGTGTTGAAGAGTGTTGAAGGTTGTTTGGAAATTGAAACAGTATTTGCTGTGTGAGCAAGAAGGAGACAGCAAGGAGCTTGGGCGTGGCTTAGCTCAACTGTTCTGTACTAAAGCTGCTCGGTGCTCTGAAACGGAAACTCCTCCCCTCTGCTTGTGTTTTGCATTTGGAACAGATTTCTTTCCAGGTGCGGAGGGGGAGTAGAACTCCTTAGCACCAGAGCATGTTAATAATAATAATAATAATATAGGAAATCCTAATGCTCTGATGGTCATTTCAAAAAAATCCTTTTTTAGTGAGCACCTAGAAGCCAAGAGGAACATTCGTGCCAAATTTCAAGTTCATAAGCTTTAAGGTTCTGGAGATTTTTGTGATGAGTGGTATTTCGCTTTTATATATATAGATGATTATGATTACTCTAGATCTTGGCTTGAGGAGAAGAGAACGGGACCTCCTCATCTTAACTTAATTCTTACTTTCTTATTGATTACATTTTTGCAGAGCCCTTGGTGCTCTCTGAATTTGTTTGTTTCTGGAGGAGAAAAAAACACAAAACCAAGCTCAGAGACCACCAAGGACTCCACAGTTCAACCCCTAGCTACAAATATTATCTTCTATCAATTGCATTTCTTTGCTGTGTTTCATCTGAGAAGCTCAAGGTGGAGCCTCCAGGCTTATCTACCTCTGTGATTGAAGACTATTGACAGGCCCACAGTTCGCCCCTGGTCAAATTGAATCTTGAATTTGGGATTTTGCGGATTAGGATTAAGATTAGGACAGCTACCATCCCCATTCAAAATGTAAATGTCAGCATTCCAGAAAAACCCAGCCCCAAGACAGGCATTTTCTGAAGGTTTCCTTTTATTAGAGTAGTTATACCGGCACATCTGGGAAAACCCGAATCTGAAAGTTCCAGATTTTCCTTCAATAAATAAATAAAAAAATTACAAATCCACCCCCCCTGCACCCATCATTCCATCACATGTCCCAATCACCATCTGTCCTAACTTGAGGCATCCCCTCCACTACTCCTCAGCCAGGTGCAGGAACAACATGACCTTGGCTTTAAAGAAGAATGCTATTATGTCTAACCACATAAGCGCCATGAAAGCCCTCCTCCCATCTTCCCACACTCAAGAATGTGGCAGCATGGAAGCTTGTGGTGCTAATATGGCTTCCAAAGCTGACAGAAAGTTTGCAATAGTGGCAAATATTTGTAGCTCAGGTGTAGGATGAAGGTGAAGGTTTGCAAATGTTTCATGATGAGGATAAGTAACATCTCGAGTGGAATTTAGGAGGTGTCAGTGTTCTTTTGTTTATAAGGGCTTCTGGTGTGGTTGTATCAAGTGATGGGTCAGGTGTGAGTCATCAGTGAGAGTCTTATGACGTGTCTTGTGATGGAGAGGTTACATCAGCTCAGGGTCATATAAGTTCTCCTTGAGCATAATTGGTGATTTTAAGGAAACATCCATATTCTTAACAACAGCGTGGAAGCATTTTCCCATTGCTTTCTTCCAGAGAGTATTTTTTTGACTTCTGAGTCAATTCCTCAACTCTACATCCAATCCTGATGGAATTTTTCAAGTTCAATCATGGTTGGCTGAGTGTGGCCATCTCTTTAGCTCTGAAGGACATGAAAGTTAGGGAGGAGGAGGATTCCCAAGAAAGCATCATCAGGCAATATCCTTCTTCCTTTTCAGGTGCTGGGTACCACATGGTGATGGTGAAAGAGCCCTATTGCAACCTTGGAGAGATCTCCCACCTCATCTATCATTATGTCCCCAATGCTTCTCTGGAGAGCAACGTGGGGGCAGAATTGTCCTTCATTCTACCCAAGGAGAGCACGCACAAGTAATCTCACCCTTAATAACTACGGGGGATGCCCGGGTGGGGGTGCAAGTTTGCCAAAGTCTCAATGGAAGTGATGGGAGTTGGATTCAATTCACCTGGAGAATATGGGCTTGAAGTATGCTGCCTTGGTTGTACCACCAATTTATCCCTTCAGTTTTGCTTGCATAATGGGCCTTAACCATCTGTTGTCTGATAGATTGAACTCCAGTGCACTTCACCATGTCATAACCAAGGCCAAATTTGATCATGGTTACCTCGGTCAAGGGCTCATTTGATTGAACCCAATTTCTGCATTCCTCATCTGCCCTGAAGAGCTCCGTAGGGTGGGTTTGAGGACCACATCAGCCTTAAATGGAATTTGGTCATATGGGTTGTCGTATGTTGTGTGAACACACACAGCCAGAACTGAGTTTCCTAAGCTTTTGAACCTGATAGGCAGGGTTGAACAGAATAACAGGATAACAAAGCTGGGATGGTCCTTGGAGGTCTTCTAGTCCAACCTCCTGCTAGAAGACCAGATTATAGGTGCTCTCAGAATAGCTTAAAAGAATCTCAAACCATCTGTTTACCAGGCAGATGCACACACACACACACACACACCCTCTAGCATTTCCCAATTTCTTAATTTTTGTCTTTTTTGACAGACAGGGCCAATTCCAAACAAAATTGTCACTCGCTCTCCTTTTATTTTCTATGAGACCATTAGGCCTCTGTTATAGATAAAGATGGCGGTAAAGGCTATATGGTTCACTTCACAGCATATCTTCTCCTATATTGATTAAAATGCTACAATTACTAAGAGCCTCTTTTAAAATGAAGATCGTTACGGCTGACCTGAAGGGAGCTATCCATGGGCTTCTGAAAATCAACCTGGGTGTTGCTGTGAACGTGGTGTCTGAATTCAAATCTTCTCCCTTACTTTTTCCTTCCAGATTTGAGGCTTTGTTCACAGAGCTGGAGTTACGCCGGGAAGAACTGGGCATTGCCAGTTATGGAGCTTCCGTTACTACAATGGAAGAGGTCTTCCTTAGGTAACTCTTTGATGAGCTTGCCAAGCGAGGTTGAAAGGTGGGCTTGGAAGATGAATTTGGCATGGGGTTGAAAGATGGGTTGAAAGGTGAACCTGGAAGATGAGCTTGAAAGGTGAACTTGGAAGATAAATTTGTCAGATGAGCTTGAAAGGTGAACTTGGAAGGTGAACTTGGAAGATGGGTTGGCCTTCTCAAGAGATCACATCCCATGAGGCTTGTTATGAGAGTAAAATGGGGGGAGTGGGAGAAAGTAAAATTCTGAATTTTGATCTTTCTTGAAGAGTTGGCAAGCTTGTGGATTCCAGCATGGACATCCAAGCCACCCAGCTGCCAGCTTTGCAGTACCAGCACGAACGGCGATCCAACGACTGGGCCACAGATGACTCCAGCAGCATGAGTGGCATGACGAACATGACCGATGACAGTGGGGCACTCATCACCGAAGATTGCTCTAACATTAAGCTGAACACAGGGGTGAGTCCCTCATACTTGTTTCCATTTGGTGGTTGGGTTCTTTTTTGGTGGAGAGAATGACAAAGGGAACACAGATAGTTCTCAACATACAACTACAATTGGGAGCAGAATTTCTGTGGCTAAACAAAGCGGTTGTTAAATGGGCCGCACCCAATTTAATGTCCTTTTTGTTAAGTCAAACTGCAGTTGTAAACTAATCCAACTTTCCCCGCTGACTTTGATTGTGGGAAGTTATCTGGGGTCACAAGTGGGGATCACACAAACCTGGGATCCTGCAACTATTTGTAAATACATGCTGGTTGCCAAACACTTGAATTTTGATCATGCAACCATAGGGTTCCTGCAATGGTTGTAAGTGCAAGGACCAGTTGCAAATCACTTTTTTCAGTTCCGTTGTAAGTTTGAACAGTCATTAAAGGAATGGTTATAAGTCAAGGACTCCCTGTGTTTTTGTCATGGTCCAGATTTTGAGGGGCGAATCCAGAGAACAGTTCAGTATTTGAAACAATCAGAAGCCGGCGGCAGTAGAACTCATGATTTAAAATTAGGGGGGTTGCCTTTAAGCTATGCAGGGAGCCCACACATTTTGATACCCTCTGGAGCGCCGAACTTGAAATCTGCAGAAATTTGGCAGCCTAAATTGCGGGAAGTCCTTGATTTATGTTAGAAATAGAGCCCAGAATTCCTATTACTAACCAAGACAGTTGTGGAGTGAATTTTGCCCTGTTTTACAAACCTTTCTTGCCCCAGTTGTTAAATGAATCACTGCAGTTAGTCACCCGTTGTAAAGTGAATTGGCCTTCCCCATTAATTTTGCTTGTCAGAAGGTTACAAAAAGGTTATCACGTGACTCCAGGACACTGCAACCATTGTAAAAATGAGCCAGTTGCTCCAAAGACTCTGAATTTTAATCACGTGACCGTGGGGAACGGTCGTAAGTGTGAAAAATGATGTTTTTTTCAATGCCGTTGTAACTTCGGTCATTAAAGGAAAGGCTGTAAGTCAAGGACTACCTGCATTTGTAGCTTTGTGGCAGAGCAAAAGAAATAAGAGCATGAATTCATTTCCTAATTTTACATCAAATTCTTCTAGCCCCGCTTTGGATTCTACTATGACTCCAAGAACATTTTTCTAGGTAATTCTAACCATCTGGAATAAAGGCAGAGGTTGTCTTCAAAAATTTTAGCAAAGGCAGGGGTGGGATTCTACCAGTTCGCACCTATTCGCTAGAACCGACTGCTAACATTCTAAGCAGTTCAGAGAACCAGTTGTTAGAAGAAATTACTGGGCTAATCCTGTAAGGAAGGCAGGAAGGAAACATTCTGGTGTTGCTTACAGAAACTGCCTCTCCGTAAACCCTTCTTACGTTCTTGGCAGGACTAGACATCCTGTCTCAGGAACTTCTCTGGAGGTTTTTTTCCCCTCCTTTGCTGATCCTTTGCTTATGTGGAGGGACCTTTCAGAGTTACGGTGGCACTGAAAAAAGTGACTTATGACCATTTTTTACACTTACAACTGTTGCAGCATCCCCACAGTCATGAGAGGCCAGGCGAGGAGATGTGTGCCTCGATGTGAGCAATGTCACATGACCACCAAGCCATGCCCACCATCTAAGCCATGCCCAGAGAACCAGTTGTTAAAAAATTTGAATCCCACCCCTGAGCAATGGGTTTTCTGCCTGGATGCTGGGTGGGCATGGTGGATGTGGCCTAGTCGGCCTCCTGCAACCTGGCGGGAGGGTGTTTTTGTCTCCCCGGACTCCAGAGGCTTTTCTCGAGCCTCCAGAAGGGCAAAAATGACCTCCCCGGACTCCGGAGGCTCTCTGGAAGCCAGAAATGGGCCAGTTTCCAGCTTTCACAGGCTTCCTAGAGGCCTGTTTTTCACCTTCCCCAAGCCTTCGTGTACGCCCTGCACTTTCCTGCATCCAAAACAGGCCACGTGGGGACTCCTGGGAGGAGAGAGGTGAGGTGGGTGGGGCCAGCCAGGAGTGGGATTTGGGGGTTCTCCAAACTACACAGAATCTTAGCTAGGGGCACTCCTGAACCCCTGCGAACTCCCAGCAGCCCAGCCCTGAGTAAAGGGTTTGCAGAAAACTCACTCCCCTGTGTAAATCTTATCCTTTCTGCTCTCCTGTAGTTCTACCTCTGCTGCCAGCAGTTCTACGCCATGTTCATGAAGAGAGCGGTGTACAGCTGGCGCAACTGGAAGATGGTAGCAGCCCAGTTTTTGGTGCCTCTTATTTTCACTGCTTTTGCCTTGATCTCCGCCAAGACCTTCCCGGGACCGCAAGACTCTCCGTTGTTGAAGCTGACTTTAAATCCGTACGGACAAACCACGGTGCCTTTCTCCGTCTCCCAAGGCTCCAGTCTGGGCGAGAGGCTGGCAGCGCAGTACAGGGACGCGGTTGGTGCTCAGCGCCAGGAGCCGTTGGAGGTGGTAGGTCAGTGACATTCAGAAGCTTTCCTTCTAGAGCAGAACTCAAGACATACAGGGAGCTAATCCTTTGTGCTCATAAGAGGTCAGCCTTTCTAGGTAGACCAGATAGAAAACACAACCTGATGAGCTAATTCTAACTTTTATTGTAAGGCTACATTAAAAAGAAAAAGGGGTACGGTGGCCTAGCAGGATGCTGGGATTCTCATTTGGAAGATGGGCAGTTGGAGACCCAAGCATCAGGGGTGAGCTCCCACTCTTGCCTCGGTTCCTGCCAACCTAGCAGTTCGCAAGCATGCAAATGCAAGTAGATAAATAGGTACCATTTGGTGGGAAGGTAGCCACGTTCCATGTGCTTCGGCATACAGCCATGTTGGCCGTATGATCACAGAAGCATCTTTGGTCAACAGGGTCTCCCTCAATTAAGAAATGGAGACGAGAATCAACCCTTAGACTTGGGAACAACTAGACAGGGGGAACCTTTATCCTTTATCTTTACATCAGAAGAGAATGTATCTGCTGAACAAAACTCCACACTGGTGACAGGAAGGGGATCGGACCAGTAAACACTCTGCTAACTCCATTCAGTTACCCACAAGGGATTATGGGGTCATTAAAAGAAGATGATAAGAAAGGGATGAGGCCTAGCCCAATCTGACTTGTGTTGTTCTAGCCGTTCTCAATAAATGAGGTTTTAGCTTCCTTATGCAGCAGATTTCCTGGTCTGCTCTACCTCGTGGGGTTGATAGCAGTCAAGCGATGATGTAGGCAGGCTTAAGGAATGATATGTGAGAAAAACCTTGGCAAACAGAACAAAGAAAGGAATGCCCAGATAAAAGAGGGCGTAGCCCACAGCTACATAATGGGTGAAGAATAGAAGCTTCCCAGAGTCTCAGACGCCAAGGAAGGTGGTGGGAGATTTTGTACTTTTAGACTTGCTAGATTTTCATTGTGCAGAGAAAGAGAGAGAGAGAGAAATATCTGCCTCTACCTAGGATTGATCTCCTATAGCCTCCTGATTGTGAGGCGAGAGCTCCACCTCTAGGCCACCACACCACTATCTCATCTCTTTCTTCTACTCCAGTAAACTAGAGAAATGTCTACTTGAGCCATTTCTGCCTGTTATCTCTTTGTTTTAGGCTTAAAGAAAAAAATGCTTCAGTCCCTTAGAACAAGGATGTCCAAACTTGGCAACTTTAAGACCTGTGATATAATAGTTTGCAAAGATCACAAAGCAAATGTAGGTTTTAATTTACTTTTACTGAAGCTGCTGTAATTTTGAACCATTGTTAAATGGACAGTTGTAAGCCAAGGACTACCTAGAGTTCCCACGGCGAGACATTCCTGAATTATCACTCTATAAAAAGGTTCAAAGCCTTCAAAGTTACAGAGGTGCTTTTCTTTTTTTTTCATGAGGCAATTGGACTTTCTGGTTTTTCTTTGAAGACGTTTCGCTTCTCATCCAAGAAGCTTCTTCAGCTCTGACTGGATGGTGGGGAAGAGAAGGACACAGACAAACCTCCAAGTGGCCTCAACAACGACCCTCTAAAAGGAGGCAAATGACCAGCTGTCTGCAAGGAATATAAATCCTTCCCTTTCCTACCATCCTGTCAGGGCTGAAGAAGCTTCTTGGATGAGAAGTGAAACGTCTTGAAAGAAAAATCCAGAAAGTCCAGTTGTCCCTTGAAAAAGCACCTGTGGGACAACCATGACCTGGAGGACTGAGAATCTCTGTAGACCTTCAGTGTCATAGTTTATGGCCCTTGTGATTAGAAACATTAGTGTGCCACGTCCCCAATAAGTAGTGCTAATGGCTGAAATGGGGGTACTAGTCAGTGAGGAGGCCCTCTTGAGGACATCTTCGCTCTATGAAATGGATGTCCTTTCAGGAGACTTGGAGGAATATCTGATTTCTCGAGCATCCGAAGAAGCCGGAGCCTTTAATGAGTACCACATAGCGGCAGCTTCTTTCCAAGAGACCTCGGACCAGATAGACGTCACCGCTCTTTTCAACAACCAAGCATTTCATTCTCCTGCCACTGCGTTGCTACTGGTGGACAATGCCTTGTTGAGGCTAATAGCGGGACCCAATGCCTCCATCACAGTGGCGAACTATCCACAGCCTCGCAACATGACCGAGACAGCGAAGGACCAGCTCATGGAGTGAGTCCAAACTTCCTTTGTTTTTAATCTGTTTGCTTGCTTCACCTATATCCCATCTTTCACTCAAGATGGCTTATGTACGCCTGTTCCTTAGTTAGCAATCAAGTCCCATTTCAAGGGTCGGTATCAAGCAAGCTATCCCTGATTCCCCATCCAGATCAATTGTAGTTCCACCAGAACTGAGATAAAATGTGTCAGGTAGCAATTTAAGAGCTGACCAGCTGATGCAATGATGTAATGATGGGAATGAGTCAGCAAGGTTTTTGGCTGTTATCTCTTTAAGAGCCTGTATAATAAGAAGAGGCTCTGTTAGGGTGTCTCTTTCTCTCGCTGTGTGTTCTTCCCTGCTGTAATTGCTGCTTGTTTGACCTCTGCCTAGAGTACATGTATCTACAGTAGATATTCTTTTGTAGATAAAACCACTATTTATTATAAACCTCTGTTTGCTGTTATTGCTCCTGGGTTGTCTGACATAGTAAAGCTGACAAAATAGTTTCTGGACCTAACTTTTAAACACAGTTTTCCAGCTGATTGTGCTTTGTCTTTGCAATATCCCATAGAGGCCGGACAGGTTTTGCGATCGCCATTAACTTGCTTTACGGAATGGCCTCCTTATCCAGCACCTTTGCGCTCCTTCTGGTCAACGAGAGGGCCATCAAAGCCAAACACGTACAGTTTGTCAGCGGTGTTTACATGGTGAACTTCTGGCTCTCGGCGCTTCTGTGGGACCTCATCAACTTCCTTACACCTTGCACTCTCATTCTGGTGAGTCATTCCTGGATAGCCTGTGTCATGCAAGGAGCCCTGGAGGCATAGTGGTTAGAATGCAGTATTGCAGGCTGGCTGTGTCAACCGCTCTCTGCCCTCATTTTACCCACCTCAGAAGGATGGAAGGCCGAGTCAACGTTGAACCTGGTGAGATTTATACTGCCAAATTGCAGGCAGGCAGCAGGCAGCAGAAGCAGCCTGCAATACTGCCTTCTAACCATTGTGCCATAGAGGAAGAAAGGGAGGGAGGGAGGGAGGAAGGAAGGAAGGAAGGAAGGAAGGAAGGAAGGAAGGAAGAGCAATAGCAATAGTCCTTAGATTCTATGCTGCTTCAGTGCTTTATAGCCCCCTCTAAGCAGTTAACAGAGTCACCCTCTTGCCCCCAACAATCTGGGTCTTCATTTTACCCACCTCGGAAGGATGGAAGGCTGAGTCAACCTTGAGCCTGGTGAGATTCGAACTGCCAAATTGCAGTCAGCCAGCAGTCAGCACAAGTAGACTGCAGTACTGCACTCTAACCACTGCGCCACCGTGGCTCATACCAAATGAGCACATTAAATGATCCTTCTGAGTCTTAAACTGTAATAACTGTACTAATCATTTCTGTTGGTCTTTCTTCAGGTGATCTTCCAAGCCTTCGACATCAAAGCGTTCACTCAGGACAACCATCTCGTGGATATAATGCAGATATTTCTTCTGTATGGCTGGGCCATTATCCCTCTCATGTACCTCCTCAGCTTCTTCTTTTCTGTAGCAGCCACAGCCTACACCCGCCTCACCATCTTCAACATCTTCTCTGGCACAGCCACGTTCTTGGCGGTTGTCATCATGAGCATTCCCGGTAAAGCAGTTTGGATTTTGTCGCTGTGGTTGAAACGTTTTCATGGCTTGGAGCCACCAAGGTTAACTTTGTTCTTCCCACATGTCTTCTCTTCCAGAACTTGGAATGGTGGATCTTTCCAATATGTTGGATAAAATCTTTCTAATCCTACCCAACTACTGCTTGGGACAAAGTATCAGCAAGTTCTACCAGAATTATGAGTTCATTCAGTTCTGCACTTCTTCTTTCGAGTCGGTGCTCATCTGTAAAGTATTTAGTGAGTATCTTGGGCAGTTTTGAAGGAGACTATTTGTGACTCAGGGTTGAAATGAAGGGTCCTTGGTGCTCTCTGAATTGGGGGTGGTTTTCTTTCAAATGTTTCTTGACCCAACTAGGGAACATCATCAGTGCTAGAAGACAGGAGGAGGTGGAGGAGAGAGGGAGCGGAGGAGGGATAGAGGAGGGAGGAGGAAGAGGAGGAGGAAGAGAATGATTGTGAGGTTCTTGGCGCTCTGAACACTGATGACTTTACCTACTTTGGGTAATGAAACATCTACAAGGAGACAACTAAACTCAGAGAGCACCAAGAACCCCTCATTTTTTAATTAACAAGAGCATGGCAGCTGTGCATTAGTGAGGACTTAGAATTCAGATCAGTGAAAGAACCTGGTTTTATCCCAAGCACACTCAGGTCTAGGCTCTCAGGTCTAGAGGCCCATTGCAAGTCAACATACAGTTGCTTTCATCCCACCAAGTAGACGTAGATGCAAAGTGCAGACACACTCAGAACGTATTGATGGGGGGTTATCAAGCAACTGAAAAGAAGTCAACTTTTAGTTTCATGACCAAGTTCTCAGTCCCAACAGACCATGATATTAGATCGTCTGATGTGGTATATTTCTTAAGGTAAGTATTTATGAGTTAATTAGGTGACACTGAATTGGGTTCAACTTCTGGTATGGACAAATGCTCACCATCCTAATCTTATTTAGTAATCATTCCAATATTAATCTCATCCATAGACCTTATCTATTATCTTCCCTTTCTTCTATTCCCTCAACTTTTTCAAGTGTAATTGTTTTCCCTAGTTCCTCATCCACTCTCATCACCTGCCCAAAGGACATAAGTATCTACTTGCTAATTGACCACTGAAGGAAGCAGTCAAGCTTTGTCCAGGATTGACCAATTCTTTGCCAGGTCATGGTTCTCTTGGGAACCATCCTGAAATCCATAGTTCAAATGCATTTATCTTAGTTCTTTCGTTCTTTCTCAACTGTCCAGTTTTCATAGCCTGGCATTATCATAGGAGGGTTCGTTGCTTCAACACTTCTGATCTTTGTTGCAATAGAAATGACTAACCTTCATAAAATAGACAAAGTCCACATGTTCCTTTGTCCGGGTAGTGATTTAAGAGCTAACCAGCCGATGCAGTGATATAATGCTGGGAATGAGTCAGCAAAGTTTTTTGGCTGTTATCCCTTTAAGAGCCTATATAATAAGAAGAGGCCCTGTTAGGGCATCTCTTTCTCTCACGGTATGTTCTTCCCTGCTGTAATTGCTGCTTGTTTGACCACTGCCTATAGTACATATATGTATAGTATTCTTTTGTAGATAAAACCACTATTTATTACAAACCTCTGTTTGCTGTTATTGCTCCTGTATTGCCTCACGTAGTAAAGCTGTGCACCCTCTGACATCCTTACCCAAAACCCAGCAACACCACCCATCTCAACCCCATAACTCTGCCCTCTTTGCATAATTGTCCCATACCCTTGACTCTCAGTTAGAAGATTGGTGGAGACTTCAATCATCGGAAGATTGCTGTCTCCTGAAATAATCCTTTTTTTGTCCTCTTCTCCTCTCATTCCTCTTCCAGATATCACCTACCAGACAAACTACTTTGCTTGGGAAAGCCCAGGCGTTGGAAAATACTTGACAGCTATGGCAGCTCAAGGGCTCTCCTTCCTTCTCCTACTCTTTCTCATTGAGACTAACCTTCTCTGGAGAATGAGGACCATTGTTTGCGACATACGGCGGAGGCGGAAATGGGTGAGGCTTTCCTACCAAGAAATCCCTTCCTTGGCTGAGTCCTTCAGACTTTCTCAATTTTGCATGTAGATTAACTTTCCACCCGAAGTTCTTATGATGTAATGGAGGGGGGAAGAAGGTGGCATCATCTGATGAAAGCAAAGCGAATTGTTGGCATCTGGGAATGCAATAACAATAGTGATAACGATAACAGTAACAATAACAATAATAATAATGGGAGGAGGAGAGGAAGAAGTTTGGTAATAATAAGATAAGGTTTGGTTCATTGACATTGACACGCAGCAAGAAAAAAATCACAAAGTATCGGGACTTACAAATTGAGGTTGAGCAACTTTGGAAAAAGAAATCATGTGTCATCCCAATTGTAATTGGAGCCCTTGGAGTAATACTTGAAGGGCTGCCTCACTATCCGGAAATTCTGAATTTATCAGAGTTGAGTACCCTGATTCTACAAAAAAAACACCCTACTTGGAACAGCTTATATCCTCCGACGCTACCTGAACAGTTCCAAGGTCCTTGGTTAGGACTTGAGCTGTTGAGCTTTCAACCAGCCCCAAAGGCTGTGAATCTCACTAAAGATTAAATAATAATAATAATAATAATAATAATAATAATAATAATAATAATAATAATATATTAGTAGTAGTAGTCTATTGTCATTGTACGTATATACACAATATACGCATACAATGAAATTCACTTAACACCCAGAGACCAGACCCAACACACACACACATGACAATCCCCAAAAACCTCCTTACCCACCAAAATTCCCCATCCCCTAAAAACACACAAGCATCCACACAACAGACCAAGTAATGCTGTCCAATAGCTCACTGATGATGGTCCTTAAGTTCATTGTTAAGTGCAATTATAGCTCTGGGATAAAAACTGTTCAGAAAAACGTGCGGTCTGAGTTTTAATGGTTTGGTATCTTCTGCCAGAAGGCAACAGTTTCACAAAGATTGTGAGCAGGAATGGAAAAGTCTGAGAATGTTGTGCAACTTCCTCAAACAGCAAGATGCGAAGATGTCATGAAAGGGCTGGTAGCTGGAGCTTGATGATATCCTGGGCAGTTTTAATGATTCTCTGTAGAGCTCTGTAGGCCTTGCAAGGCTGTTGAGTAGATCTCAGCAGTCTTCCAAGAATTGCTACCTCAGTATACAATGGCGGGGGAAAGATTAAAACCTGTTGTGTAGTCATATTAAGTACAGGTAATCCTTGATTTACAACAGTTCGTTTAGTGACTGTTCACTGTGGTCACATGATCAAAATTCAAGATGCTTGGCAACCGACTCGTATTTATGACGGTTGCAACGTCCCGGGGGTCATGTGATTCCCCTTTTGCGACCTTCTGATGATCAAAATCAATGGGGAAGCCAGGTTCACTTAACAACCGGGTTACTAACTGCAGTGATTTAAGAACTGTGGCAAAAAAAGGTCATAAAATGGAGCAACACTCGCTTAACATCTGTCTCACTTAGCAACATAGATTTTGGGCTCCTTGATTTACATAGTCCTTGATTTACAACCAATAATAAGCCCAAGATTTCTTTTGCTAAGCGGGACAGTTTTTAAGTGAATCCTGTCCCAATTTTATAATATTCTGGCCATCATTTTTAAGAGAATTCACTGACGTTTTTAAGGAAGGAAGGAAGAAGAAAAGGAATAGCAATAGCACTTAGATTTATATATTGCTTCACAGGGCTTTTACAGCCCTCTCTAAGCAGTTTACAGAGTCAGCCTATTGTCCCCAATAATCTGGCTCCTCATTTTACCCACCGCGGAAGGATGGAAGAGGCTGAGTCAAAACTTTGAGCTGGTGAGAACCGAACTGCCAAATTGCAGGCAGCCAACAGTCAGCAGTCAGCAGAAGTAGCTTGCAGTACTGCAGTTTAACCACTGCGGCACCGTGGCTCATTTGCTTGATTTTTCATGCCGTTCAACAGGTCATGCTGCTAAACCAGGTTCCAGTGCTTCCAGAAGACCGGGATGTTGCTGATGAAAGAAAGAAGGTTCTGGAATCTCCAGTAGCATCAATTTCTTCTCTGAATAGTCCTTTGGTGATTAAGGAGCTTACCAAGGTAGATGTTCAAGGTAGCTTCTAAAACTCCCTGGGATCGCTCACCAAAACCTCGTCAAAATAATGTAAACCACTTTTGAAGCAGAGGTGGTATTCAGCCGGTTCTGACCAAGTTCTGGAAAACCGGTAGTGGACATTGTGAGGAGTTCAGAGAACTGGCAAATCCCACCTCTGACTGGCCCCGCCAACCCCATCTCTTCTCTGCCTCCCATCGAGTCCCAGCTGATTGGCTGGGTCTCCTTTGGTTGCCCTGCACAGGAGAAGGGAGCTGGAAAGCAGGTCAGTGGGATGGGGAGGGAATGGGGATTTTGCAGGATCCTTCCCCTGCCACGCCCACCAAGCCACGCCCACCAAGCCACACCCACAGAACCGGTAGTAAAAAAAATTGAATCCCACCACCATACTTTTTATGCAAAAAAAAAATTCCACCTGAAGAAATAGTAGATGGTTTTACTGGTCCCTGAAGTCTAGAAAGTAACTGTGGTTCTCCAGAAAAGATTTACATATTTATGTTGTTTCTCCATAATGTTAATGTTAGACCCTTAAATCTCAGTACAAGCCATAAAGATGATAGAAACCTTCTAAACATAGAACTGGCTTTCTGTGAAAAAGGATTGGCTTTTATTTATTGATTTGATGTTCATCCTGCTTTATTCTGAGGCCAGCTCAAGACCGTGTCCATAGCTGCATGTTCGTAGCTTAAGGAAGAGAATTTATGGCCTCTTGGTTTCTAGTCTGATGCTTTAACCACTGCACCTAACTACCTCCCTACACTAAACTTTTGCTTGAATTATGGTAGGATGCAGGTTCTTTGTTATTGGTTGAAAACGTTGAGAACCACTGGAGTGGATTCTCTCAACCGTGACAACGTGAAGATATATGTGGACTTGAACTCTCAGAATTCAGGGTTCTGGGAAGTGAAGTCCATACACCTTAAAGTTGCGAAGATGGAGAAACTTTACACTAGGGCTAACATGAATTTAACAAATTCATCAGTCAGTTGCAAAAGGCGACTTGGAATAGCTTACATCCAGAGATGACAACCACATCTGTCTATCCCAGGTTTTTGGGAAGGACTTGACAGGTACACAAAAATGCCAAATCCAATCCGACTGTGCAACCAGCCACAGTAGCACATAATAATAAATGATTGTTTATTTATAAGTCTACAATAATAAAGTAAATGATAATGAATAGTATTAGCAGCAATAAGGCCAGCTTTGTGTGTTTTACATTTGCCACTGTTGGTTTTTTTTCCCCCCACTTTTGTTTTTCCAGGTGTATAGTAGCAGGGATTCTTGTCTGGCTGTGGACAGAATCTCTCTTGCGGTCAGCAAGGGAGAATGTTTTGGCCTTTTGGGTTTCAACGGAGCAGGCAAGACCACAACCTTCAAGATGCTAACAGGGGACGAGAGCATCACATCGGGAGATGCTTATGTGGATGGACACAGCATCCTGGACAATATCAAAAAGGTAACGGGAGAGTTAAGGCAGAGTGGCCTAGTGGCCTAGAGATGGAGATATTTCTCTCTCTGAGAGCAATGAGTAATTGCTGTGAATGCCG
This sequence comes from Hydrophis major, assembly GCA_033807585.1. Classification (NCBI taxonomy): domain Eukaryota; kingdom Metazoa; phylum Chordata; class Lepidosauria; order Squamata; family Elapidae; genus Hydrophis; species Hydrophis major. The sequence goes on along the minus strand of CM066340.1, from coordinate 10,214,758 downwards.
CTTAAGCGTCAAGAAGGGCATCCGGTCAGTAAATGTTCAGCTCCATTCAGTCATCATGACTCCACCCTGATGCAAGGGATTACAGGGTCATTAAAACAAAAACAAAAAATGGGGGAGTTGAGAACAGACAACAGCTGTTGTTGATGAAGTTGACAAAGTCATGGATTCCTGTTCTAGGTTAGATAATTCCAGTTTTGTCTTTTGGGGAACCTGAGGAATTTTTGCTGACAATATCTGCAATGGGTGAACTCATAGGTCCAGGGGATTGAGTTCTCCAGATTCTGTAGTTTGCAAAAAGACAAAGCAACAGGTCAGTTGAGAGGAGGAAATATCAGGTATTTCAATACCAAATCCTACTTCAGATTCATTTCTGATGGGGATATTGTGGGCCTTACTGGGAGGTATAGGGAGACTTCCAAGCCTCGTTGGGAACTCCAAAACTTTGCCTTCAACACCTTTCAAAAATGCCTGGCAAATTGTTATTTTGACTATGAGAAGAGAGAAAGAAGCCATCTCTTTAGGATATTGTATTTAAGTAAATAAACTAAATTAAACTTGGTCTTCTGCATCTTTATTTTGACCTTTGTCCACCTCTGGGGGTGTGAATTCCAGCACATCATTCAAGGGCCATCTACAGTGGTTGGCCATTCCACAACCTTGATTTGAGCTCAGTCTTGAGAAGTTCCCAGGAGCCCCAAACATCTTGGGGGCAAGGGAGATCCAGAACACACTGTGTGTTCTCCTTTCCGGTTGTTGTTATTTTCTTGGCAAATTCTAACCTCAAGTGCATTTCTCACAAGCTCTCAAAGATCAGCATTGAGCATTTGGAAGGAAAAGACACAATTGCTAAATGCAGTTTGGATCCTTCTACGTGCTGGTTTTCTTGCATACATGTCTACCTCAAGGAGAATAAGTGGGGATTGTCCCTTATTTGCACCACACTCCTATAACTGAACACGAGCAGTTTGTCATTTGTGGTTGAGCAAGGACTTAAATCTGGGTCTTCTTGGTTTCACTTGAGCCCCTAAGCTGGTTTGGAGGATTATCCTGGTGGCTACTAGCTATGGAGCTAGTTGTCCAAAGGTCACCTCCATACGAAGAAACCAGGATAATTGGGACCATCACCGTCTCATAAGCAGGTAGGCTGGAGATGTTCTTCTCAACTTGATTTGATCTGCCTCCAGATCCAGCAGCGGATTGGCTACTGTCCTCAATTTGATGCGCTTTTGGATCACATGACTGGAAGGGAGACCTTGAGCATGTACGCCCGACTGCGGGGCATCCCTGAACGCTACATCGGCAGCTGTGTGGAGAACATGCTTCGCGGGTTGCTCTTAGAACCTCATGCCAACAAACTCATCCGCACATACAGGTGAGAAGCCTTCTGAACCTCCGACACTCATCCATGATGGGAGGTGGGCTTTGTTTCATGATCAGAAATGGCTGGTGGCAACTGGGTGTGGTCCCACCACTCATGACCTTCCTCTTCTCTGTCTCTGCAGTGGTGGGAACAAGCGGAAACTGAGTGCAGGAATTTCTCTCATTGGTGGACCTCCTGTGGTGTTCCTGGATGAACCCTCCACGGGCATGGACCCTGTGGCCAGGCGCCTATTGTGGGATGCAGTCGCTCGGACACGAGAATGTGGGAAGTCCATCATTATCACTTCTCACAGGTTGGGCCTGTTTCTCTGTCTTCCATCACCCTGGGGAAAGATACGGATATCTGTCAATCTCTAGGCCAATGTTTCTCCATCTTGGCTGGTGCTTGAAGATCTGTGGACTTCAACTCCCAGAATCCTCCAGCAATTCTCAGAGTGGGACAAAGGATCTTCCTTTTTGTTTTTTTTAATATTCTGCACCAGTCACGTGCCCATTTAGTTTAGTTTCAGTTTACTTTATTCTCATTGTACCTCGTACCACGAAATCAAACACCATCTTCAGTGCACATCATGACCATGAAAATAAACACAAACACACATCCTTCACACATTGAATCAAAACCCCCAACACCGCACCAACACTGCACTATACGGTAGAATTCAAAAGGGCTCCTGCCCTGGGATAAAAGCTGTTTTTCAGCCTATTTGTCCTTGTTTTTATTATTCTGCACCGTCTGCCAGATGGTAATAGCTCAAAAAAAGGGGGTGCCCACAATGAGATGGATCTTTGAGGATGTTTTGAACTTTCTTCAGGCAGCGGGAGCTCTAAAGCTTTTCCAAAGAGTGGAGAGGGCAACCCATGATCCTCTGGGCAATGATGTTAACCCTCTGGAGTGCTTTCCTAGGTGCCATGGTGCAATTGACAAACCGTACAGGGTGCAGTAAGTTAAGATACACTCTTATGGTGCAGCATTAGAAGGTCACCAGCAGTTTTTCATTCACTTGTTGTTTCTTGAGAAGTCTCAGGTAGTATAATCTCTGCTGGACCCTTTTGACCAGAGCTGCAACGTGAGCATCCTAGGTCAGGTCCTCTTTTATGGTAACACCCAGAAACTTAAAACTGGCCACTTGCTCCACTCGGTCTCCATAGATAAGCGAGGGCTGAAGGTCTGATCTGTTCCTTCTATAGTCCACTATAAGCTCCTTGGTCTTATTGGTGTTGAGGACCAATTTTAGGGTAGTAGGAAACTCAAATTTGGCTTGCTCTCTCCCTCCCTCCTTCCGTCCCTCCTCCCCCCCTCTCTCTGTGTTATACATGTTGTCAGGGCTCTGGCAATTACCCCCATTTAAATCATGAGTCTCTAGCCGAATTTTCAAAACTTAAAGAATATTTATTAGGAATAAACATGCCGGCACTGCCTAGGTGTAGCCGACTCTGAGACACATCATTCATCATCATCCTTGACCTTGGTTTTCCCCCTGGGTGTATCATAATTCAGATCCTCCAATGGGACACATCCATAGCCAGGAATCATCAATCATACTCTCCAGTTAGAATTTCGCGTGGCATAAACTTCGGTCACCTAGAGACTATCTTTGAAAACATTTATGGAATGCAAGTTGCCCACTGCTCCCCACTCCCTAAAAAGACCATAGACATATTTTATGAGTTGACATGTATACAAACATATGAATATACACACATATGCACAAACGTTTGCATTATTTATCATTGTAACATTATATTAATGTATTTTAATTTCTTTTTTAAATGCTGCTGTATTTTTTTCACTTATTTTTTTAAGCACTGGTTATAATAGGTTTATTTGGGGTTTGGGGAATAACATATGTATCTTTGTGTTTTGGTTCCTTCTTTTTTCTTTTCTTGTTATTAATTTATCAACAATACAAAAATACTGTGAGTGGACCAGCCCTACGGTAGTATACCTCTCAGCCACTCAAACCCAGTTCTTTTTCTTCCTGACGACACTTGGATTCCCTGTGCCTACAAGTCTTTATAGTTTTATTAGCTAGATAGCTGTGCTTCACGACGAAACTTTGTGATCGGGCTACTCAGGAGAAATTTGATTCACAATCCGCTGGCTCAGTGGTGGTCGGTGATTGAAACACATAAGGAAATATCACTCCCAACACTTTTGAGTCCAGAAGCGGTTCCGTAGTTGGAAGGCCTAGATCTTTTGATGGGGTACCGATGTTTAGTACTGTAAGGAGCCCCAGGCCGCTCCTGAGTGAAGGAGTGGAACATCTGCCAGTTTGAACTGAGGTAACACGTGAGGCAACTGGCTGTTGGAACAGAGTTCTTTTCAGATGGGGAGGAGGAATAGAACTCCTTAGCATCCGAGAGTGTTAATTACCATATTAAGAAATAGTAATGATCTGATAGTCATTTCAAAAAATCCTTAGTGAGCACCTAGAAGCCAAGAGGAACATATGTGCCAGATTTCAAGTTTTTAGGCTTTATGGTTCTGGAGATTTCATGATGAATGGGTGGTACTTGGCTTTTATATAGTGTTATGGTCTGTCGGCAGCCTGCAGAGATGGCAGCAGAGTTGGACAGTAGAGAGGAACATGGGCCAGTCTGGGAGTCCATAAGGGTCCTGCATCTGATACAGAGATGGGGCCAGGACCATCTGGGAGTTACGTGCTGACTCCGGAGCTTCCAGAATCTGACAGCAGCAAGGCAGAGGAACAAGGGGAGCCCGTTCCCAGTGCGCATGTGCACAGAGCTACTAGAAGGCAAGAACAGTTAAGACAAAAGGGTTGAATCAGGAGTAAGGCTTGGAGGTGATTGGCTCCTCCCATAAGACATAAAGGAGGAGCAAAGGGACAGGAGTCTTTGCAGGAAGCAACTTTGTTCGTACTGGTCAGTTTGAAACCTGAAGCTCCGTGTTGAATTTGTGTTCCGTTTTGGCCTCATCTAACTAATTGGAAATTTAGTCATTGGCAGCATTTCAAGGCAGATAAAGGTGGATGCTTATCAGACTTATCCTGAAGGACTTTGGCAGACTTCCATGGGACTATTTACAAACTGTTATGAGACTCATTACGGGCTGTAAATGACTAAAATTCACAGCCGTTGAAATAAAGAAAAAAGGGTTTGGGGACTAACGTGTGTTTGTAAGTGTCTCCATAAGTCTTGGTCAGAACATGTAGATAGAGAGATAGAGAGATAGAGAGATGATAGATAGATAGATAGATAGATAGATAGATAGATAGATGGATGGATGGATGGATGGATGGATGGATGGATGGATGGATAGATAGATAGATAGATAGATAGATAGATAGATAGATAGATAGATAGATAGATAGATAGATAGATAGATAGATGTTACATGTCCCTCATCTCATGATGGAGTGACTCTGGATGGATTACGGGTCTTGCGCTTGCTGTTCTAACATCTACATCCTTCTCCTGCAGCATGGAAGAATGTGAAGCTCTGTGTACCAGGTTGGCCATCATGGTCAACGGGCAATTCAAGTGCCTGGGCAGCCCTCAGCACCTGAAGAGCAAGTTTGGCAGTGGATATACACTGCTGGCCAAAACCCACTGTGATGAAGAAGGCCACGTAGAAGACTTCAAGGCCTTCGTGGAGAAGACATTTCCTGGTAAGCCAGCTTTGGGATCAAGCATGTCTTCCAGCTGCTCGTATCTGACCAGCCTTCCCACCTGCAGGTAGTCCTGATGACCCGTGGCTTAGTTGACTATTCAAAATTATTGATGGAACTTGCGACATTGTTTTCGAAGTTCCAACTTCATGCCCCCAGATCCTGTGAGCACATGACCGCATTTTGGGTGGCCGGCAACCAACTTGCATTTATGGTTGTTTATATATTCAAAACTTGAGCACATTTGACAACATTTTTGCTGAAAGCCGACATTTATTTCCAGTTTTTGGTAAAACTGGGCCATAGCAAACAATTGTTCATTTAATGACCATGATGGTGAGTTAAACAAGCCCAGAGCAACAAGATAACATTCAGAAGTGATTCAGGCAGGCAGTTCCCTGATTCCCTGAAGCATGAAGGATTGAGAAAGTCCAACAGAATCAGCCTTGCAAGATTTGGTTATTAGAGCAAATCTGTAGCAGGCACAGCTGTGGGAGGGGGTGGGGGAGTTAAGTGTGTCATCAGCTTAGAGTCATTACATTGCCAGAAACTTCCAAGTTCAACCCCTCTTGATATTTTGTTGACTCTTATCTGGTGCCAATTTAATATTGAACTTTAGTTGACTAGATTCTTGGATATACATTTGACTTGAGCTGCAACTCAATACATGGTCTTGATACTTTGTGCCTTTTTAAAATCTTTCTTGGGAAATTGATTTACTGGTCTAGTCCAGGGGTCTCCAACCTGGGCAACTTTAAGACTTGTGGGCTTCAACTCCCAGAATTCCTCATCCAGCAATTCTGGGAGTTGAAGTCCACAAGTCTTAAAGTTGCCAAGGTTGGAGGAGACCCCTGGACGAGCCTACTTAATGGGATTGACTGCATGGGACATTTGCAGTCTATTCTACTTATTGCAGAACATTTCATTGGGGCATTAAAATTCAGAGTGGCACCTGGAAGGCAAGGTAGAAAACGAGGACAGAGTCTTTTAACAAATTATTGACCACAATTAAGAACGATTGCAGTTTGATTTTGAGGGAATGTGGTTGTCTTGGGAAGCAGAACTTGGCTAAATCTTCTTTTTTCCCTTTCCCCAGAGAGTGTCCTGAAGCATGAACACCATGGGATGGTCCATTACCACCTCACCAATAAGAACCTCAGTTGGGCACAGGTAAGGCTGGAGCAATGGCCAATGGGGGTATACAAAAGCGAACATGGGAGGATCTAGAACAGCTCAACCTGTGAAAGCTAAGATCTTCAGTAGGAACTCCCAACTTCCTTTTCCCACACTGGCCTTGATATCTTCTAAGTCTTGGAAGAGGTATTCTATTAATTACCCCTTTCTCTCCCTGTGTGTCTTGCATCTCCCAGGTGTTTGGGACACTTGAAAAAGCCAAAGAGAAGTATTGCATAGAAGATTACTCCGTAAGCCAAATCTCCTTGGAGCAAGTCTTTATGAGTTTCACGCGTTTCCAGCACTACACAGAAGATTGCGAGAAATGAGTCTTAAGTCTTCTCCAGCCTCTTTTGGCGTACTGACCTGTTGCCTATAAGATAGTCTATAAAGAGAAGGTAATTTATAGTATCAGCCATGTCTCCAACAAGAAGAAGAATGGACATATTCTCATTGGACAATTGGTACACCACTGTACTGACTTTATGAAGTTGAATGCGTGGGTTGTGTGGATGTGTTGTATGTCCATTTGTCTGTGTGAGGCATGAGAAGGAGGAGGAATGCTTAACCAACTTTCAAGGCAGCTGGGATGTCCTACCAACTCTCACTCCATTTTGATGACAACGGGAGGGCATAGCCTACTAACAGTCGTGGAAGCAGGTAACCCTGAATCCTGGGACAATTCAATATCTTGGATGCTAGGATGCTAGTTTCTTCTTCCTTTTCCAGCCTCCCAATCTCATCTTCTTGAGAAGTTTCCACTGGACCAGTGTTGGTGTCATTGGCCCGCCTGCATGACCCCAGTTTTGGAGCATTGACAGCACATATTCACCCATGTGGTTGTGATCCATATCTATATGTTCAGGCAAAAAACTCTTTGGAATGAACCCACTTGTGGTCCTTTGGATGGTTTGCATCTTTTAGATGATGAAAAAGCAAATAAGTGAAAAAAAAAAACAAGCCATTTTGAGCCCTACCTTAGATTGTATCCGGGAAATTGACTCTGCTCTTCAAGAACTAGTGAAGCAAGATTTAATTTCTCCACTTTCTTGGTGAGAATTGGACAAGTTTGTTTTGACAGTCTTCAGCATCCATACTGCATATACCAGTATCCAAATCTCTTTTCTTCTGCTTTCCAAAGATCTCATGAACATCAGATCACAAGCAGCAATCATGAGCTTTTTCATTGCAAAGCTGCCTTTGATGCCATTTAGAATAACTTTTCCCGGTCTGGGTGCCCTCAGGATGGACATGGACTTCCAACTTCCAGGAGTCCCCAGCCAGCATGCCACTCCTGAGAACTCTGGAACTTGGTATTTGTACCTCTAGAACTCATTCAGGCCGAGGAAGTTGATTCAGAGAGATCGTCCTTGAAAAACCTAAGAGCTTGATGTTCACATCAGCTCCAAATTGTTGTTAGCTGCCACAAGGTAGATACAGGAGTCTTCAAACTTGACAGCTTTAAGACTTGTGGACTTCAATTCCCAGAATTCCTCCTTCAGTCATGTTAGCTCAGGAATTCTGGGAACTGAAGTCCAGAAGTCTTAAAGCTGTCAAGTTTGAAGACCCTTGACTGGTAGACAATCCATTTTGTGGCTGTCTTATTGCCAGCTAACTCTTGTAGACTTGCTGGATTTGGCAATAAAGCCATAGCTCTGTTTTTGGAAACGTAGAAAGTCAATGAATTCACCTTCAGTGAACCTTCCTTCCATCCATCTGTCCTTTCCATATCTGTATTCCTTCCTTCCTTTCTTCTATATCTGTATTACTTTCTCCCTTCCTCTACTTCTAAATGCTTCTGGATGATGCTTCTAGACCATAATAAATAAGCTTGGAAATGACAGTGGTTGGGAGGCAGGCCAGGTTCTCGGGCATGAGAGAGTTATTCTCTGCACAATCCTTTCCTTCTGAGTAGTTCAGTCAAATGATAGTTGCATCTCAGTTTTCAGTTGTGGTTTCCCTTGCTGCACCAAAAGTGTGAGGCCAGAGTCCACAATCCATCTGCCAGTTGTGTCTTGCAAAAGAGAGCATTCTCGGGATCTAAAAAAAGACTTCCCATGCACTTCTTCTCTGCATAAAGGTCTAGGGCTTAAACTCATGACAATTTGAATCCATGCAAAAACTCTTTGCTGCTTGAATCAACCAATGACACATGGAATGTATATTATCTGAGCATCTGCACCTCTGTTAGTCAGAGGAGAATTGGAAAATACGTGGCACCAGGAAGGGAAGAACTAAAGGAACGCCAAGGTTTTATTTTGTGCTATTTCTGAATTCATAGTTAACTTTTAGTTTGGGCTTCTGGTGCAGGTGTTATAGTTTGTCCTTTAGCTGGTCTGTGCCTTTCGGTACTTGCCTCTGTGTGGAGTCTTATCAACACAAACACACTTCTTTCTGTTAAGAAGAGCAGAATGCTGAATGCTCAGAAGCTATTTGACTTTAAAAAATTATCCTATTTTTTGAAAATTATGTTAATTCCTTTTAACCATAATGTCAGTGTTCCAACCACTCCTTTCCCAGGTGCCGGATGGCTTGTCCTTGACTCAGAAGAAGAAGAATGTTGTTCCCAGGCTCCAGAATGTGGCAGTGTGGAAGCTTATAAGTAAAATATGGCTTCCAAAGCTGATACGTGCTGTATTATCTAGACCTGGTTTCTAAATAGACACGCAAAACTACCTGTGTTCTCTTCGTAAAGAACTTCCTTACGAGGTCAATTGAATAACTTTAGATTTTTTTAAAAAAAGAAAGGCAAACCAACCATTCGAAACCCCACGATGGCTACAAGGAGCAGAGTTTGAAGGCAAGTCCAGAAACCCTTTTTAAAATTACACAAAGGAGCAAATCAGGTGGAGTTAGTCCTGAGTTTAGGACACTCACTCTGTCACTGGATGCAGTCGTGTTTTCCAATGGGATAGATTGTCCTCCTAGCCCTGGATACCAGTTGTAAGAAGCGATCATTCGGAATAATAGTTTGTGTTTCCTGTTCAACCTATGGGCCACTGTGAGATTTTTGATTGTTGCACACTGCTGGTACCTCGTGTGCCTCTAGCAAGATTCAATTGTATGGGTTTATTTATTTAAAACATTTGTATAGCTGCCCGTCTTACAATCAGCTCTGGGTGGCCCGCCAATCAATTGGACTTGGTTACAACTAAGTCAGCAAAGTCTGCTAAACACCAACCAGGGCTATTTCAGCAAGTGGTGTAGACTTCTCCTCCTCCTCCTCCTTTCTCCCCTTCCTCCCCCCTCTCCCACTTCTTCCTCCTCCTCTTCCTCTTCCTCCTCCTCAATTAACCAGTGGAACAGCTTGCCTTCAGAAATCATGGGCACTTCATCACTGGATTTTTTTAAGAAGAGACATTAGACAGTCACTTGTCTAAAATAGCATAGGACAGGTTCTCCTGCTTGAGCAGTGGGCTGGACCAGAGGACCTCCAAGGTCCCTACTCTATTCCTTCTCCTTCCTCTTCTTCCCCCTTCCTCCTCCTCTTCTTCCTCCTCCTCCTCCTCTTCCTCCTCCTCTTCCTTCTACTCCTTCCTTCCTCCTCTTTCCTCCATATTTCATCCCAATCAAGGATCTTTAATGGCAGTCCTTTCCCATCCATGCAGGGGGCAAGGAGGAGAGCCAATCCTGTTAGAAGAAGTTGAGATGGACCCCTTCTTTGTGGTCTGTCGGTAGATTGGGCTGTTTCAAGGGATTGGTAAGGCACCATGACAAGGTTGGAGGTTTTTTTGGTGGGGTGAGGGGGGCTTCCTTTTTTCTCAAGCCGTGTGAGAAAGGTATCGGTGGGTGAGGCCCCTTTCTCCCTTGTGAAAGAAAACCCCTCTTTCTTTGATCTCCAAATCTCCTGCAGTCCAGTTTTCAGGAATGACTCATCTTCAGACCCACTGTGAGTTTGTGCAGCTTTGATTCCGCCTTGGTTGCAGTCTGCAGCAAATGCACAACAGGAGGAAGTGTTGTGCTGCCCAGCAGAGGCTCAGCCAGAAGATTCACGTGATCTTGCCCATCATTGCAAATGGTGTGGAAATATTCTTCCTTGTAGAAGGGCTCAAAGCAAGAACTCTTGACTTCCTTCCGTGCCCCTTGGGATCTCTGCAGTGGACTTGTGCTCTCGGGACCATCACTCCCTCCTTCTCCCCAAAGGCATCGGTGGCTTTGAAAAGATGCTAACGGAGGACTGGAGGCTAAAACATACAACGAACCATTGCAGGAACTGGGCCTGGCTAGTCTAGGGAAGAGAAGGATCAGGGGAGACATCAAATAGAATAGAGCTGGAAGGGACCTTGGAGGTCTTCTAGTCCAGCCCTCTGCTCAGGCAAGAGAACCTATACATCTCAGACAAGTGACCGTCCAGTCTCTTCTGAAAAACCTCCAGTGATGGACATCAGTCTTCCAATATTTGAGGGGCTGCCACAGAGAGGAGGAAGGGGTCCAGCTGTTTTCTAAAGCACCCAAAGGTCGGGCAAGGAATAATGGATGGAAACTGATCAAGGAGAGATTATACCTGGAAATAAAGAGGAATTTTCTGACAGTGAGAAGAATCAAGTTGCCTTCAGAAGTTGTGGGAGCTTCATCACTGGAGGCTTTCAAGAAGAGATTGGACCGCCATCTGTCAGAAATGGTGTAGAGACTCCTGCTTGGGTGAGAGGTTGGACTAGATGATCCCTACCACAATTTAGCCACAATGGACCATTTTCATTCCCCTCTCGGTGCCTAGCCACTTTTTGTAAGGTTTCCGTTTTTCCCAAATGCTTGTTGCAAAATGTTCTTAAGTTGTCCACACCTGTTTTTTTTTTGGTCATGGCTGATTGGCTAGAGTTGGTACTTTGGCTCACACTACAGTTCCCTTCCTCTTGCACAAGTCCCTGCATTTTTTGCACAGTGTGTGTGTGTGTGTGTGTTGGGCCTGTGCGTGCATGTTCGTGCGAATCCAGTTTGCACTCCGATTTCTCAGGTCTTGTCTTGGCATCCTTCGCAAGACGCTAGACCTCAAGTGATTTTTAGGTGAGAAAAGAGATTGGGGGAGAGGGGAAATCCAAGGATTGGAAAGTTATTATTTTTTTGTTTTGTTTTCCTCTCCAGCTCTTGGCTGTGTGAAATACATTGTGGTGGAACTTGCCACGGATTAAGCCACAAAAATGTCCATAAGCTATGATGGTTTCTAATGTGTGTGTCATTATTATTTTTTTTAATATGTTCACGTTTTTCTCTTCCGTATTTTGGCTTAAGTTTTAGAATTGAGGTTGGGCACTTTTTGTGTCTGCATGCCAAAAGGGAGTATTCTCTAGAAAAGAAAAAGAAAAAGAAAAGGAAGGTAGGTTAAAAGTCGACAAGAGGTGAGCTCATTTCTCAGAGGTGTATGTCTGCTCACTCCGTTGCTCTTCTGCACTGAAATCAGCTGAAGTGGTGACATTTCCCCATCTCAAAAACCAAGAAAATAAACTGGGTTTTCAGACACAGAGACTCCTGAGTGTTTCTTACGCATGATGCATGTTTACCCTTGCACGACAGAGAGTCCTTGACTTAAAGCAGACCCTCCAGAGTTACCATGACACTGAAAAATATGACTTACGACCGCTTTTCACACTTGACACCTTTGCAGCATCTGCCATGGTCATGTGACCAAAATTCAGATGCTTGTCAACTGGCATGTATTTATGCCGGTTGCAGAGTCCTGGGGTCACGTGATCTCTTTTTGCAACCTTCTGACAAGCATAGTCAGAAAGAGCCATGGTGGCACAGTGGATAAGAGGGCAGTACTGCAGGCTACTTCGGCTGCCTGCAATTTGGCAGTTCGAATCTCACCAGGCTCAAGGTTGACTCAGCCTTCTGTCTTTTCAAGGTGGGTAAAATGAGGACCCAGATTGTTGGGGGGGGGGGAAATAGACTGACTCTGTAAACCACTTATAGAGGGCTGTAAAGCTCTGTGAAACAGTACACAAGTTTAAGTGCTATTTCCATTGCCCTTCCTTCCTCTCTTAATTCCCTTTCTCATTCTTCTTCCTGGTGGCGCATTGGTTAAAATGCAGTATTGCAGGCTGACTCTGCCCGCTACCAGCAGTTCGATTCTCACCAGGCCTCCTGGTCAAAATCTTGAGCCAGTAAGAGCCAAACTGTCAAATTGCAGGCCTCCTGATGATTGGCCCAAAGTCACCTCAGCTGGCTTTCAAGCCTAAGGCAGCACTAGAACTCACCATCTCCTATTTTTTGGTCTGGTGCCCTTTCTACTAGTTCAACCTGGCTCTCTTATTGACCAAACATGCTATTGATATCCTGGTAAAGCAATGGCCCCCAACCTTTCTTGTATCGCGGCCTGGTACAAAATGATCCACGGACCGGTACCAGCATCAGCACACACGACCAAGGCAAGGCGAGCCGAGCAACCGGCCAGCCAGCCGTCCCCCATCACCTTCAACTCCTCCTTTGTACCTTCTTGCGATCGATGGGCTTTTCGGGCTCTTTCTTAATCTCCTCCTGAGTAACGCCTCCACCGCCACGGGGACGGCTCTTCATTTGAAGCCGCCCACCCCCCTTCGATGAAACTAAGGCGCGAGGATTCCTTCAGCACCCAAACGCCGCTTTCCAACCAACGACCGACAAGCTCACCCGGAAGCACTTTCTCAAGTGCCCTCGAAACAAGATGGCAGCGCCCAAGTACCGGTGGCCTGGTACAAAATGATCCATGGACTGGTACCGGTCCGGGGCCTGGTGATTGGGGACCCCTGCTGGTAAAGGACATCAAGGAAAATCAAACTTCACCATCGTGTAATTTTGAAGATTCGAAATGGGAGCTGTCCAAGTCCTGCTTTTAAGCGACTGGGGTTTCCATTTTAATAGATTAAAACAGCTCATTCCTGGCCAGATTGAACCTTCAACTGAAACCATGGAGAATTCAAATCACTGAAAAATCTGTTATTTCACATGTTTGTGGAAGTTCATCAGTAGGCTATTGAGTATGTGCAAATGGAGGAAGATAATCAATGAAACATTTAAGCAATATTTTTTTCTTTAAGGTGTTTACAAGGCTCTTTATATTTTTCTGAAGCATGAGGATCATCCCTGGAATACATTTGCACCACATGCTTCAATCTGGTTTCTGAGTTATTCCATTTTCAGGGATCCTGCAACATCTTTTAATAAAATGAGGCTTATTAAGCTGCCCAAAAACCTCTAATCATGGTTTAGAAATATCCAAGCTTATCAGGTCATGGAAATGCCACTATAAAACCTTCAATTGACCCATTTAAATATGGTGTCTAATTCTGATTCAGCCTCAGTGAACTGGAAGGGGAAATTCTACATCCTTTTTCAGAAGTTCCTGCATTTATGTATCGTTCTTTTACCATTTTAGGGAGTTCTGTCCAATTTTTTTTTATCTTCCAGAACCTTAAACAAGAGAAGCTCACTATCAATGACCTTTTCTACATTTAAGAAAGTCAAGTAATGTTTTTCATTATGTTTCTCCAAAAGTTCCAGAATGTCCAAAGCACATCTAGTAATTCTCCTTTCAATTGATTTTTAGGTGAAAATCCACAATGATTCTCATGAATAAACCCCCTGCAAAATAATTTTCAGCCTAACTTATAAGAGTTTTAGTGACTGCTCAAAGTTACGATGGCACTGAAAAAATGTTACAATCATTTTTCACACTTAACGACTGTTAAGATGCGTGACTCATATTTATGATGGTTGCAGTAGCCCAAGGTCATGTGAGCCCCTTTTGTGACCTTCTGACAAAGTCCTTGGGGAAGCCAGATTCACTTAACAAGCGTGTGACTAATGTAACAACTGCTATGATTCATTTAACGACAGGTTTTAGGCATCGCACCCATATTCCAACTTGCAAACTGTAACCAATCACTCAGCATGGGTGAATTTGGCACTCGTGAGCCAATCCAAGAAACCACGTTCAAGCAAACCATCATTTACCACCGCAGGCCAAGCCAGCCAAACACAAAAATACAGGTACTCTTTGACTTATGACCACAACTGACCTCAAAATTTCCTGTCACTAAGCAGGAGAGTTAAGTGACTTTTGCCCCATTTTGCAATCTTTCTTGCCACAATTGTTAAAATTAATATCTGCAGTCATTAAGTTAGTAACCTGGTTGTTAAGTAAATCTGGCTTCCCCATTGTAACTTCAAAAATGGTCATTAAGTGAACTGTCATAAGTCAAGAATTATCTGTATCCACTTATGGACAAACTGGATGCTCAACCCAGTTTTTGTGATCAAACTTACAGGTGGAAATTCAACTCCTATTGGGAGGAGAGGACTTGTTTTAAGGCAGGGGTAACACAACAGTTCTAAAGAGCACACAACCAAGAAGGAAGGACTCACACACACAACACACACTCTCCATGCATTTGCTGAAGGCATGTTTGGAACATGGGCTCCAGAAGGATTCAATCTCCCCCAAGGCGGCTGGCTGGCAAGCCAGCATCTGACCTACTTTTCTCATTTAAATTTTGGACACCTCAAGGTTGAACCTGCACCCCATACCTTTGCCCTATAAATGTGTGAACCCAGCCCTCCCCTGGAAACGGGCTTGTTTAATTCCAGGTGAGGATTTTGCAAGGCAAATGACACAATTCTTCCCAACCGTTTTTGGCTGAGCCTGCTCTGCTCTGTATTGTAAATGCCAGCCAGGAAGGAAACTTGCCAGCAATTCCCCCAAGAAAAACCGCAACAAAAAACCTCTTAAATTTTTGCATGCAAGAACTGGTGGAGTTGCTAAGAACAACTGAAGGATTGGACAAAAGGACACCCACTGTGTTCCCACAACCCCCAAACCCGGGGTGAGATTCAACCAGTATAACAACTGGTTCGGTGAGTGTGCGCAGTGTTTGAAAACCACCGATTTTCACCTCTAAAACTTACCTTCTGCTGCACCTCCAGTCAGTAAAACAGCTGATTCGCACGGCAATCCACTTGTGTCGCTTTCATTATGAACAACATGAGGTAGTGAGGGGAGGGGGGAAAGGGCGGAAGGGGGGAAACTTGCCCTACTTGACCCACTCACCTGGACTGGCCACCGGGCTGCTTCTTTCCGCTTCTTCTGCTTTTGGATGCATGCAAGGAAAGCAGCCAAAGTCTTTCTTTCTCTCTCCCAAATGAGTCTTTGGGATCCTGCAAGGCCTCCTGCTCCAAGAAGCTGTGCCATTCTGGCGGAGTTTGAGGGAGAGAAAGAAAGACTTCTGCTGCTTCTGCTGTTTTCCTTGCATGAAGCCAAAAGTCTCTCCCTCTCCCCCTGAGAATGGAGCTGGAGATGGCATTCTGCGATCCCAAATAAAGAATGATTGATTGGAAAACAAGGTGGAGAATTTTCCTGCAGGCATTTGGGGGGACTTTCCCAGGGTCTCTGGTCCGCGGGATTTAAAATGATGAGTTTGGTGGTCCCTGAGGTCCAAAAGGTTGGCGACCCCTGGACTACAGCTGGGGTGGATGGGGAGGACCAACTAATCACCAGAACTACCGGTTTGCCTGAACCGGTCGTACCGGCTGAATCTCACCCCTGCCCCAAAGTCACCAACCCCACTTTTGGGCTAACCCTAAGCTAAACTCAACAACACTGGGTTATATTATTACATTAAACCGTAAGATTTGCAAAGGCTGTAGCTCATTCACGCAAATTTAGGGGTTCTTGTGTTGCTGGATTCAAAGCATGGAAACCCAACTCAGCGACTTCCTTGCAAAAATTCAAAGCACCAGAGACCAAAGACACTTCCAGACCTTGCATTGGTCTAAATGTTGACAAGGTATGAACCAGGATACTGTACTAAATCCTAATATGGTTTGCAAAGCCTGTTGTGGCTTGTTCACCCAGGTTTGGGGGGGTGGGCCTCCTATGCTGGGTGACCAAACTCACGGTCCCTCTTTGCCACTGGAATTCAAAGCTCTGGAGAACCGAAGGCACGGTGGCGGAGTAGTTAAAGTGCAGTATCGCAAGCAAACTCTGCCCACATCCTGGAGTTCGGTCCTGACCGACTCAAGGTTGGACTCAAGCCTTCCATCCTTTGGAAGTCGGTGAAATGAGAATCCAGATTGTTGGGGGCAATAGCCAACATTGCAAACTGCCCTGAGAGTGCTGTAAAGCATTATGAGACAGTATATAAAGTCTAAAGGCTAGAGTGGTACGGTGGCCTAGATGTGGATCTTTCGCCTCGCAATCAGGAGGCTGAGAGTTTGATCCTAGGTAAAGGCAGATATTTCTCTCTCTGGGCACAACGAGAATATATCTGCTGAACAAAACTCCGCACTGGTGACAGGAAGGGCATCCGGCCAGCAAACACTCCGCTCCATTCAATCGCCCAGATTCCACTCATTCAAAGATGATGGTGGTGCAAAGTCTAAACGCTATTGCTACTTCCTGAGCCTACATTCACCTAAACATTGACAAAGCTGGTCTTTGGATGTCTCTCTCTGAATAACTGCAGCCCTGCCTCCCCTTGGCATTTCACTTCCCAGAGAAACGTCCTTGGCGAGGGAGGCCAATCCCCACACCCACCCAAAAACTCCTTTCCATGCAAGCTGCATTTGTGCCACTGGCAGGACCAGCGGTGTTTATTGTGAACACAGTCTAGGCTCCGGGGCCAAAAGGGACTCGGTGCTGGGTGCCAAGGGAGGAGAAGAATGCCCCCTTCATCTACCCCTCCCTGGACACCCCAGCATTCCCACAATGCTGCAGGCTTCTTCCGGGCAGTGGAACACCTCAGTATTTCCAAGGCCAGCTGAGCAGCCAACATCTCTCTCCCCCTTTATTGGTCCAGTCCTGGCTGCGCTCCAGTGCGTCTGCGTTTTCTTAAGAGTGAAACTGAATATTTCTCTTGTAAAGCGGCCCCTCTCGCCTTTCTCCTTAAGAGCCATTCTTGATTTTGGCCAGGAACTGTTGACCCCACCAGTCTTCGAGGTCAATGGGAATAAAATCTGAAAAAAGGAAAAGAGGAAAGTTGAACTTTGCAAGGCCAGACACCCCCAGACATACAAAAAAGCTGCTCAAATGAGTTATTTCTTTCCACCAAACCTTCAGAGCCATGTTTCTCAACCTGAGCAATTTTAAAATAGGTGGATTTCAACTCCCAGAATGGAGTTTTTCACTGCTGGCTGGGGAATTCTGGGAGTTGAAGTCCACCCCTTTTAAAGGGGTGAGAAACATGGCTTCGGAAATGTCCACGGAGATTCTCAGTCCTCCAGGTCATGGTTGTCCCAGGGTTGTGATTTTTTTTCCCCCAAGAGGCAACTGGACTTTCTGGTTTTTCTTGGAAGACGTTTCGCTTCTCATCCAAGAAGCTTCTTCAGCTCTAACTAGGTAGTGGGGAATGGAAGAATTTTACCTAAATGACCCTCTAAGACAGGGGTAAGGAACGTTGGCTCTTTTATCACTTACGGACTTCAACTCCCAGAATTCCTGAGTGAGCCATAAAAGGTTCTCCATCCCTGGCCTACTGGTTTTTTCAGTTGTGAGGGAAATCAATTTTTGACTTGAATGGGACTGTTTAATATACAAATGTAGGACATATTTTTATATATATTCTTTGTATGTCCTACATTTGTATATTAAACAGTCCCATTCAAGTCAAAAATTGATTTCCCTCACAACTGAAAAAACCAGTAGGCCAGGGATGGGGAACCTTTTATGGCTCCCTCAGGAATTCTGGGAGTTGAAGTCCATAAGTGATAAAAGAGCCAACGTTCCTTACCCCTGCTCTAAGATAACCTCGCACAAAAGTGCTACTTGTTTCCAGCTCTACGGGGCAGTACTCAAAGCTGAAGACGACCCAGCGCTGTCTGAAGATGTCTCGGTGGTCATGTGGCCGGCAGGACTAAACGCCGAAGGCACATGGAACGCCGTTCCCTTCCCATCAAAGGGGTCCCTATTTTCCTACTGGCATTTTTATATACTTTCCCAAACTGCTAGGTTGGCAGAAGCTGGGACAAGGAACGGGAGCTCACCCCATTATGCAGCGCTAGGGATTCGAGTCACCAAACTGCCAACCATTCTGATTGACAAGCTCAGCGTCTTAGCGCATCCCTTCACGACTCTCTAAAAGGATGCAAATGACCAGCTGTCTGCAAGGAGTATACCTCCTTCCGTTCCCAGTCAGAGCTGAAGAAACTTCTTGGATGAGAAGCAAAATGTCTTCAAAGAAAAATCTGAAAGTCCAGATGCCTTTGGGACATTGCTTCTGAAGTGATGAATTACGGCACCCAACATGCTTTCTTACTATTATAAGCTGTAAGCCACCTGGAGTCACTTCACATGGGAAATGGGTGGCACAAAATAAACACATTTAATATATAAAAATTATCTGCTATCTGGAGTGATTGGTTATTGGAGTTCGTGACCACTTAGAAGAACACAGTTCTCTATCCCTTCAAACAAGTCACAATTTTGAGCTGGGCTGCAGTGGTGCAATGGTTAAAGTGCAGTTCTGCAGGCTACTTCTGCTGTCTGCTGGCAACCTGCAATTTGGCACAAGAATCTCACCAGACTCAGCCTTCCATCCTTCCAAGGTGAGTAAAATGAGGACCCAACTTGTGGGCAAATAGGCTGACTCTGTAAATCGCTTAGAGAGGGCTGTAAAAGCACTGTGAAGCGGTATATAAGTCTAAGGGCTACTGCTATTGCTATTTCTCCTGTGTTGTAGAGTGCTGCTTCTCAACCTTAGCAACTTTAATATGGGTGGAGTTGAACTCCCAGAATTCCCCAGCCAGCTTGCTTCTACTTGGATTTGGGGAGAAGTAAAGGCCTGGCAAGGAGTCATTTTCCGACTTACCTTTCAACTCAGGGCTGGGTGTTTTCTCTGTGTATTGTATTGGCCCAGATCCACCATCTCCCTGCTGTCGACTGTCCAACTGCTGTTCCACTTGTTGCCAAGCTAGAAGCAAGAAGGAAAGAACATACAGGGAGCCCTCAACTTAATAACCGTTCATTTAGTGAGCATTCCAAGTTAGAACGGCACTGAAAAAGGTGACTTACGACCATTTTTCATGCTTACAATTGTTGCCGTGTCCCCCAAGGTCCCATGATCAAAATTCAGGCATTGGGCAAGAAAACTCGCAAAATGGGGGCAACTCAACTATCTTGGCTTAGCAACGGGAATGTTGGACTCCATTGCGGTCGTTAAGTCAAGGACCACCCGTCAGATCCCCACGCTCCATAAAAATGGAAGTCAAAAAAGTTTGATTTGGCCACCCTGCAGTTGTCTAAGTTTCACTTGTGTCTTTTGACAAAGAACAGCAAACAAGACACGGTTGGCTCCATTGGTGCTTCAACTTCCACCTAGAGCAAGGGTCTTCAAACTTCACAGCTTTAAGACTTGTGGACTTCAACTCCCAGAATTCCTGAGCTAACATGACTGGAGGAGGAATTCTGGGAATTGAAGTCCACAAGTCTTAAACTGTAAACACTCAAAGAGCCACAAAGGTCCGATCGGAAGTCCGGTTCCCCCACCTTAGTCTCTCCTCCTAGCACAGCATCCTTTTTCCTTTTACCGACCGATGACAGGGAGACGCAGCAAAGGGATGAAAGAGCCACATGCGGCTCCAGAGCTGCGGGTTGCTGACCTCTGTTCTATAGCAGCATTTTTCAAACTTCAACTTCCAGAATCCTTCAGCCTGCGTGCTGGGAGTTGGGGGATTCTGGGAGTTGAAGTCCACACTTCTTCCACTGGCCACCGCTTGAAGTCTTCTATCCCAGAGCCAGCCAGGAGCCAGCTTACCTTCGTACACAAACCGGACATTTTCTTCGTGAGCTACAGTGTAGTTTTCTTCTGTGGTTGTGGGGGGTGAGATCATCAACGGGGGTCTTTTTCCATTGACCCTGTTGAACACAAGCTTGGGAAGGGGGCTGCAAAGAGAAAACAGAAGAGGATTTTATTGGTGCTCCCTTAGGAATACAGGTACTCCGGGGCTTACGGCCTATGGTTTAACGGCTTTTCAGAGTTTGCAAAATTCACATGATCATATATGAAGATATCTACGATATAATACACCAGTTTCTGATCTTTTTTGTTGCTTTCTGGCAAAAAGCCATTGTCCATTTGGGGGAATTGGTTTGAACTTAACAATTGCGTGCTTTTCTTAACCACTGCATGGTTTGGACTTACAACAGTGTGATTCACTTGATAACCTCCCTAAAAATGGTTTTAAAGTTGGGTTTCGACATGGGGGTGCCTTGACTTAGGATGAACACGACTTAGGACTGAAATTACAGCCTCAATTGCAGTCATAAGTCAGGGACCAGAAGCTAGCCAAGAAAACTGAGTTGGATTGTTTGGCTTAGTGAATATAAAACTTTTCCAGGGTTTTTTCCCAGGAGATTTATCATATCCCTGTCAGTCCTGATCTGCATTCAACTTCTAGTAATTACAGGATGTCCTCAATATATGACCACAATTTGCCCAGGATTACTGTTGCTAAACAAGACAGTCATTAAGTGAGTTTTGTCCCATGTTATGACCCTTTTTTGCCACAATTTAGCAATTGAAGTTGCTAAATGTGGACTATCTCCAATTCTTTCATGAGCAGTAGCCGATGCTTTCTGAACCCCAAACAACAAAGCAAGAACTAGAGGAACAATATAGATTGGTATGCATATTTGCAAATACATTCAAGGTATGAAAAGGACACCAAGATTGCTGGGTTTTATAAGGAAATGATTGAATTAGATAAAATCTTAACAGGCATCGAAGAGAAGATGGTTAAAGCATTATAGGGTTATTTGCTAGGTGTGAAATTAGAAGAACAAGTTAAAGACTTGCTTGTGGTCGTAAGTAGAGGACCACCTGTATGAAGAAACAAGAAGAAAAAGAATAGAACAACCTGTTCTACCTATTGGCTGCGCATTTGATGTAAACGTGCCCGTATTGCGCAACAATTCAGTCCAAACAATTGTGAAGAAAATATATATATATATACATATTTATTTACATGGTTCACCCTCCATCATCCAAGCTAATCCTTGTCCTGGCTGGTCCCAGGGATTTAACAGTCCATTTTTAATCTTTCCTAATCCTGAGTCAGATTAGTGAAGAAGCCACAATCTTTGGCACAGGACGGTGGGAAGATTTGCATCCCTCTTCAAAGGAGACGGATTGGAGCCCTCATCAAAGGGGAGTCCCTGGGTTTAAAAAATCAAAAAGAATCACCCAGCAGATCGAAGGCGCCTCGCCTCCCACTCGCTCCTCAACCAGAACCAATTTGGAATTGGAATGGAAAATCAATTTGGAATTGGAACTGGCAGAGTCAGACCCAATCGGGATTGGAATTCCTAAATGAAACTCTTGTGTGTGAATCCAGACTAGAAGTGCTTGTGAGAAAAAAATGCAGAGAAGAGCAACCAGGATGATTAGGGGACTGGAGGATAAAACATGTGAAGAAAGGTTGCAGGAACTGGGCCTGGCTAGTCTAGGGAAGAGAAGGACCGGGGGAGACAGGAGAGCATCTTCCAATATTTGAGGGGCTGCCACAGAGAGGAGAAAGGGATCAAGCTATTCTCCAAAGCACCTGAAAGCCAGACAAGGAATAATGGATGGAAACTGAACAAGGAGAGGTTCAACCTGGAAATAAGGAGAAACTTTCTGACAGTGAGGACAATCAACCCATGAAACAGAAGTTGCCCTTGGAAGTTGTGGGAGCGTCCAATCACTGGCTTGGACTCCCACCTGTCAGAAATGGTGTCGGGTCTTCTGCTTGGGCAGGGGGTTGGACTAGATGATCTACAAGGTCCCTTTCAACTCTGATTAACTGTTATCTGTTGTCTGTGTCAACCTTGGAGCCATATTTTACTTGGAAACTTCGAGGCTGCCACATTCAGTGCCTGGGAATTTGGGAGGGGGATTGATTCATAGTGAGGTAGAAGATTAGACACAACAACATTCCTTTCTCAGAGAGTCAAGGGCATGTTGCCCTGCACCTGGAGGGGTGTGACCGGACAGATGTCTCCAGTTGGGGCAAAGATTTGATTGGGCCATGTGATGGACTGATGGGTGCCGGGGGATGGATCTTTGATTTCTCTTTTGGGAAAGGAAGACCTGGAACTCTCAGATTTGGGTTTTCCCAGATGTGCCAATATGACAACTCTAATTAAATGGACCTTTAAGAAAATGCTTGTGTCTGAGTTTATTGGGGTGGAGGTTGTTAGTTTGAATGCTGACAGTAAGCTTGCCTGCACTGGTGCAAACGAGAATTTTTACGAGCAAGCATAAGATTTCAGCCTACACTGGCATTTCTCAAACTTGAGCTCTTTTAAGTTCGAACCGTCATTAAATGAACAGCTGTAAGTTGAGAACTATCTGTATTCCTTGAATGAAGAGACAATGAAGACAATTCTACTCCTCTTCTTACCACTAATATTTGTCCTTTTGTTTGAGAATATGCAAGTCACTATTCTGGGATGCGATTCTGGACTTTGTCCCAGTTTCTCTGGGGCAGGAGTCCAATGGCACATGACCCAGATTCTTCCACCTGATCGTACTTCCACAACATCAAGCAAGTCACATGTTGTTTACTCTTCCTTCCAAACCCTCCTCCTCCTCCTGTGTCTCATCCAGCCCTCTCCCAAATTCTCGTTGCAATTGGACACACATTTTTTCCAAGGTCAGTGGAACAAACGGTCATTGTAAAAAAAACGGTCAACACCAAAGCTTGAAAGAGACACCACAGTGAGAAATGCACAAGGTCTGATCAAAGGTGATCAAGTTACGTACCTATGCTGACGTGCGTCTGACCTCACTTTGGTGCCTTCCCTGGGCCAAATTATATATTTTATTAAATACACTTTGAGATAAAAGTCTTTCTCCGGGGGAAGAAACACCTTCAGAGAATGAATTGCACTGTTTTCTATCCCCTTTCCATGCCTAAACATTGCAATGTCCAGATTTTGTTTTCCTTCACTCATGAGGTCTGGAATCTTATGCAAAAACAGAAAGTGGAAACTTTGCAAGCTGCCACTTGAACTACGTGTATAATACAATGGTACCATAGTCTTAACTTTGTATTAAACTGTGATTGCTTAAACCATACCACATTTGCAGAGTGTACCCAAAAGCATGAAGACCAATGGTGGGATTCAATTTTTTTTTACTACCGGTTCTGTGGACGTGGCTTGGTGAGTATGGCAGGGGAAGGATACTCTAAAATCTCCCGTCAGAGGTGGAATTTGCTGGTTCTCCAAACTACTCAAAATTTCCGCTACCGGTTCTCCAGAACTGGTCAGAACCTGCTGAATACCACCTCTGATAAAGCACCTGAAGGCCAACCTCTGGATTAGTAGCTCACAGTGGCTAGGTTTATACGACAGAAATTAGACAATCATATCTTAGTTTGGTTGCACCACTTCAGCCCACAGGATTCTTATATAATCCAGCATATTCTTACCAATGTAGACACCTAAAGAAAACTATGGTTCCCTTAACCATGATCGACTCTATCATTCAAATGCAGCCAAATGAATTTATTGCATGATCCTCCACCATAAAGTTGCTGTTTGCGGCAAAATGTAATTTCTCTCTAGTTTTAGCATGTAATTCATGTTTTCAAATTATTTTTTGGCTTTAGGATCTTGGTTTTAAGAGGTAGGGGGGCGCATTGGGTTAGTTCATGCTTTCGCAAACTCTTCCTAGCCAGAAAATGAGTTAATTTTGTTACATCATTGTTGTGCAAACGCTGCTATTAAGTAAAGAGATTTATGAAGCAGTTGTTGGACTCTTGCTACATAAGTAAACAGAGCAGGGCAATAAATTATACAGACCAAAAAGAAGATAATTTTGTCAATGGAACGTTGAGTATCTCCCAAGTAAATGGATATAATGTCAGGGTCTTGCATAAAAGTCTTTTATTTTAGCAAAGCTGTCACATCACTCAACAACACATTTCATTTTCAAGCAGTTCAGCTATGATGAGTTCTACTAGTCCTATCTTTGGTATGAAACCAGCTAAGGTGACCTTGAGCCAGCCGCTTTCTCTAGGCCCTAGAAAGGAGGTAAGGGCAAATCGCTCTGAGAAATGCGGCCAAGAAAATTGCAGGGACTTGTCTAGGCAATGCCAGAGAATCGAACACAATGGAATGGAATGGAAGAAGGGGGGGGGGAATACTTACAAATAGCTGGGTTTGCCATTGGTAAACTGGTATCCAACTAGCTAGAAACTAAGCAAACACTGATTGGACTTCAAGATATGTGTAACACAAAGTAATAATTTGCTTTGCAACCTAATTTTTTTTTTTTCCTAAAGGCTGGGAAATATTGTCTATTCTTTCAAAGGCCCTTTGAGGCACGGAGAAAGGATTTTTTAATTCAACTTATGACCATCATCGAGCCCAAAATTTAGCTTGATTTGTTGCATGAGTTTTTGCCCTGTTTTACGACTTTCCTTGCCACATTTGTTAAGTGAATCACTGCAGTTGTTAAGTCAGTCAGTCACACGGTTGTGAGGTTAATCTGGTTTCTCTCCCTCCCCCCCCCCCTTGGACTTTGAGGCTTAGAAAGTTGCAAAAAGAGGTCATGTGACTCCAATTACTGCCCAACCTGCCTTCCATGGAGGACCTGCATACTGCAGGAGTCAAAAAGAGGCTGGGAAAATATTTACAGATGCCTCACATTCCGGACATAAACTGTTTCAACTCCTTCCCTCAAAATGAAGCTATAGAGCTCTGCACACCAGAACAACTAGACACGAGGACAGTTTTTCCCCAAACGCCATCACTCTGCTAAACAAATAATTCCCTCAACACTGTCCAATTATTTGCAAAGTCTGAACTATTATTACTATTAATCCTCCCATCCTTCCTTTCACCCTTCCCCTCCCACTGGGGTGAGTGGTATGACTGCAAATGGTTGCTTATATCCTTACGATTTATATTGACTGTTTCCTAGTATGATTTGATTGCTTATTGTACCTTATGACTATTATTAAGTGTTGCACCTGATGATTCTTGACTCTTGATGAATGTATATTTTCTTTTATGTACATTGAGAGCATCTGCACTGAAGACAAATTCCTTGTGTGCCCAATTACACTTGGTCAATAAAGAATTCTATTCTATTCTATTCTATTCTATTCTATTCTATTCTATTCTATTCTATTCTATTCTATTCTATTCTATTCCATATTCTATTCTATTCTATTCTATTCTATTCTATTCTATTCACTGTTTCCGAGTATGATTTGATTTCTCATTGTACTCTTTGACTATTAAGCGTTGTACCTTATGAATCTTGACTCTTGACAAATGTACCTTTTCTTTTATGTACACTGAGAGCATTTGCACCAAAGACAAATTCCTTGTGTGTCCAATCACACTTGGCCAATGAAGAATTCTACTCTATTCTTCATTCCTATATCTATATCTATTCCATTCCATTCCATTTCATATCCCATATCCTAGTCTATTCTGTTCTATTCTATTCCATATTCTATTCTATTCTAATTACTCCAGGACATAAATGTGAGTCAACTTTGAAGCATCCAAATGTGAAGGATCAAGTGACCTTGGAGATGTTGCAATGGTCATATGTGAAAAATGGACATAAGTCACTACTTTCAGTGCCACTGTAACTTCAAATGGTCACTAAACAAACTGCTGTAAGTTGAGAAGTACCTGTGCAGTATTACAATTGTGTAATCAAACTTAAAGACTGATGCTGTTGTGCAATGAAAACGATGGTATCAGGTGAAATCAAGGGCGGATCCATTTCTCACCACAAACAAACCCTACACCTGTGGGATTATTTTTTCAGCCATGAAATAGTTTTAATACTCAATGTGCTATAATTTACCCCAGATTACCCAAGGTGTTGTGTTCATTGAACTTACAGTGTCCAATTAAATGAACAATTAATATTATGTCATGATGATGAACTACTTCAGGGGTTTTCAAACATTTTTTCAGGCTGCAGAACCTGTTTAAAATGGAAATAAGCAAGCAGAAGCTTCCTAGATTAAGAGGTGAAGCTTGAATCTTGCACAGATAATCCTCAATTCACAATCCTTCATATAGCAATGGTTCAAAGTTACAATGGCACGGGGAAAAAGAGTGACTTTGCAACTCGTCGTTGCACCTATGACTGTTGTAGCATCCTCACCGTTACGCGATTCAAAATTTGGGGGTTTGGCAATTGTTATATTATTCACAATGGCTGCAGCATCCCAGAGCCACTTGTGACCTTCTCAGCTGGTTTCCCACAATCAAATGGCAGGGGAAACTGGATTTGCTTTGCAACAGCGTGATTCACTTAACAACTGGAGAGGTTTGGTTAACAACTGTGGCAAAAAAAAAAAAAAGTTGCACAATCCAGCATTAACTCACTGAACAAATTAGCCTTGCTGGACAATGGAAATTCTGGTTCCAAATTGTCATAATTCAAGAAATATTTGTACAAAATATTTGAGTGAATATTTTTGTTTCACCCTTAGTTCTTCCGAGCCCATCAGTTCCAACACTATTTACAAAACTCTGCCCTTATTCAGACAGACACAGACTTCAGAGGATAATTAGGACTGCAGAAAAAAAACAATTACCACCAACCTGCCTTCCATTGAGGACCTACATATTGCACGAATCAAAAAGAGGGCTGTGAAAATATTTACAGACCCCCTCACATCCCAGACATAAAACTGTTTCAGCTCCTTCCCTCAAAACGACACTATAGAGCACTGCACACCAGAACAACTAGACACAAGGACAGTTTTTTTCCTGAAAGCCATCACTCTGCTTAACAAATAATTCCCTCAACACTGTTCAACTATTACAAAGTCTGCACTACTATTACTATTAACCTTCTCATCACTCCTTATCACCCATCCCCTCCCACTTGTGATTGTAACTTTGTCCCTTATATCCTTACAATTTATATTGACTGTTTCCTAGTATGATTTGATGGCTTATTGTACCCTATGACCATCATTAAGTGTTGTACGTGATGATTCTTGACTCCTGATGAATGTATCTTTCCTTTTGATGTACCCTGAGAGCGTTTGCACCAAGACAAATTCCTTGTGTGTCCAATCACACATGGCCAATCAGGAATTCTATTCTATTCTATTCTGTTTAACACAACAGGATGAAGAGTAAAGATTCCATTTCCACTATAAAAGGTAAAAGCACATCCGTGCTAGCTGTTCTTGGCTCTAGGGGATGGTGCTCACCTCTATTACAAAGCCTAAGAGCCGGGGCTGTCTGAAGACGTGTCCTTGGTCATGTGGCCAGCAGTATTCAACACCTTTGAAGGCGCACGGAGAGCTGTTCCCTTCTTCCCACCAAAGTGGTCTTTATTTTTCTACTTGCAATTTTTGTACGCTTTCGAACTGCTAGGTTGGCAGAAGGTGGGACACGGTGCAATCCGTTACACCGTGCTAGGGATTCAAACCCCCAAAGTGCCAACTTTTCTGATCGGCAAGCTCAACATCTTAGCCAGTGAGCCATCATGTCCCATTTCCACGATAGGCTGGATTATAAACCACAGGCTGTCCTTGATTTACAGCAGTTCATTTAGTAGCCATTCAAAGTTACAATGGCATTGAAAAAAAAAAACATCAATATTTTCACAGTTACGACCTTAGCAGCATCCAAATTCAGAGGCTTGCTTGGCCACTGGTTCATATTTATGACCATTGCTGTGTCCAGAACTTGGCGACCCTCTGAGTAGCAAAGTCAATGGGGAAATCAGATTGCATCAACAACCGGGTTACTAATGTGTCAACTTGAGTGACTCACTTAACAGGTGTGGCAAGAAAGGTTGTAAAATGGGGCAGAACTCACTTAACAAATGTCTCGCTTAACCATAGCATTTTGGGGCTCCCTTGTGGTCGTTAAGCCGAGGACTGCCTGGATTCAGCTACAGTTTAGTGCATTGCTGCGAATCCAAGCAGACAACATGTCAACCCCAAAGCAGGTACATGTTTGAACAAAAGACCTCTGCAATCAGCCATCCAACTAGAATTGTCTCGTCTTCCTTATTTATTAGAACTTGTCAAAGAAAAAACAGAAGAAAAATAAAAGAAAAATACAATGGGATAATAGGTACGTTAGTAGTGCACTTAGGCACTATGCCCCCACTACTAACTATTTAAATATGACATAAGGTCCACAGAAGCCAATTTGCAACTGAAACTGTGAACATTTGTAGGTGAGACAACTGAATCAGGGAGATCATTTGCCAGCCAGCATCTACACATCTTAAAAGCTGCCAAGGTTGAAAAACACGAGTCTAGAATTCAGGGGTCTCCAAACTTGACAGCTTTAAGATTTTGCAGACTTCAACTCCCAGAATTCCTCCTCCAGTCATGTTAGCTCAGGAATTCTGGGAGTTGAAGTCCACAAAATCTTAAAACTTGTCAGGTTTGAAGATCCCTGGTCCAGATGTTGGCTGAGGAATTGTGGGAATTGAAGTCTACCTACCCATTAACTTTCAGAACATCCCTTTTTCTCCACCAGGGAAGGTTTCCAAGCCAAGTACCCAGAAGAACAAAGGCTCTATGTGTGTGTCTATGTGTGTGTCTGTGCCTGTGGGTCTGTGTCAGTGTCTGTCTGGGCACCCAGAGCAATGCAAACGAGCCCCAACCGCCCAGTACTCAGCACCTCCTCCCCACCCAAGGAAGGGGGGGGGGCGGCGGCATTCCACAGGTTTAGCAAGCCTCCTTCATGCTCACACACACATACACACAACCCCCGGCTCCCCTTCTCCTCTGCCTTTGGCCCTTCTCAAGTCTAGGGTAAAGGCTCCCTCCTGCCCCCCTCCCATCTCGTGACGTCCTTTGACATCACCTGCCTATTCTCCCCCCCCCTCCTCCTCCAAAGGAGATTCCCCTCCCTCCAGGCGGCGCACGTGCCGGGGTTGTCCTTGCAAGCCACGTGGCTCGGCGGGGGCGACCGCGGCCGGGCGGAGGGGGTTTGGGAGCGCCCCCCCACCCCCCCTCTTCTTCCCCCAGCCCCCCTCCTCCCTCCCCTTGGGAGCCATGTGGCCACAAGGACAGCAGCAGGCAGGCAGGCAGAGCCTTCCGACCAAGGTCACCTCCACTTCTCTTCCGGGGAGGCTGCCTGCCAGCCGGTCCGGCCGAGAGACACCCCTCACCCTCCCTCTTCCCCGCCCGGGCCAACCAGTCCCCGGACCCCCTGTGCTCGACCCATCGCCCGCCCCCCCTCCCGATCCCGGGCCAGGTGGAGCCATCCCCGGAGCAAGCCGACGCGCAAGGTCACCGAGGCACCGGGGACGTCCTCTCTCGCTTTGCCTTCGGCCATGGCCGAGCCTGGGACGGGACCCCCCCCCGGCCACGGCCCCCTCTTCCTCCTCCTCCTCCTCCTCCTCACCTTGCAAGGGGCCACGAGCTCAGCTCCGGCTGCTGCTGTTGTTGCTGCTGTTGCTGCTGCCGCCGCCGGCATTTCAGGTCAACCAGTTTGCTCTCCACCTGCTGCGTGGGACCTGCGGGGCCAGAGAGCGAGAATGAGAGAGAAAGAGGCACGATCCCTAACACCTGGGGCCTGCGGAACGGCCCGAGACTTGACAGCCCGCCCGCCCTTGGGGGAGAGGAGTTGGAAGGTGGGCTGCTGCAGTTCAGGAGGAGAGGCGGTGGGCGCCTTTTGCAGAAGGAGCCGAAGAGAAAGAGGGGAAGCGCAAAGCTGGGAGGTTTCCCCAAGGGAGGGGATCGCGACGCCCGGGCTGGCCCGGGGGAAGGTAGGCATGGTCGCAGTTCAGCTCAGAAGGAGGATCGGGGTGAAGCCCACGTTCCCTCCTCCTCCTCCTCCTTCTTCCTCCAAGCCTTACCTGTCCTCCTCTGCGTGGCTAGCTTGCTCGGGCCCTTGGTGATGGTGTACATCATCGGTGTCCCCTCCCCGGAGCAGGCTGGCCAGGCGTCGGACGCGCGCACTCAAGCCTTCCCGATCCTAAGGAAGGGCATCCAGCTGGCTGCGGGGCATTTCCCGGGAGCCGGGTTCGAAAGAGGCTCCTCCCGTTGGGTGGAGGAGGAGGAGGAGGGCCGCCCCGCCTCTCGGCCAGAGTCCCCGACCACTTGAAGCAAGGGACCCAAAGGCGACGACCACGGCTAGAGAGAGACTCTTCCTCCACCCCCCCCGCGCCGGCCTGGAACTTTTAACTTGGGCCGGCCAAGGCGCGAGTCCCCTTTAAGGCCGCCCAGCCCAGGGCCGGCCAGCCCGAGCTGCCTCCAGCACGCCCCCTCCGTCCCTCCGTCCCTCCCTCCTCGTGGCTGCGCTTTAAAGGCGCCGCGCGGCTTGGGTTGCGCAAGGGAGACGCCGACTGGGAGCCTTGCCTGGATCGGACACCCGTGACGCGCTCCCACGTGTGCCGGGCGATGGCGAGATGAAGAGGTGCCGGGGGCGGCCGACGGTTGCGAGGTCCCCTGGCTGTCACCCTTGCAAGGAGGAAAGCGCGCTCAGGTTGGGGCTTATAACAGAATCACACCGTTGAAAGGGACCTTGGAGGTCTTCTAGTCGAACCTCTGGCTCCAGCAGCAAGAACATCCTATACCATTTCCAGACAAGTGGCTGTCCAAGTCTCTTAAAACAAAACCTCCAGTGACGGAGCACCCGCCAACTTCTGGAAGGCAACCCATTCCACTGATCAATCAATCAGAATAGAGCTGGAAGGGACCTCAGGGGTCATCTAGTCCAGCCCCCTGCTCAAGCAGGAGGCCCTACCATTTCAGGCAGATGGCTCTCCAGTCTTTTCTTAAAACCCTCCAGTGATGGGCACCCACAACTTCTGAAGGCCGGCTGTTCCGCTGCTTATTTTTGTCCTCACTGTTACGAAGTTTCTCCTCCTTCGTTTCAAGGGTCATGGGACACGAACACCGAAAGATTTCTGGAATGTTCTTAAAGCAAAGCCATTCGCCTTAACTTAAAACTGTATGACTTTTTCAATCGCCATAGCAATTGACGTGTTTGTACATATTTTGATGTAATCGCCAGTCTCTGCTTTAGCGAGCACGACAACGGTAGGAAAGTTGGTGCTTTGGAGTTTCACAGGCTATGATTCATAAATGAAACAGTTGTATGTATTTATTTCTAAGATTGATAAACTTATTCCAGAGGGTAAAAAATAGCAAATATGAAAATAAATATTTTTTTTAAAATGCATACTGTGCATATATGTGCTATTTATTAAAGGTACAGATAAGATACAGATACAGATAATCAGAGTTGGAAGGGACCTTGTAGGTCATCTAGTCCAACCCCCCACCCAAGTGAGAGACCCTACACCATTTCTGATAGATGGGAATCCAATCTCTTCTTGAAAGTCTCAAGTGATGGCGCTCCCACAACTTCTGAGGGCAACTTCTGTTCCATGGGTTGATTGTTCTCAGTGTCAAAAGTTTCTCCTTATTTCCAGGTTAAATCTCTCCTTGTTCAGTTTCCATCCATTATTCTTTGTCTGGACTTCGAGTGCCTTGGAAGACAGCTTGACCCTTCCTCCTCTCTGTGGCAACCCCTCAAGTATTGGAAGATGCTCTCCTGTCTCCCCTGGTCCTTCTCTTTACTAGACTAGCCAGGCCCAGTTCTTGCAACTGTTCATTGTATGTTTTAGCCTCCAGTCCCCTAATCATCCTAGTTGCTCTTCTCTGTACTTTTTCTAGAGTCTCAGCATCTTTTGTATAATGTGGTGACCAAAACTGGATGCAGTATTCTTGGTGTGGTCTTACTAAGGCTTTACAGAGTGGTATTAGTACTTCCCTTTATCTTGACTTGATCTTGGTATATGTATAACTGTGTGTGTGTATGTATATATATATGTGTGTATGTGTGTGTGTGTTCTTAAGTTTTCACGGGTACTTACATGTATGGTATTCAGCTTTGTTCGGATATTTTCCCATGTCATTATAGAAGACACAAGCCTGAAGATGATGAATGAGACTTCATCGAAACGTTGCCTAGATACTTCCAATCTTACGCGGGAGAAAACCCAACTAACCAAAGATCCACATACAAATACCCACAAGAACCTCAGAAAACATATAATTTAAATCTGAAACCACTGTAAAAGTCTAACTCACAGACGAACACTATACAGAAGCCTGATGATGGCAGTTGAGATTCTGCTGAAACATTGCTACAACTTTAAAAGCACCACTACTATGACGTGGGAAAATACCCGAACAAAGCTGAATGCCAGACATTATCTATCTATCTATCTATCTATCTATCTATCTATCTATCTATCTATCTATCTATCTATCTGCATATGCATACATATATACATACACATACACACACATATATATTATTTATATACATACATTTATATATACAGTTGTTGCCATGTTATATCTTTTCATTTTGTTCTTTGCAACAAATGAAAGATTGTTTCTCAACCTTGACCATTTGAAGAGGTGGGCATATACCACTCTTGCTGCTGGCAGGATGTATATATTGACCCTTTACTATAACCATCTGCCATGCCCCTGTTGGAATTTGATTCGGAGGAAGAGGTGGAACAGCTGACAGGGAGTGGGAATGTGGCTCTGGTGGCTGTGGAGGAAACTGGGGAAGGATACAGGCCAGCTGGGCATTCAGAGGAAGACCCAGGCCCACCCCCTCTTCATCTGAGGACACACAGGGAGGAACAGATAAGGGAGCAATGTGAGTTGTGTGGTTTATGGGGAGGAAAGGGCCCTGATCCCCTTCATTGGCTGCAGCTGGGAAGACTGTTTAAAAGGGCAAACTGTGCACAGCAAAGTTGCTGGAAGCAAAGCGTAAAATTATTTTGGTTTCTCAAGTCTTATCTGAGTTCTGGTGTCCTCCAAAGTATGTGTGTTTTGTTATCTTTTGACGTCTTCAATCCCTTATCCTGCCCTTTCTCGTTAATTGCTGCAATGTGGTTTGTGTTGGTTTTTTTATTCATAATTTATATGTACTTTGAGTTCGGATGGAATTTCTACCTTTTGAAAACTGTTTTTGGAAGAGTTTTTTTCTCTCCAGCTGATGATAACTGGACATTGGGGACCAAGTTGGAGGTATTTACCTATTTTTGTGACTTTGTTGCTTTTGTGCCAGGCCCCAGATCATCACACCATCTATTATAATTCCTAATTTTAAAAAAGGTGGGCTTCTTAAGCTCACCTGTAACTTTGGATCTCCTTGGAGAACAGAAATGAGGTAACCAAGCCATTAGTTATTCACGGGAGGCCCGATCTTAAGCCACAACTGAGTTCTGGGTTTTGGGGGTTTTTTTTTTAAGCCATCTTATTTGGAGCATTGATAGCAAACAGCAGCTAAAACCCCAATACATTTTCAGAGTTTCATGATTACGATCCATTTTGAATTAACTTTGGCTGGAAAAATCCGGAATGGGTAGTCCTCGATTTACAATCATTCATTTAATGACAGTTGAACAGCACTAAAAAAAATGTTTTATGTTATATCCCCAAGGTCATATGACCAGAATTCAGTTCTTTGGCAATTGGAATGTATTTACAACCGTTGTAGCATCTTGCGGTCATGTGTGATCACCCTCTGGGGCCTTCCCAGTTGGCTTCCAACAAGCTAAATCAATGGGTGAAACTGGATTTGCTCAATGACTGCAGCAATTTGCTTAGACTTAGCATAAGTCTCTTTATTCAAAATGACAACAAGTTTATGGTACACTAATCGGCCTACATTAAAAGGAAATGTTGCCCAAAAAGTAAAAAATACTGGGGGGAAATAAGAATTTGGATAAAAGAAATTACAAATATTCAACTAGATCTCAAGGCCAAAATTTTTCTATTGGGAATGATAAAAGGTGATCATGCAAAAGAAATGAAATACTTAATTATACACATAATCACCGCAGCAAGAATAGCTTTTGCACAATGTTGAAAGGGTGATCAGATGCCAGCAAACAATCCGATAATCTAGAAGGTCTACAACTGTGCCAAAATGGACATACGTACCCAAAAACTAAAAGATGAGGTGGACTCAAAATATTGTAGTTTGGGAAAACTGGTACAATTGGATTAAGGATAAAAGCCAGTGAATAAATAGATAAGAAAAGGAAAAGATAAAGGGTTTAGATTAAGAGTATTTAAAAAAAATAGGAAATGAATATCAGAAAATTTTTTATGATAAGAACACACTGTTCAAATAATTAGAAATACGTATGTTTCGTGTTTATTGGTTTTGTCTTTCTCATTGGTTTTGTTTTTAACAAAATGTGTTGTATTATGTATTGTATATATATTTTTAAATCTTTAATAAAGTTTATTTTTAAATTAAAAAAAAGGAAATGTTAATTGCCAGGGTTAAAGCTCATAAAATTGAGCATAGCTCAGTTTAATAACCTTCTTGCTTAGCAGCAGAAATTCCAATTCCAGCTCAGGTCGTAAGGAGAGAACTCAGGTTGTAAGTAGAAACACATCTAGCTGGTTCTACCTCTTCAGTTGCAGAGAAGAACTCCAAAGAGTTCTTAGAAAGGCAGTATGGTGTAATGGTGAAGGTATTAGCCCTAGAAAGCAGATGGTGAGTTCTGGTCCCTGCCTTTGGCGTGAAAACCAGCTGGGTGACTTTGGGCCAGTCCCTCTCTCAGCCCAACCCCTTCAAAGAGTTCTTTCTGTTGGGAAAATAGGAACAAGGGGCATTAAGTATGCTCTCTGCCTTTTATTAAAAAAAATAAAGTCAATACAAAAATATAAAAACAATATTAGTTTTATATGATTGGTTTATGCAAATAATAAAAGGTAGGATAAAAATCTAAATAATAACCAAAAAAATTGGGGGGAAAGTTTAAATTTCTTCTTGCAGGTAGCTAGGTAGCTCTCTCAGCAGCTGTTTTCTTCATTTTGCAGAAGCTAATATTGATGCCAAAGAACTTTTCATTTTTCAGTCCCCGATCTTTCATTTAATTGTAGACCAAAACATTTTAAAGTTTGAGAGTGAAAGCAAGGCCCTTTCTCCCCTGTGCTTTCTTTGGAAAACCAAAGTAATCAGTGGTTTTGTTTTTTTTAAAAAAAGATTTAATTAAAGGTTTTATAAAGAAAATTAAAAACATACACACCAACTATAAAAAGCAGGAAAGGGAAGAAGGAAGGGAGTGAGCAAGCAAAGGAAGGGAGGAATAGAAGGGAGGAAGGGAGAGAGGAAGGAAAAGAAAGGGAGAGAGAAAGGACAGAAAGAAAGAAGGGAGGAAGGGGAAGGAAGGAAGGAAGGAAGGAAGGAAGGAAGGAAGGAAGGAAGGAAGGAAGCTGTCCTTGGTGATTAATATCTTTGCACATTCTGTTTCTAAGCAACAATACTACAGGGATTTGATTTCACTCTTGCATCTACTGTGGGTAATAATATGAACCAACTTAGCTTTAAAAGTGTTGAAAGAATTCTTAGGTTGATAAACACGAGTGCCAAGGGAACATTGTTAACTCCATTCCAAAACTCTAGCACAGCCACAACTCAAGAGTTTGTTCCTTAACAATAATAATAAAGAAGAGATGTGTTTGAAAATGTTTCCTTGGGAGAAACCTAGAGTTTTGTCCTCAAAATACACCCTCCAGGTGGCCAAAGTCCTTGCCCTACTGCAAACTGATCTTGCTTAAGTTAAGGATTGACCTACAAATGGGTTTAATGTCTGGGTCATAGGTGAGAAGAATGAGCTGGAAGATTATCTTGGCGAACGGACAGGCTCTTGTCAAATCTGCATTCTGCTTTGCAAGCAAGAGAAGATGAACTCAAAAGAGATTCACACACAAAAAAACGGCCTTGATTTAACAATCGCAGTTGGGAGCAGAATTGCAACGGTTCCCCAGCCCCAGCCAGCATGCTCAGCCACTGCAAAGAATAACAGGAATAGAATTTAGAATAGAAATAAGAATGGAATAAAAATAGGAATGGAAATAGAAATAAGAATAGGATAGAATTAAGAATAGAATAGAATTAAGAATAGAATAGAAATAAGAATAGAATAGAATTTAAAATAAAATAGAAATAAGAATCGGATAGAAATAAGAATAGGATAGAATTACAAATAGAACAGAATTAATAATAGAATAGAAATAAGATTAGAATAGAATTAAGAATAGAATAGAATTAAGATTAGAATAGAAATAAGAATAGAAATAATAATAGAATAGAAATAAGAACAGAATAGAATAGAATCTGGAAGGGAGCTAAGAGGTCTTCTAGTCCAACCCCCTGCTCAAGCAGGACAACCGGCCTATACTATTTCAGACAAGTGGTATGTGTCTACAAGTGGTAGACAATTTTGCGCCCAGCTGCCCGCTGGGGAATTCTGGGTGTCCGCTCCTCTTCAAGAGGTCAGGGATGAAAAATCCAGCCTTACCGCACGTCATTTGGTTTGCTGCTTTGCAAGAATTCATCCTCGCCTTCTTCAAGCTTCGGGGCATCGCGATGTTTAATGATTACACAGAAAGGAAGGAAAGGCCACCCGCGAATTTC
Organism: Hydrophis major; assembly: GCA_033807585.1. Lineage (NCBI taxonomy): Eukaryota > Metazoa > Chordata > Lepidosauria > Squamata > Elapidae > Hydrophis > Hydrophis major. Next base: position 10,178,203 of record CM066340.1, on the reverse strand, counting down.
AAAAGGGTTTGAACAAAGCCTATTCCGCCAGCTGCGCCGCTGGTGTAGTGGTATCATGCAAGATTCCCATTCTTGCGACCCGGGTTCGATTCCCGGGCGGCGCACAAGTTCCTTTTGTTTTTTGTTTCCTTTTTAACCTTTTGCCAAATCCGTCTTCTTTACCACGCCTTTCCTTTCCTCCCGGGGCTCCTTCCCTTGCAAAAGCGTGCACATTTTCATGCCGGTTTCCCTTTGTTGCTCCTGCACTCCTCTTAAAAGAAACTGCAAGAAAAGAGCTCTCTTGCAGACTTTTGGAGAAGAAGACAGAAATATCTGAACAAGCATCACCCATGTCTGAGTAGGCTGTTTTTTTTGTTCTTTTTTGCAACCCATATTTTTCAGAATTTTTTTCAGGAGCACCTTCCGTTTGAACAAGGCTGCGGCCAAAGAATGCCAAAGCCTCCTGAGGACAAGCGCCTTGGCTTCTGAGTCCCATGTCCCTTGCAACACAGGTTGTTGGTTTTTTTAAGAAAAAACTAGAAGCATTGGTAAAGTTAGTCCCCATGGCATAGATCAAGAGTCTTCAAACTTGGGCAAGTTTAAGACTTGGGGACTTTAACTCCCAGAATTCCTGAGCTAACATGACTGGAGGAGGAATTCTGGGAGTTGAAGTCCACAAGTCTTAAAGCTGTCAAGTTTGAAGATCCTCTCTCTCTCTTATCTATCTATCTATCTATCTATCTATCTATCTATCTATCTATCTATCTATCTATCTATCTATCTATCTATCCATCTATTGGGTCTTCAAACTTAAGCGAGTTTAAGACTTCTGGACTTCAACTCCCAGAATTCCTGAGCTAAACCAGACTGGAGGAGAAATTCTGGGAGTTGAAGTCCACAAGTCTTAAAACTGTCAAGTTTGAAGATCCTTGACAATCTCTCTCTCTCTTATCTATCTATCTATCTATCTATCTATCTATCTATCTATCTATCTATCTATCTATCTATCTATCTATCCATCCATCCATCCATCCATCCATCCATCCATCTGTTCTTCAAACTTAAGCGAGTTTAAGACTTCTGGACTTCAACTCCCAGAATTCCTGAGCTAACAGGACTAGAGGAGGAATTCTGGGAGTTGAAGTCCACAAGTCTTAAGGCTGCCAAGTTTGAAGATCCTCTCTCTCTCTCTCTCTCTCTGGTCTTCAAACTTAAGCGAGTTTAAGACTTCTGGACTTCAACTCCCAGAATTCCTGAGCTAACCGGACTGGAGGAGGAATTCTGGGAGTTGAAGTCCACAAGTCTTAAGGCTGCCAAGTTTGAAGACCCCTGGATCAAGACTCAAGGCGGGGAGGGGGTTGTTGGCATTTCTTCCACTCTCCCCACCCCCCGCCCCGCCCCGCCCCGGAGAAACCTGAAAGGCAAGGACACGCCTCTTCAGATCCAGCCCATAATAAGCAGAGACGGTCCTCGCCCCCCCCCCCCCCACTGCCTTGTGGGAAACGTGGTCTTTCCTGCTTTGGCGTTCGTCCGTGGCAAGGAAAGGGAAAGGAAGGCGGGCGGAGGAGCTGCTGCTGCTGCTGGTCCCAGGGGCATCCAAGGCTGGTGGCGGCTCCGGCTTCTTCAGCCTTCCTCCTCCTCCTCCTGCGCGCATCCCTCGCCGCCTGCGCCCGATCCCGGCTGGGTTGGGGACGTGGGCTGGGGGGGAGAGCCATGAACCGAAGCTTCGGCTCGGCGGCGGATCGCAACAAGGAGCCCATCCTGGCCGTCCTGCGGGGCTATGTGGGGACCCGGCCGGGCGTGCAAGCGCTGGAGGTGGCCTCGGGCTACGGGCTTCACGCGGCGCATTTCGCCCAAGCGCTGCCCAACCTGGAGTGGCAGCCTTCCGACGTGGATCCCCAAGCCCTGGCGAGGTGAGGAAGGGCAAGGCAGGGTTAGGCGGGTGGGCGAAGCCCCCTCTGGGCTTCCCCTGCCTTGCTTCCCACTCTGGTGGGCTCTCCCCTCTCCCCCTTGAGACTTCTATACCGCTTCACAGGCCTCTCTAAGCTTATTACCTATGAATACCTACTATGCCTATTACCCCCCTTCATTTGACCCACCTCGGAAGGAGGGAAGGCTGAGTCAACCTTGAGCCTGGTGAGAATCGAACTGCTGGCAGTGGGCAGAGTCAGCCTGCAATGCTGCATTCTAACCACTGCGCACCATGGAAGGGAGAGAGGGCAATAGCAATAGCCCTGAGACTTATATACCGCTTTATAGTGCTTTCCAGCCCTCTCTAAGCACTTTACAGAATTAGCCTCTTGCCCCCAACAATCTGGGACCTCATTTTTACCCACCTCGGAAGGAGGGAAGACCGAGTCAATCTTGAGCCTGGTGAGATTCGAACTGCCAAATTTGCAAGCTGCTGCCAGTCAGCAGAAGTAGCCTGCAGTACTGCACTCTAACCCCTGTGCCACCGCAGCTCATATGCTCCGGTTTGTCCTGCCAAAGTTGGTGGGATGCAGGAGTGGAGGTGTTTTCTTTTGGGTTTATTTTATTATTGGGTTTTGGGGTTTTTTTGCCTGTTTATATGGCTGGTTTCCAATAGAAGAGGATCTCTGTAGCTCAGAACTTGACTGTGGGGTCCTTGCTGCTGTCTGCACTTTTCTTGCAGACGTTTCATTACCAAACTAGGTAACGTCATCAGTCTGGGCTCTGCCTACCTGCAGAGTTCTCCCATTTCCATGCTTTCTGAAGGGTGACATCCATATGTAGTACCAAGGGAAGAGAATGTTTGTAGGTCAGGGTTGAACTACGGGATCCATGATGCTCTCTGAGCTTGGTGGTTTCCTTGCAGACGTTTCATGACCAGCGTTGATTACATTACCTAGTTTGGTAATGAAACGTCTGCAAGAAAGCCACCAAGTTCAGAGAACACCAAAGGACCCCACAGTTCAACCCTGAGTTACAATTACTCTCTTCTATCGGAGTTTACTAGATGATTTGAAAGAGGGATGAAAAGGAGAACTAACCTGCTTTTAGGTTTTGGAGATGAGTCAGTTTCACGAAAGCTTCTGAAGACATTAAGGGCTTTCCTTCAAGGAGGAGAAATAATAAATGCAAAACTCTGATTGGGGGGTATTATTATCCAGAAGGCATGTCAGACAAACCTTCCTTGCATTGCTTGGCTGGTAGTTGTTAACTCAGAAGCTCATCTCTCTTCTCCCAAAGGAGTCTACAGCCATAACTTGCTTCTGTGGAGAAATACCTCTCCTAAAAATTTACTGCCCAGAGTTCCAACCTGGAGATTCCACCGATGTCTTTCTGCAACATGGGTGTCAAGCTATTCTCCAAAGCAGGGCTCTCCAACCTTGGCAACGTTACGACTTGTGGACTTCAACTCCCAGAATTCCTCAGCCAGCATGCGCTGGTTGTAAAGTTGCCAAGGTTGGAGATCACTGCTCCAAAACACCCGAGGCCAGGAGAAGAAGCCATGGGTGGGGGAACTGATCCAGGAGAGAAGCAACTTGGAACTAAGGAGAAATTTCCCTGATAGTGAGAATAAACAGAGTTGGAAGGGACCTTGGAGGTCTTCCAGTCCAACCCCCTGCTTAGACAGGAAACCCTATACCATCTCAGTCAAATGATTGTCCAATCAGTTCAACAGTGTTGTTGGAGCATTTACAACTTCTGAAGGCAAGTTGTTCCATTGGTAAATTGTTCTATTTTATGGCGGTCAACAGATTCTCCTTCCTTTCTCTCGTTGTAGCATCTCAGCGTTTATCCAAACGCACCAGCTCTCAAATGTCAAGCCGCCCATCTACTTGGACTCCTCCCAGAGCTGGGAGACTTGGGGAGGTCTGCGTCCAAATTCTCTCGATCTCATCGTCAACATCAACATGATTCATATCTCAGAAATGAAGTGCACTCAGGTGGGGAGGCTTGACTTTCAAAGTTTGCTCAGCCATAAATCCCTTTCGGCTCGCTGGGATGGATGCTGGACTTCAGTTGGTTTCGCTTTGAGTGTCTCTGGATTAGGCGACAGCAGTGTAGAATAGCAAAACAAAAAACAAAAAAAAAAAGCAAATCCCACAAAAAAAAGCCAGAAATCTGGTGCCACTTTTTCTGACCAGCAAATTCTATTCAAAAGGCAGTTGCTTTCACAAGCTGGGGTTTGTTTTGTCAGGTGCTAAGAGAAAGAGAGCAGCAGACCTGTGAGTTTTTGCCACGTAGGCGAATGGGGCTCTCGTCTGACAGTTTAACATACAGTGAAGCTTTGTTTTAACCAACTTCATGGGAGGGAAGCTTGGTGTCCCAGTTAAGGCACTAGGCTTGAAAATGGGAGAAGGTGAGTTCTAGTCCCATCTTAGGCTGGGATTTTGGGCCAGTCACCAAGGAGACAGGGAGTTCTAGTTCCGCCTTAGACATGAAAGCCAGCTGGGTAACTTTGGGCCAATCACCAGGAGAAGACTGAATTTGAATCCCACTTTAGGCATGAAGGTCAAATAGGTTGACCTTGCCTCACCTCTCAGCTCTAGGATGGAAGCAACAGCAAACTTAATAACTGTTAAGCCTGGGTTTCCCAACCAGGGTTAGGGAGACAAGCTAAACAGAATGTGCAGCGTTAGATAGGTAAACAATGTTATCCCTAACAATAACCACGGCAAAAAAAAAAAAAAAAAAGATTGTGACCCTCCTAGACCTTCTTTCCAGAACTCATGGCTTCTCCCTTCTTCCTCTCCTGGCTTCTGTTTGTGCAGGGTTTGTTCCAGGGAGCTGGAAAACTACTCAAACCCAAAGCAGTGATGATCACCTATGGAGTAAGTGTTTTGCTCCGGGATGTTGTACGTTTAGTAATCAGTAAGCAGAGGGAGATTAGCTACTCCTGATTCTCCCAGGGTCGATTCAAGGTGAAATAATCTGGTTTTGGAGCTTGGCATTCTGCCTCGCCATTAATGTAATTATTTAAAATGATTTCCTTGCTTCTATTTTTTCTTTCAACCAGAGGTCTCCAAACTTGGCAACTTTAAGACTTGTGGACTTCAACTCCCAGAATTCTCCAGCCAGCGTAGCTGGAATTCTAGCATAGAATTCTGGGAGTTGAAGTCTTAAAGTTGCCAAGTTTGGGGACCCGCTTTAGACTGGAGGGCATGGATGTTCTAGATAGGGGAGAGACTTCCCACTACTCTGTTGGAGGATGACTTTATCTAACAATTTGTGTTGTTGTTGTTGTTTTGCTTCTGTGCTCCATAGCCCTACGCAGTGAATGGTTCCATCACTCCACAGAGCAATGTGGATTTCGATTACAGGTTGAGGCAGAGGTGAGCAATGCAGAGCTTGACCAGGGGGGTTAGGTGGGAGGAGTAGAAGTGGAGGGGGGGAGAGTAAAAAAAAGTCAGGATGGCAGTACAACTACGCAGAAATTGTTTTTAGTTTGCAGAATTATTTTTTTAATAGAAGGCTAATGATCTTCCTTCCTTCCTCTTCTTCCTCCTTCTCTTTCTATTTTCCTTCCTCTCCTCTTTCTTTCTTCCTTCCATTTTCCTTCCTTCCTTCCACTCCTCTTTCTCCTCCTTCTGCTCTTTCCATTTTCCTTCGTTCCTTCTTCTTTCCATTTTCCTTCCTTCCTTTGCTTCTTTCTTCTCCTCTTTCTCCTCTCCATTTTCCTTCTTCTCCCTTTTCTCCACTTTCTCCTCTCCATTTTCCTTCTTTCCACTCCTCTTTCTCCTCCTTCTCCTCTTTCCATTTTCCTTCCTTCTCCTCTTTCTATTTTCCTTCCTCCTCTGCTTCCTTCTTCTCCCTTTTCTCTACTTTCTCCTCTCCATTTTCCTTCTTTCCACTCCTCTTTCTCCTCCTTCTCCTCTTTCCATTTTCCTTCCTCCTCTGCTTCCTTCTTCTCCCTTTTCTCCACTTTCTCCTCTCCATTTTCCTTCCTTCCTCCCACTCCTCTTTTCCCTCCTCCTTTCCATTTTCCTTCCTTCTTCTCCTCCTTCTATTTTTGTTTCCCTCCCTCCCTCTCTCTCTCTACCAGCAATCCATCTTGGGGACTCAGGGACGTGACTGTCCTGCAACAGCTTGCTGAGGCCAACAGGATGCAGTTGGAAAACATGGTAGGCTTGAATGGAGAAAAGAATCTCATTCTGTTTAAAACTGGAAAAGGGACACTTTTAACTTTGGCTGCAGTTTTAGTTCCAGTTTCAGCTTTCCTGTTTTAAGTTTTAGTTTTGCTTTGGTTTTAATTTTGCTTCAGATTTACAGTTTTTTTTTTTGCTTTGCTTCAGTTTTATCATGTTAGTTTTACGCTTTTAGTTTTAGTCTTAGCTCAAGCTTTACAGTTTTAGTACTAGTTTTACATTATTAGTTTTCATCTGGACAGGGGAATATCTCAAAGTCAAGATGCCCCTTGGTTATTTTGATCAACCCCTGCAAAAAAAATCCCTGCCTGAATGACATCCCTCTGCAGCCCAATTTCTACCTGCAATTTCACCGGACAACAGCCTCTTCCAATTTGTTATGTTAACTTTTTCCTTAAAATAAGCTGAGCTTCTCTCCTATACGCTGACCAATCCTTTGTCCAGCTAAATTCTTTGGGCTCCAACTCCTTCTGCTGATCTCTGGGGTCCCCAATGCCTCCTGGTTCCTCAGTCTGAGGAAGGGGTTCTCTTAACAGCCTGGCATCAATTGTAGTTTTATTGCCTAGAATAACCACAAGGGTTTCTGCTTCCAGGTCAACATGCCGGCAAATAACAAGTGCCTCATTTTCCGCAAACACTAAGTCGCTAGACTGCTGTCTCCACAAAGGAACTTCGTGGACCCCTTTGAAATGCTATGGAGGTCTTCTCCCTTGGCAGGATTTCTTCTGCTGAGCTCTGCTTCTTGACACATCCATGAGGAAGTGCTTATGGGGTGACGGGACCAAGGGCCATCATCAATTCATAACTGGGGGAGGAAAAAAAAACTTTCTGCAAGAATTGTGGTCCAACAGAGATGGTTGCTCTTCACTTTCTCTGGTGGACAGAGAGTATGCTAATGGCTCTTTGGAGTTGGGGGCTAGATGCTTGCATCCTTGGACAAAGAAGAGTTTGAGGACCACTGTTGTTCATGCAATGGCTTGGCCAGTGTGGTCATGCACTTATCTGCCTTGGATATGAATACTTCAGAATCAGTTTTGGCTTCTGGGTTATGGCACTCACATCACAAATTTAGAGGCATCCCTCCAGCTCAGAAACAGGGTATGTAAACATACCAGGGTACATTAAACTCAGTTAACTAGACCGTCTCCCTAATTAAACCTCTGGTTACCAGCTGCATGGTAGTTTGGTAGTCCTCCATAACAGAGACCCTGCTTGGTGGATTCAGAACACTGCACATTGTAACCAAAGTTTGAAATCCTGGTATTTCAAATTCAGGATGCTTTAAAACAGGGGTCTCCAACCTTGGCTCCTGGAAGCCTGGCGGACTTCAACTCCCAGAATTCCACAGCCAGCTTGCTGGCTGTGGAACTCTGGGAGTTGAAGTCCGCCAGGCTTCCAGGAGCCAAGGTTGGAGACCCCTGCTTTAAAAGGTCTGCAGGTTTTGATCTGGGCAGCATGGCAAGCCGCAAATCCTGGTTAATACACAACGGCTGGGATTGGGAGGTGGACTGAGCAATTTTGCTGGTGGTGATGAGGTTGTGGCTTTGGAGAAAGGTTATGAGTAGAGGCTTCAGGAGTGGCAATTTGGGAAGAACGCCTGAAGACAGGGCAACTTGTGGATTTCAACTCCCAGAATTCCCCAGCCAACAGAATTCTGAGAGCTGAAGTCCACAAATATTAAAAGTGGCTGAAGTTACATGCTCTGGCTTTAAGAAGTCTGGAACATAATTTTTCCTCCTAAATTACTGAAATGTTTGCTGTTTATTTCAGATGAAGGGAAAATTTTCCATGACTCTCTAATTTGCATGTAGAATACTATCTCCCTCTGGTGGTGATGTGTGGCATATCCATGTTTCTTTAATTATTTGGGTGATGTGTGATAACCCTCAAAAAATAGCCTTGGCTAAGAATCAAGGTAATGGCAGCTTACATCATCTGTGTTGCATTTGGGTGCAAATAAATATAACGTTTTGGCATTCCTACACGAATATCACTTGGTTGTTATTCAGTTCACTATCTACAGTGGAGCCATTTGGAAAGGTAAGTCTGATAGTGTGTCACCAGGAGGCAGTATTCGATCACATTTGTCTGGGCTCAGAAGCTAAGCAGGGTCTGTCCAGTTACAACTTGGATGGACCTTCAAAGAACTCTAGGGAAAACAGTAAAACAGCTTCCAAAATGTGAAATAAAACACTCCCCCCCCCTCAATTTACATAGTCCTCAACTTAAAATCTGTCACTTAGCAACTATTATGATAGGAACCCCTCCCCCCCAAAAAAGTTACTTATAACCTGGTTCTGAAGTTCCAGTGGCCACACACACACACACACACACACACACAATCTTGCAGTTTATGACAATATTATAGGTGCTTAGCAACCAGTGCTTGTTAGGCCCATTTGCAGCACCTTAGAGTCAAATGACCATGATTTATGATTTTTTTTATCCCCCAGAAATTGGCAGTTGCCCTCCTAGGAAGGGCTAGGAAACTAGTCCTCAAGAACAGTGATAATTTGTCTAAGGAAATAATTTGCCACCCTGAAAGGATTTTTTAAAAGAGCTTCCATTTGACCTCCACTGTAAAATTGAGAAGAAACCTGGTTTGTTGGTTTAATTAATCTTCATTTCACAAAGATTGGAGCAGCTGAGAAGGGTGTACAGCAGTGGGACCTAGTGGTTGCAGTTAAGTTACAGCTCACACAAAATCAAGACGGTAGACTGATACAAGCACTGGCCAGCCCTCGTCATAGTAGAGTTCGGATTGTGACAGAAAAAAAAAATGTATTTTTAAAAATAAATAGAGCTGGCCTGGACTGAAGATGGGAATTGGAGATTACCCTTCATCAACTGTTTTCACCCAGCACATTAAACCAGGTCACTTAACAAGCCTACTACAACAATCCCTCTGTGGATTGAAAAGGGCACCAGGTCATCAGTTCATCTTCCCAACGGTCCTTCGTTTCTATAACAACCGTAAAGATGGCTCTGCCTTTGAAGAGGAGGCGGCGTTTCTCTTGCCTGTTCTACTTTCCCTCCCCTCAAGCCCACCTTAGTCCTGAAACCGGTTGAACAACTCGCAGGTCTTCTTCTCCAGAAGCTCATAAATCTTCTTGACCCGCTTGTCGTTGGCAGTCCGGACGTAGCTGTTAGGATCAAGGACAGCCATGCCATCGTGAACTTCTCCCATGATGATGAGAGGCCCATCCTCCATGGTCATGTTGGGACAGGGGCAGTTCCAGTCCATGTCGGCCAAGGTGACTTCCAGATACTTGATGTCAAAGAACTTGAGGCCCATCTTCTCATCCTTGAGGACGTCGTCCAGCGCAAAACGGGCGATCCCGGAATCTTGATCCTCAATGATCTCCATCAGCCGCCCCACGATGGCGAAATCACTGCGGCAAAGGCTCAACACCATCTTGCTTTTCAGGCGACATGCTTTGCACAGCAAGGTCTTGGGGAAGGGACAGGCGTCCTCGCAGCTCTCCTTGCTGTCGAAGTTGTTCTCGTTGCCCTCGCAACCGCCGTAGATGAAGGAATGGCACTGCTTCATCAGGTGGTTGTAGGCCCAGCGAGGTTCCCAGTTCTTACAGGGTCCTTGCACCATGGGGAGGGTACACAGGTTGACCATGCTGCTGACGCAAGCCAATTGACACTCCTCGTAAGTGTTGAAGCGGTTCTGGTTCGCTCCGCAGCCGCCGTAACGGAAAGTCACACAGGAGCCCTTTTTGGAGTCAAAATACCAACGGGTTTGGTAGGTCTCACAATCCTGGGTATCGGGTTCCCGCAAGCATTCATCGGGCGGGAGCTTCACCGTGCCGGAAGCTCTCGGTTCTCCTCTGGCATGTTCCTTCTTGACCACCGAGAGTGGGAAGTCTGCTCGCAGGAGACCGGCAGAATTCCTGGCAGTACACGTGTAGATTCCAGCATCTTCCAGCTGAGCATTGTAGATGACCAACTGCCCAATGTTGGTCACCACCATATTGCCATACATCTGATCAGGCCGCATGATGAAATTCTCCTGATGGTCGCTCTGCTTCTCCCAGGTGATGTCAGGACGGGGACGCCCGCTCACGTCACAGTGGAAGCTCACGGTGCCCCCCACGTAGACAAGCTGGTGGAAAGGGTTGTTGTAGAGAGCCGGAGGGATAGGCAGCTCTGGAGAGGCCCCAGGGGTGGGGTGAGTGGTGGTCTCCACCGGCACCGGGCTAGTATTGGGCCAGGTAAAGATATACTTGCATGGCACCACTGCCAGGCTGATGCCCCGGATACAGGCCTCGGCATCCATGTAGCACTTGTTGTAGTAGGTGAGTCCATCAGAGGCGCAGGTGAAGTTGGGTTCCTTCTCACACCTGTCCTTGCACTTGCAGACCGGTTGCCCGTCCCAAATATCACAGTCTGAGCCCTGCTGGGTACAGACAAAGCTCTCGCAGGTGGCTTCCTGTACCTGTTCCAAGGAAGAGAGGCTTCCATCAGCGTAACGGGCAGCTACGCAACTCCGCAAGCCGCAAACGTTGGTGCAGCATTTCTCAAAGCCTTCGCAGTCCTGTCGAGGAAACAAAGACAGGGTGTTCAAATGCAAGGCTGCTTCTTCTCGGGAGGTTTATCGCACAGGTGGAACATACCTTGTCTAACAAGTCTAACAAGAGTCTGCCTGTTGTAATGGTTGGTGCAAGCCCATGGTGCTAATCCGTAACTGACCAAGGTTTACAGGATTGTGTCATGCTGGTTTGCTAAGCATTCTGGATATTTCAAACAGCACAATAAACAGCAGCAAGTTTGGACTTAGCACATTGTACCAACAGAAGGTATGAATGTCTATAAATGTATGTATGTATGAATGTACACTGTTCAAAAAAATAAAGGGAACACTTAAACAACACAATGGAACTCCAAGTCAATCACCACTTCTGTGAAATCAAACTGTCCACTTAGGTAGCAACACTGATTGACAATCAATTTCACATGCTGTTGTGCAAATGGAAGAGACCAGAGGTGGAAAGCATAGGCAGTTAGCAAGACATCCCCAATAAAGGATGGTTCTGCAGGTGGTGACCACAGACCGCTTCTCAGTTCCTATGCTTTCTGGCTGATGGTTTGGTCACTTTTGAATGCTGGTGGTGCTTTCACCCTAGTGGTAGCATGAGACGGAGTCTACAACCCACACAAGTGGCTCAGGTTGTGCAGCTCATCCAAGATGGCACATCAATGTGAGCTGTGGCAAGAAAGTTTGCTGTGTCTGTCAGCGTAGTGTCCAGAGCATGGAGGCGCTACCAGGAGACAGGCCAGTACATCAGGAGATGTGGAGGAGGCCGTAGGAAGGTAACAACCCAGCATCAGGACCGCTACGTCCACCTTTGTGCAAGGAGGGTCAGGAGGAGCACTGCCAGAGCCCTGCAAAATGACCTCCAGCGGGCCACAAATGTGCATGTGGCTGCTCAAATGGTCAGAAACAGACTCCATGAGGGTGGTATGAGGGCCCAACATCCACAGGTGGGGGTTGTGCTTACAGCCCAACACCGTGCAGGATGTTTGGCATTTGCCAGAGAACACCAAGATTGGCAAATTCACCACTGGCGCCCTGTGCTCTTCACAGTTGAAAGCAGGTTCACACTGAGCACATGTGACAGACGTGACAGGGTCTGGAGACGCCGTGGAGAACGTTCTGCTACCTGCAACATCCTCCAGCATGACTGGTTTGGCAGTGGGTCAGTAATGGTGTGGGGTGGCATTTCTTCAGGGGGCCGCACAGCCCTCCATGTGCTCACCAGAGTTAGCCTGGCTGCCATTAGGTACCGAGATGAGATCCTCAGACCCCTTGTGAGACCATATGCTGGTGTGGTTGGCCCTGGGTTCCTCCTAATGCACGACAATGCTAGCCCTCATGTGGCTGGAGTGTATCAGCAGTTCCTTCAAGATGAAGGCATTGATGCTATGGACTGGCCCGCCTGTTCCCCAGACCTGAATCCAATTGAGCACATCTGGGACATCATGTCTCACTCCATCCACCAACGCCACGTTGCACCACAGACTGTCCAGGAGTTGGGGGATGCTTTAGTCCAGGTGTGGGAGGAGATCCCTCAGGAGACCATCCGCCACCTCATCAGGAGCATGTCCAGGCGTTGTAGGGAGGTCATACAGGCACTTGGAGGCCACACATACTACTGAGCCTCATGTTGACTTGATTTAAGGACATTACATCAAAGTTGGATCAGCCTGTAGTGTTTTTTTCCACTTTAATTTTGAGTGTAACTCCAAATCCAGACCTCCATGGGTTGCTAAATTTGATTTCCATTGATAATTTTTGTGTGATTTTGTTGTCAGCATATTCAACTATGTAATGAACAAAGTATTTAATAAGAATATTTCATTCATTCAGATCTAGGATGTCTTATTTTTGTGTTCCCTTTATTTTTCTGAGCAGTGTATATAAAAATAAGAGCTAACTCCACTCCCTTCTAGCACTGATGATATTACCTAGTTTGGTCGTGAAATGTCTGCAAGAAAACCACCAAGCTCAGAGAGCATCAAGGATTTTACTTTAGCAATGTTGTGTGAATCCAGCCACTACTTAGCTTCTCTTGTTGCTCCAAATCATAGTTCCCACACTTGTGTCTTGCTGAATGCTTGCTCACCATTGACTGGGTTCCCATTAAACAGCCTTAAATAATTATTTTTAAACCACATCAGGGTGGATTTGACCATGCTGGCTGGCTGGGGAATTTTGAGAGTTGAAGTCCACAAGTCTTCAAGTCGCCAAGGTTGGACACGCCTCATTCTAGGCAATTTTAAATCTTCCCCAAGCAAATGCCCAGGAATTGATAAGAAAGCCCCCAGCCCAGTTTACAACCAGACGTTTGGTCTTGTCCTTAACACACCGCTGACAAAGATTCATTTTCCTCTTCAGCAGCTGCTGTTCATTAGAAGGAACCTTCTCACCTCCTGCCCTCCAGTGTGGACACACTTGCTCTTGCTCTGCTTCTAATTCCTCCCACCCGCCCGCCAGTTCCACCACCAGTTGCTCTGTGGCCGAATTTTTAATCCAGTAAAGTCAGGGAGGGGTGTGATTTCACCCCACTCCACAACTACGCGGTGGCTTTTTGGACGCTTTCCCGAGCTTGCTTGTAATCACTACTTTGGGGAGAAGGAATGTGGGAGAAAGATGGAGCTGTAGAAGGCAAGAGGACATTCTCCTGGGAGTTGACATCTGGTCACCCCCACAGACGTCTCTGAAAGGGTTTTGCCACTGCTTCCCTCCCCCCCAAAAAATTTCCTCACTTCTCATAGGTGCCAGCCCTTAGGTTGGCAGTTTCAAAAACTGAGCAGTATTTAAAAACTGAAGGAAAAATGCCCTCTTTGGTTTAAGTATGAAGTGCGTATCTTTCGGCGCCCAAGAAAACCACCGTAACCTTCTACGAACTCTGATAAGGAAGTCTGTCTCCGATACAAGGTTAGAAGAGAGCTTATGAAGGCTACTGACTTGACACAATCAGGGCGAATTCACTCAAGAATCCTGATTCGGTCCTGGGAGCAGAAGATTTGCCTGAATGTCTAACAGGAGGCCCCCAAACAACCTTACTAAAGGTTTACACACTCCTTAAAATGAGGCTGTGAACGGAATAGGGACGGAACACCTTCCTCCTCTGAACATGGTCAAAGCTCTTGTCTTTTGTCATCAAGGAAAAAGCAAATAGGAGCTACAGAATCCCGGTTCCAGTGAACCACAGCAGGCAGTTGGAGGGAATCTACCCAGGATCTGCTCAAAATCCATTTCTGGGATCTGTTCAGGAGCTTCCTGAACTAGAGATGCGTGAGGCTCCGCTGTCCAGCTGATGCACACTTAAAATCCCCCCAAAGAGGTCCAACTTGGAGAGAATCTTTTCACCACTTCTGGGTGAGAAGCTGCCCTGTTCACGCACCCCATCTTCCATCTTTACCCCTCTACACACACACACCCTTCATCTGTGTTTTATCCCCCCCCCCTTCCTTCCACCCCCAAGAACGACCCAAGCCTTCTGCTCCATCCAGGCTGGAGAAGCTGGAGATGTGCCTGAGGAACAGCGCCCACTGTGTGCGAAGTCTCACCTGGTCGGTTTGGCACTCCCGTTCACAGGTGCTCTGAGCATCCACCCAGAGGTTTGGGTTCAGCTGGTTGGGACACATCCCCAGGTGGTTGGTTCTGATTGGCTGGAGGCTGGCCCCTTCTGCCAGGATGGGGAGCAGAGAGAGGAGAAGTGAAGGCAGCATGGAGTCCAGAAGCAACCCTGATCTTCGAAGCTTTCCCGGGCAGCCTGCTGCCTTCCGTCGCTTCCCTGTAGGAGCCCAGAAAAGCATCCGGCTGAAACAGGCTCCTGTAAACTATCTGTGTCTCTCCCTCACCCTACCAGGAACAGTCTTCCACTCTGCCCTGTGTGATAGACAAAACAATCACATTTGCAAAGAGAGGAGGTGGAGGGGAGAGAGAGAGAGAGAAGGAGAGAGAAAGAGAGAGAGAGAGAAAGAGGAGGTAGCAGTCTGATGAAGGAGACACCCAAATAAAAAAAAAAAAAGTGCTACTTTCTGCCCCCTGGAGAATCTTTTCATCTTCTCAGCATCCTTCAGGTCGAGGGTCCATGCCAGGCAGTGCCCCGAAGCTCTCCGGGCCTTTCCCAAGCCAGCATCTTTGACACAGGATCACCCTTCACAAGAACTGACTCCCAGCTGGATGCTCCTGTTTTTTAACAACTTCACCCCAGCACGATTTCTTTTGTCTTTTCTCTTGTCTCTCCTCACTCAACAGGGTCTCTCTCTCTCTCTCTCTCTCTCTCTCTCTCTCTCTCTCTCTCTCTCTCTCGTGCAATTGTCGTTGCTTGCAAACAACAACAACAACAACTGGGGTTTGGTCAGGGTGTTGGAGGGGTGGCTCTCGGATCTGGATCCCAAATCACCAAAAGTTGCGTTGGGAAAACAACAAAAGCATAACCCCAAAATAATCCTCTCTTAAGATTTGGGGAGTAGAATTTTGGGAGCATCAGAAACCTGGCCAGCTGCTAACTGGGTTATAAAGCTCTTCTGTTTGTGTGTGTGTGGGGGGGGGGGGGGGGGGAAGCAGAGCAGGAGGAAGAGAAGGAGGAGGGGGTCTGTAACCTGAATCTTTCCTTCTCACCCGTGTCTAGGATTTGGGAATAGAAGAGAAGCTGACCTCAGATGCTAACCCTGTCTGGGTTGACCGACTGAGCAAACACGAGCAGAAGATCAAAGTTGGGGGAGGAAGGAACCTCATGGAGACCTCTGGCTTCCCCAAAAGACAGCAAGACACACACACACCCCTCTCTCTCTCACACACACACACACACACATACACAGAGGGGATGGATTTTTTTTTTTTGAGATGAGAGAACATCAGAAGGTCTCCTGCCCCTGAGAAACGAGGCTGACCAGAGGGAGGTTTGGTCAAGACAAGGCCTCCAGTAGCACTACCTGGGGGTATTTTTTTTTTTACCTGGGAGAAGCAGAGACTTGAAAGCCAAGTCTCTGAAGCCAAGTTGGTGAACATCAAGTTTCAGTGCCGATGATAAGACATTTAGCTGAGAAGGTGGTAGGTGGATGGAAAGCGAGGGATGTCTTCCTTCCTAACGATGGAAACCTTGGGATGGATTCAGGAGGAGGAGGAGGAGGGCAGGTGAGCTGAAGGGCGTTGTGCACAAGAGAAGCCATCGCAACCCGAGCGATTTGGAGTCAGAGAAGAACAAGAGTCGGGAGGGGCCTTGGAGGTCTTGTAGTCCAACCTCCCCCACCCACCCACCCACCCCACTCAATAAGGAGACCTTACACCATTCTAGACAAACGGTTGTCCAGTCAAAGCCTCCATGATGGAGGAGCCACAACTTCTGAAGGCAGGGTCGAAACTGCTGGCAGGTCGGCAGAATTGGCCTGCAATTCTGCATTCTAACCACTGTGCCACCGTGACGGCTTTCGATCAGAGTTGGAAAGCTGCTTCACAACAGGGGTCTCTGGCGATTATGAGTCGATTCTTGCCTCAAGGACAGGGGTTTCCAACCTTGGGGACTTTAAGCCGGGTGGACATCAACTCCCAGAATTCCCCAGCCAGCTGGCTGGGGAATTCTGGGAGTTGATGTCCACCCGGCTTAAAGTCCCCAAGGTTGGAGACCCTTGTTCTAGGACACCCATCAGCTTGCTGGAAGACCAGAGAAATGACTCGATCTGTTCTCCCATATTGTGGTGCACAGCAATCAGGTGTCCTTCTGCAGAATTCCTCCATTGCAAGGGCTTTCCAAGGGTACAATTGTGGTGGTCTTGCAATCGTTCATGCGTAGAGTTGAAATCCTGTTACAAGCCATTCTGCAACGACACTGGTTCAGCCCAGATTGGGTGGGCGTTGGCTGATGTCTGTATGCCAAGGGACAGAAAGGGCCTCCTTAGTTTTGTGTGTGTGTGTGTGTGTGTGTGTTTGTCTTTGTGTGTTAGAGCCTTCTTTTTTCCTTTCTACTCACCACAATTGTGACATTGTAGCACCGATTTGTAAGAAGCCCCTTCCCTTTTATTTCTGGCCCCCACCTCATTCATTGGAGGCCCCTTCCTCCTCCTTGCCTTCTAAAAACAATCCTAGGACGTCTATGGAGATTCTGTTACCCAAGTCATGCTTGTCACAAAGGTATTTTTCCAAGAGGCAGCTGGACTTTCTGGTTTTTCTGTGAAGACGTTTCGCTTCTCATCCAAGAAGAGCTGAAGAAGCTTCTTGGATGAGAAGGGAAACGTCTTCAAAGAAAAAAGTCCAGTTGCCACTTGGAGAAGCACCTTTGGGACAATCCTAGGACCTCCAAAAGAAATGGGAAAAGGAAAAGCCTTTTATTAGGTCTAGATGTGCTGTCAGAGAGGTACAAAATTTCCTAGGTGCAGAATTTATGATGGAAAAAGCCGATGCCTGTATCTGAATCTTGGAATACCTGATTGGAAAATGTTCTTCAATCAAAAATGTAGTGACATGATGGCAGAGTGTTCCAGTATCTAAGGGGCTGCCAAAAAGAAGAGAGGGGTCAACTTATTATGCAAAGCACCTGAAGGCAGAAGGACAAGAAGCCATGGATGGAAACTCATGAAGGAGAGAAGCAACTTAGAAATAAGGAATTTTCTGACTGGCAGAACAATTAATCAGCGGAACAGTTTCCCCCCAGATGTGGATGCTCCCATCACTGGAGGTTTTCAAGAAAAGACTGGACAGCCATTTGTTTGAAATGGCACAAGGGTTTTTCTACTTGAGCAGGAGCTGGACTAGAAGATCTCTAACTCTAACTCTCGAACTTCCAACTCTTGCTAAGTCAGATCTTGGCTTATTTGGTTCAGGGATGCCACAGGCCCCCAAGTGCTACTTGAGCAAACAAATCTAAGCTTAGCATGGCAGGGACGCAGGCAACTCAGATTATAAAACCCAGTGGGTAAGCAAGCATCTTGGGGGGTTAAATATAAGGTTGGGCAAAGCGAATGGATTTTCTTTGGACCTCTGAAGTCTTCTGGGCCACCAAGGTGGCAACATATTCTAGAAAGAACAAGAGTCAAATCAGAATAACAATAATTGGAAGGGACCTTGGAGGTCATCTAGTCCAAGCCCCTGCTCTCGCCGGCAACCCAGTACCATTTTAGACAAATGGTTGTCCAGTCTCTTCTTAAAAACTTGCAGGGTTGCAGCATTCACAACTTCTGGAGGCAAATTGTTTCACTGATAAATTAATTAGTAAGACTGTACATTACTATTATTCTCATTCTTCCTATTACCTATCTCTTCCATCTTATAACTATAACCCTGTTGCTTGTATCTTTACCATTTATATTGTTTTATTTGTTCCCTAGTATTTGATTGCTTAGTAGTAACCTATGACTATCACTAAGTGTTGTATCTTGTGATTCTTGATGAATGCATTTTATTTTTTCTTTATGTACACTGAGAGCTTATGCACCGAAGACAAATTCCTTGTGTGTCCAATCACATTTGGCCAATACAGAAATCTATTCTATTCTATTCCATTCCATTCCATTCCATTTTATTCTATTCTAGTTCTGTTCTATTTTCTATTCTATTTTCCATTCCAATTCCAATTCCAATTCCATTCCTATTTCTATTCCAATTCCATTCCATTCTATTCTATTCTAGTTCTATTTTTTATTGTATTTTCCATTCCATTCCAATTCCTATTCCTATTCCAATTCCATTCCATTCCATTCCATTCTATTTTATTCTATTCTAGTTCTGTTCTATTTTCTATTCTATTTTTCCATTCCATTCCAATTCCAGTTCCAATTCCTATTCCATTCTATTTTATTCTAGTTCTGTTCTATTTTCTATTCTATTTTCCATTCCATTCCAATTCCACTCCATTCTATTCTATTCCATTCCAATTCCATTCCTATTTCAATTCCATTCCATTCTATTTTATTCTATTCTAGTTCTGTTCTATTTTTTATTCTATTTTCCATTCCATTCCATTCCATTCCAATTCCATTCCTATTCCAATTCCACTCCATTCTATTCTAGTTCTGTTCTATTTTCTATTCTATTTTCCATTCCATTCCTATTCCATTCCTATTCCATTCCTATTCCTATTCCATTCCGTTCTATTCTAGTTCTGTTCTATTTTCTATTCTATTTTCCATTCCTATTCCAATTCCATTCCATTCTATTCTAGTTCTGTTCTATTTTCTATTCTATTTTTCCATTCCAATTCCAATTCCAATTCCGATTCCGATTCCATTCCGTTCTATTCTAGTTCTGTTCTATTTTCTATTCTATTTTCCATTCCATTCCATTCCATTCCAATTCCATTCCTATTCCAATTCCATTCCTATTCCAATTCCAATTCCATTCCATTCCATTCTATTCTAGTTCTGTTCTATTTTCTATTCTATTTTTCTATTCCAAATCCAATTCCTATTCCTATTCCATTCCATTCTATTCTATTCTAGTTCTGTTCTATTTTCTATTTTTCCATTCCATTCCATTCCAATTCCATTCCATTCCATTCCAATTCCATTCCTATTCCAATTCCATTCCATTCCATTTTATTCTATTCTAGTTCTGTTCTATTTTCTATTCTATTTTCCATTCCATTCCAATTCTATTCATATTCCTATTCCATCCAATCCCATTCCATTCTATTCTATTCTATTTTATTCTAGTTCTGTTCTATTTTCTGTTCTATTTTCCATTCCATTCCTATTCCTATTCCTATTCCATTCCTGTCCTGTCCTGTCCTGTCCTGTCCTGTCCTATCCCATCCCATCCCATCCTATCCATTGTTCTGTTAGGAAATGTCTCCTTCGTTCTAGGTTGCTTCTCTCCTTAATGAGTTTCCACCCATTGCTTCTTGTCCTGCCCTCAGGTGCTTTGGAGAATAGCTTGGCTCCCTCTTCTTTGGGGCAGCCCCTGAGATACTTGGAAGGCTGCTATCGTGTCGCCCCGGTCCTTCTTTTTGTTAATCTAGATGGACTAGGGGTGTGTGTGACATGATAGTGGTGTTCCAGTATCTAAGGGGCTGCCACAGAGAAGAGAGGGTCGAGAGGGGCTCACAAAAGGATTGGGAAATCCTCTTGTGAGTTTTGTTAAGCTTCTCAAAAGCTGTCATGGAAAAAAAAAAAAGTCTAGCACCAGGCAGTTCACTGAACAGTTGGTGGAGCTAAAATAAATCCTCACTGAGAATTGTGTTGCTAGGAAGAAGAATCAGCCAGCAAATTTTGGACCCACAGGTTGGTGCTGTCCGTAACCACATCTTTGCCAGGAAAGGCCAGGAACCTGGACATTTCAGAAGTGCCTTTAAATTTTAATTTAATTGAATTTAAACCCCTTAACTGTGAAAAAGAAAGAGTTGTGGACTCAAAACACACAAACACGCCCTGCTCTTTGCCATCTTAATAGAAGCAACTGCAGAACTTCAGCAAATCAGAATTATTTAGTGAACCTATTTATGCATTTATTATTGATGGATGGAATTAAATTTTTTATATAGCTGCCCGTCTTTGGGCGGTTCCCAAAGATTGTTTTAAAAAACTCAAAATGTTTTAAAAACTATACAACACACATGAAAACAGAACACATTAAAAACAACAAAAACATGGCACCACTCCATGCTAACAGCCCATTATCTAATCTCCCAATGCTGAATTGAAATCTCTCTCTCTCTCTCTCTCTTTGCACACTTATGCATATATGCATTTAGGATACCATCGATTTTTATTTCCACAGAGGAAGGGAAACGAAGTTGTAATACATAAAGAGCTGACTACAGTCTGTAACAGAAGGGAAAAAAGCAACGTGAAGCTAGGAAAAATAGTCTGTGATCTGCTTTAATTATAGCAATTTTTACTTGTAGGTGTCACATCCTTTTCTCCTTCCTTGCTATTGTGCGTGTTCTAATCCGGCGTTTCTCAAACTCAGCAACTTAAAGACACATAGACTTCAATTCCCAGAAATCCCCAGCCAAGATTTCAATTCTGGAAGTCCATGTGTCTACTGGTTGACAACTTTGAGAAACTCCGTCTTACTCCTTTGTAAGTCAAATGGTCCACCCCAACTTATTCCTTAACCTAAATTGCTCAGTGCCACGGGACTAAATTGAACCCATAAACCAAATGTGTGTCAGATTTAGACTAAATGTCACCCCAGTCCTTTCCACACCTTTTCTGTTTGTTCAGCTGTTGACTTCTTTGTCTTCTTGAGAACATAGGATCCTAGGAAGGGAAGAGATCTTGAGGTCTCCTAGTCTATTCCCTTTACTTAGGGCAGGGATCCTAATCCCATACAGGACCAACGGTTGTCTAGACTTTTTTTTGAAAATCTCCAGCAGTCCCAAACTCAGGAGGAAGGTAGCTGTCACGATCAAAAAAATTCTTCCTTGTTTTAAGTTTGGATCTTTCAAGGTAAAGCGTCCATCCCATGATTCTTGACTTAACCTTTGGTGCTTGGGAGAATATAAGTCAATCCCTCTTCCATGGGATTTCCCCTTCATCTACCATGATTCCCCAAAAATAAGACCCTGTCTTATAATTTTTTGCCATCAAAAAAGGCACCGGGTCTTATTTTCAGGGGATGTCATCCACTGACTAACCTTACTTGTCTGTGTCGTCCCGGGCCTCCTTTTCACTGTCAGAGGCCTTCAGGAAGTTCTTCTGCAGCTGGCAAGGCCTTCCTGAAGGTCTCTGCAGATGATAACAAGAGCTCCGGATCGATCCAGAGCTTTGTTATCAGATACAGAGGCCTTCAGGAAAGCTTTACCAGCTGCAGAAGAAGTGGACCGGCAAGGCAGATGTTGGGGCGTGTGAGACCTGACTACAACTGTCCAAAGGTAAGTAGTAGGGCAGTTCCATACACACCTCATCCCCACTCTAGCTTAACTTTTACTCATCCATTCTGGGATCTTAATTAGGGCTTATTTTGGGGGGTAGGGCTTATATTGGGCGCACGTGTAAAAATCAAGCTAGGACTTACTTTCAGGGTAAGGTCATATTTTCGAGGAAACAGGGTATCATGTGAGGTTGGTTGATCTGACAAAAGGGAAGTACAATCAAATCAGATTAATACTTGGAATAAACCAAAGCTGCACAGGATCCAAGAAACCATTCAGAGATGGTTCCATCAAAAGCCAATCTCAACCTGGAGAACTTTTTATGGGTTATGAGGTTTGGGATGTTGATGGGTCAGCATGTGACCCTTAAAAGCTAAAAACACTTGAAAAAATCAAATTGGAAAGCCCTGGTTGAGAGCTTCCTTCCTCCTTCCTCCTCCTCCTTCTCTATCTCCTCCTCCTCTTCTTCTTCCTCCTCCTCCTCTTTCCTTCTTCCTCCTCCTCCTCCTCTATCTCCTTGTCCTTTATCATCTCCTCCTCCACCTCTTCTTCTTCTCCCTTCTCCCTTCTCCTCCTCCTCCTCTTCTTCTTCCTCTTCTTCTTCCTCCTCCATCTCCTCCTCCTCTTCTTCCTCCTCCTCTTTCCTTCTTCCTCCTCCATCTCCTCCTCCTCTTCTTCTTCCTCTTCTTCTTCCTCCTTTTCTTTCCTTCTTCCTCCTCCTCCTCATCTCCTCTTCCACCTCTTCTTTCTTCTTCTCCTCCTCCTCCTCCTCCCCCTCCCCCTCCTTCTTCTTCCTCCTCCTCTTTCCTTCTTCCTCCTCCTCCTCCATCTCCTCCTCCTCCTCTTCTTCTTCCTCTTCTTCTTCCTCCTTTTCTTCTTCTTCCTCCTCCTCCATCTCCTCTTCCTCCTCTTCTTTCTTTCTCCTCCTCCTCCTCCTCCTCCTCCTCCTCCTCCTTCTTCTTCTTCCTCCTTTTCTTTCCTTCTTCCTCCTCCTCCTCATCTCCTCTTCCACCTCTTCTTTCTTCTTCTTCTCCTCCTCCTCCTCCTCCCCCTCCCCCTCCTTCTTCTTCCTCCTCCTCTTTCCTTCTTCCTCCTCCTCCTCCTCCTCCTCTTCTTCTTCCTCTTCTTCCTCCTTTTCTTCTTCTTCTTCTTCCTCCTCCTCCATCTCCTCTTCCACCTCTTCTTTCTTTCTTCTCCTCCTCCTCCTCCTCCTTCTTCCTCCTTCCTTCTTCCTCCTCTTCTTTCCTTCTTCTTCCTCCTCCTCCATCTCTTCCACCTCTTCTTCTTCTTCTCCTTCTTCTCCTCCTCCTCCTCCTTTTTCTTCTTCCTCCTCCTCCTCCTCCTCTTCTTCTTCCTCTTCTTCCTCCTTTTCTTCTTCTTCTTCCTCCTCCTCCATCTCCTCTTCCACCTCTTCTTTCTTTCTTCTTCTCCTCCTCCTCCTCCTTCTTCCTCCTTCCTTCTTCCTCCTCTTCTTTCCTTCTTCTTCCTCCTCCTCCATCTCTTCCACCTCTTCTTCTTCTTCTCCTTCTTCTCCTCCTCCTCCTCCTTTTTCTTCTTCCTCCTCCTCCTCCTCCTCTTCTTCTTCCTCTTCTTCCTCCTTTTCTTCTTCTTCTTCCTCCTCCTCCATCTCCTCTTCCACCTCTTCTTTCCTTCTTCTTCCTCCTCCTCCATCTCTTCCACCTCTTCTTCTTCTTCTCCTTCTTCTCCTCCTCCTCCTCCTTTTTCTTCTTCCTCCTCCTCCTCCTTCCTCCTCATCTCCTTTTTCCTTTTTCCTCCTCCTCCTTTATCATCATCATCATCTCCTCCTCCTCCTCCTCCTCTTCTTCTTTCCTTCCCCCTCCTTATTTTTCTCCTCCTCCTCCTTAAATGGGATAAGACACTTTCCTTCATTGGCCAAACAAGGAGAAGAGGTCCAATTTATCATTTTTTAAAAGAAAATAAAAGTAGTACTATTACGTAAAGGAACAGAGGAAAAATTAACACTGGTAGTCCTTGACTTACAACAGTTCACTATACCACTGTTCAAAGTTACAACGGCACTTAAAAAAGTGGCTTATGGCCATTTTCCATACTTATGACCGTTGCAGCACCCCCATTGGTCACATGATTTACCTTCAGATTAGAAGCTTGACAGCTGCCTCACATTTATGACGGTTGCCGTCTCTTGGGATCAGGCGATTCCCCTTTTGCAACCTTCTGACAAAGTCCACGGGAAAACCAGGTTCTCTTCACAACCGTATTGCTAATTTAACAACTGCAGTGATTCACTTAACAAAGGAAAATCGTGAAAATGGGGCAAAACTCAGTTAATCAATTTCTCACTTAGCAACATAAATGTTGGGCTCAATTGTGGTCATAAGCTGAGGAGAAATACAAGTACAAATGTAAAGGAATACAAAGAATAGATAATACAGATTTAAAAGAATCAAACTTAAACTCTCCACGGCGTTCAAAAAACTCAAGCCACAGTCAGGCCATCAAATCGCCACCCCTTTCTTACTCGCCCGGTGACAGGCACGAAAAAGGGGCGAGGCTTCAATGACACCCCTTCAACTTATGAACGGTCTTGCTTGTCTCTCTGTGCCGAATGGGTGAATTTTTGAAGGTGTCCTTTGGGGGAACGACGACAAACAAGGATGCCTTGGATCCAATCCTGGTTAAGGAATGTGTTTTCAAGACCAGAAATAAACTCAGAGCCTTCCTCGCACATCTACAAACATCCGCAGCCTCAGTGCCTCCAACCTCTGCCAGCTTCATTTCAAAGGGTCGGCTGGTTTGAACAAGAAAACCCAGCCACGTGTCGCAATCATGAAACAACTGGGATTAAAAAACCGCCCAGAGATATTTCATTAGATCTTTTCTGCTTTCCGCCTCTCCCTCCAAGGCAAAAAGAGAGAAAAAAAACGTTGTCAGAGTTAGCTAAAAGCTCCAAGAAGGAGCATAGTCTCAAAGAGGGCAAGGTCCAGGAGAAAGAAAGAAAGAAAGAAAGAAAGAAAGAAAGAAAGAAAGAAAGAAAGAAAGAAAGAAAGAAAGAAAGAAAGAAAGAAAGAAAGAAAGAAAGAAAGAAAGAGGGAGGGAGGGAGGGAGGGAGGGAGGGAGGGAGAGGAAGGGAGAAAGGGGAAGGAAGAAAAGAAAGGTGAGAGGGGGGAAGGGAGGGAGGAAGAAAGGAAAGAAGGGAAGAAAAAGAAAAGAAAGGAGGGAGGGAAGGAGGGAAGGAAAGAAAAAGAAAAAAAGGAAGGAACGAAACAAAGAGAAAGGAAAGGAGGAAGAAAAGAAGGAAGTAAAGAAAGAAAGGGAATGAAGAAAGGAAAAGATGGATGGATGGGTGGGTGGGAGGGAGGGTGGATTAATAGGAGGAAGGAAGGAAGGAAAGAAGAGAAAAGGAAAGAAAAGGGAGGGGAGGAGGGGAAGAGAAGGAAGCAAGGCTGGAAAGAAAAGAAGGGAGGGAGGGAAAGAAAGAAGGAAGGAAAAGGGAATGAAAGAAAGAAAAAAGGAAGGAAGGAAAGAGAAAGGAAAGAAGGAAGAAAAGAAGGAATGAAGTAAAGAAAGAAAGGGAATGAAGAAAGGAAAGGATGGACGGGTGGGTGGGTGGATAGGAGGAAGTTAGGAAGGAAGGAAAAAGAAGGAAAGAAAGAAAGAAAGAAAGAAAGAAAGAAAGAAAGAAAGAAAGAAAGAAGGAAGGAAGGAAGGAAGGAAGGAAGGAAGGAAGGAAGGAAGGAAGGAAGAAAGAAAGAAAGAAAGAAAGAAAGAAAGAAAGAAAGAAAGAAAGAAAGAAAGAAAGAAAGAAAGAGACTCGGCATTTTCCAAATGTTTGACACCTGGAACCCCAAAGATTGGCCACGAATGAGAGAGTCCCAGATGTGTCCCTGTGTCTCTTAACCAACCAGTCCCTCAGTGACATCCGTTTCCTCCCTGGCGGTGGAGAGGAGGCGATCCTGGGATGCCTCTCGCTCCGTGCCCGGGAGATCAAACGCCAGGAAGCTGGGAGTTGTCAAGGGCAACGTTTGTGTGGAACAGCAGCCCCGGCTTCCCTTGGAGAGGCCCTCTGGCTTCAGGAAGCAGCAGCCGCTGCCTCGGGCGATTGATCCCGCAGTCCCCCAGCCAACCCTGGGGTGACCCTGTCACCCCCCAAGCCAGGAGCCTCCCCTGCTTCCCCCAGAAGAGAGCCAGCCAGGCCAGGGGGCAGGAGGGCTCCTCCGTATTGGGATGGATGGCTTCCAGACGGACTGCATCCCAATCCCCATCATCTCCAACCGGTCCAGCCATGGTGTGGGCCAGAATTGAGGGGGATTGGAGTGCAGCTCATCAGGATGACATTTACAGGTCATCCTTGCCTTACCACAGTTTAATGACCTCCTCCTCCCTCCTCTTCCTCCTTCTCCTCCTCCTCCTCCTCCTCTTCCCTCCCTCCTCCTGTTCTTTCAGCTCGGTTATCTTCCTGCAGATGTTTCCTTACCCAACTAAGTAACATCATCAGTGATAGAAGGAGTGGGGTTTGTGGAGGAGGAGGAGGAGGTGATGATTGTGGGGTCCTGGGTGTTCTTTCAGCTTGGTTATTTTCTTGCAGACGTTTCATTGCCCAACAAAGTAACATCATCAGATGGGTGAGTGGAAAGCAGAGAGCAAAGGGAGGGGAGTTGGAGTCTGCCATCAATCCACCTCCAGTGTAGAATCTCCCCATTAGGTCCCCAGGCTAATTTTCAGGGTGAGGTCTTCGGGCCGTGCAGAACGAAAGAAGGTTGGGGACAGATCTTACCCTAGCAAGGTTCATTTGTTCCAGCAGGGAAGGCTCTTCTTCAGTTTCCCAACAGTTAAGATTTCTTTTGACCTACGGGATTTGAAGGAGGCCTCCTCTGCTGGCACAGAGTAGAACAGGCCTATCTTCGCAGGACAAGATCATGAATGGCTTGTTCAACTTGGAGGAGTAGCTTCAGCTTCAGTGCTTCCACATTATTACTACTGTTGGAAGACCGCAAACTGTTCCTTCTGGAGTGTTCTGAACTTGCCAAACTGCTTTCTTTGGAAACTGGGTGGCTAATAAATCAGAGCAAGGGCCAGAATAACTAGCCATCAATTGAGTTCCTCTCTCCTAAAAGATCTGCCAAGTAATAATTTGCTTTCTTGCAGCTGGCCTTTTGCAAGGGGGGCGGGCGGGGGAGAGGGAAACAGGGCTGCACCAGGCAAGCTTTGGAGAAGGGGGAGAGCAAGAATTCAGCAGCAAATTTCATCTTTAGATTAAACCCCCATCCACCCCAAGATCGTGACTCCCCCCCCCCAAGAGCACAGGAAGACATCTGGCTGGAAACAGAATGTACAACACCCGTCAGTCATTTGCTCCTGCTCTTTTGTTTCTTAATTGCACCTGAAATTACATCAACGCCTGGAGAGGAGAGAATCCGTGCAATTGTTTGTTGATCCTTCCCAATTTTGGATGGCGGTGGGTGTTTTTGTTTTGAGAGAAAGCAAATAAGCACGGAAAAGGGGGTGTTGGTTGTTTTTTTTTTCTGTATTATTCAATCCCTGGTTCGGCTTTTGCCTTTGACCTGATTGATGGGTGGTTACTTAACTGGGAAAGGGCAGTTTGAGGGATGAAATTCTGTTGGAAGAAAACAGATTCAATCGAGGAGCTCTCTCTCTCTCTTGGGTTCCCGGTTGATCAGCCGGATGAGAAAAAGATCAAGAGGGAATAAATGACTTCTCTACTCCTAGGAAGGAGACAAAAGGTTCTCCCCAAAACTGAGCTTGTATGGCAATATTGTCTTGTGTAACAGCTGGATTTGGGCAAGGTTTGAAATTTTATCTTGTCGAGTGAGGGGTGATTGGCAATCTGCAGTCCTCAGGGCACTAGATGCCTTTTTAAACAAAACTACCTGTGCTTTGCCACGAAACTATGTGGCTGGGCTTAATTTTGGGGGGAGGAAAATAAGGGTGGTGGGGAATTCTGCCTCTGTCTAACAGCATCCATCGGTATTCATCTGGCTTAGTGTCCTGTCAGTGTGTAAGAGTTGAGGGCTGTTTGGAAACTTAAGCAGTATTTGCTGCATGAGCAAGGAGACAGCAAGGAGCCTAGGTGTGGCTCAGCTCAGCTGTTCTCTACTAAAGCTGCTTGGTGCTGTGAAACCGAAATTGAAACTGAACCTCCTCTCCTCTGGTTGTGTTTTGCATTTGGAACAGATTTCTTTTAAGGTGCGGAGGGGGAGTAGAACTCCTTAGCATCAGAGCGTGTTAATAATAATAATATAGGAAATACTGATGCTCTGATGGTCATTTCAAAAAATCCTTTCTTAGTGAGCCCCTAGAAGCCAAGGGGAATATAGGTGGCAAATTTCAAGTTTGTAGGCTTTACAGTTTTGGAGATTTTGTGTTGATGTATGAGTAGCATTTTGCTTTTATATATATATAGATATATAAAGTTTCCCAAAGCATAAACCGTAGTCACCGGCAACCAAAGGATGACCAAAGGCCCTTTGGAATAAATGAAAGAGAAGGAGGGGCTTTCTAAGTGAAGGACACTTGAGAAGAAGCCATAGATCTAGTGGAGAAATAAGTTTGCAGCGGTCGTTAAATGAATTTGTGGTCAAAAAGTGAGCCCATTGTTCACGATGGGGCGTTTTTGCCCAAAATTGGAAGTCAAGTGCTGGTTTGGGGCAAAAACATTGTAAGAAACACAGCCACGTGACCACAGGATACTGGGAACGGTTGTAAACACAGATCGTTGAGGAGCTCTGGACACCGAGAAGTCAAGAGGAACCTACGTGCCAAATTTCAAGTTTGTAGGCTTTACGGTTCTGGATGTTTTGTGATGATGTGTGAGGGGCATTTCGCTTATATATATATACATAGATAGGACGACTCTAAAATGGATTCTAGATTTATGATTATCCTGGAAAAGATCTAATAACTCATCAGGTCTTTTCAGGTATAACAATAAACTGAAGGACACCATGATGTACACAAACATCACATGCTCAGATTCTGGTCCAGCCAAAAGAAATGGGAAACTTTCCCACCTTTTTGGAAACTATAGGTAGCCCTTGGCTTAGGACTATTAGTTTTAGTGGCCGTTTGGTTACAACGGCACCAAAAAAAGTAACGAATGACACTTTTTCACACTTACAACCATTGTAGCATCCCCAGTCATGTGATCAAACTTCGGATGCGTGGCAACTGGCTTGTATTTAAGATGGTTGCAGTGTCTCGGGGTCACGGGATCCCCTTTAGTGACCTTCTGACAAGCAAAGTCAACGGGGAAGTCAGATTCACAAATGTGCTACTAACCTACCAACTGCAGTGATTCACTTAACAACCGTGGCAAGAAGTTGTAAAACGGGGCGAAGTTCACTTAAGAACTGTCTCGCTGCACAACAGAAATGTTGGGCTCAATTGTGCTTTTTAGGTTGAGGACGCGAAATGACCTGTAGTCATTTTCTTGTATTGGGAGACCTCTTTGTTAAGTGGTCAGGGACGAGGTGGCTCAGTGGCTAAGACGCAGAGTTTGTTGATCAGAAAGGTTGGCAGTTCGCTGGTTTGAATCCCTTGCGCCGCGTAACAGAGGGAGCTCCCGTCACTTGTCCCAGCTTCTGCCAACCTAGCAGTTCGAAAGCATGTAAAAAAATGCAAGTAGAAAAATAGGGACCACATTGGTGGGAAGGTCACAGCGTTCCGTGTGCCTTCGGTGTTTAGTCATGCCGGCCATATGACCACGGAGATGTTTTCAGTGGCTCTTCGGCTTTGTAACAGAGATGAGCATTGCTCCCTAGAGTCGGAAATGATTGGCACGTATGTGCAAAGGGAACCTTTACCTTTTGTTAAGTGGTGGCTCAGGTGAAAGGCTGAATTCTCCCATCCTTTTGTAGCATTTTGTGTGAACTGGATCGCTGTGGTTTGCTCAACCAGCCACGGTTAAAAAAAAATGTGTCAGCCCCATTAGTACATGAGGAAAATCTCTGAACTACCATTCCTTTGAAGACAAATTTGGGCATCTGTTTTGACCTGTCCATAAGACCTTGTTCACACCTGGGGCGTAAGTGTACAACAGAATCTGCCTTTTGGTTCTGTTAAATGTTGCACTGATTTTTATCATTTTTCCCAGTTGCTTTATGGTCTGTATGTAATGTATGTGTCTTGTTAGCCAGCTAGAGTTCTGTATTTGATACAGGCCAGCATATAAATATCCTAAATAAATGAGTAAATGAACAAATAAACAGAAGTTATGTCTACCATATTAACCTAGTTTAGCGTTACCAGTACATGTTATCTGGGTCATTACATTTTTTTTAACAGGAGCATTATTTGAGTTTAGAAATAGAGAAAGACTTCTGAACTTTCAAGATTTTTATGATGGACAAGTTACTGGTCAGTAACTGAAATCTCAGGTAAGATTGTGAAATAAAACATATTGCATTAAAAGAAGAACCTTTCCAGGGTGTCTGCCTGTAGTTCAAATGGAAGGATCCAGAGATTACAAATACCTTCTGCTCCACTTCAGGAACAGAGCTGTATATCAGTACTGACTGGATAAGCTGGGTCATTGCAGGAAATTAAAATATAATTTTGAAAACTATTCAAAAACACGTCTTATCTGTCTTTCTGCTGTGTAACACACAGCTTCACAATCTTGTCCCATCTACAGGTAAGCTCCATAACTTGGGATAGTGATAAAAATGTTTTGGAAGACTCACTTATCTTGTAAGGTTTGTAAGTGTCCGCATCACTAAATGTTTTACTAAGCGAAGAGATTAAAGACTTTGTAAATAATCAGGCACAATTTGACCATGGTATGATAACAAGGCCTGAGATGGGGTTAAGAAAGAGGGCTCAGATTAATGGCTGAAAGGAAAAGTATATGGCTTCTATATATGCTACTATATGTTCCGTAAGAATGAGGATACAAATCAAATTGTGAAAGTAAAATTTTTTTTTTCTAAGAGATCTCTTAAATTTAAGTGGTTATTTTGCCTAGCGGTTAAGGCACTAGGCACAAAACCAGAAGGAAGTGAGTTCTAGTGCTGCTTAGGCACAAAAGCCAGCTGGGTGACTTTGAACCAAGCACCAGGAAATAGTGAGTTCTAGTCTGAGGGCAACGAACGATGGAGGGCAAAAGAAGGGGACGGCAGAGAAGGAAGGGGATGGATGGAGTCACTGAAGTGGTCAGCTTAAGCTTAAATGGACTCCGGGGAATGGTAGAGGACAGGAAGGCCTGGAGGAACATTGTCCATGGGGTCACAATGGGTTGGACACAACTTCCAAATGAACACCACCACCAGGAGATAGTGAGTTCTAGTCTCACTAGGCATGAAAGCCATCTGGGTGACTATGTCAACCACTAGGAGATGGTGAGTTCTGATCCTGCCTTGGGCACAAAAGCCAGCTGGGTCTTTTTGCGCCAACCACCCAGGACAGGAAGGCCTGGAGAAATGTTGTCCATCGGGGTCGCAATGGGTCAGAGATGACTTTGCAACTAACACCACCACCAGGAAATGGTGAATTCTAGTCTCACTAGACTTAGGCATGAAAGCCATCTGGGTGACTTTAGGTCAACCACCAGGAGATGGTGAATTCTGGTCCTGCCTTGAACACAAAAGCCAGCTGGGTCTCTTTGGACCAACCACCCAGGAAACAATGAGTTCTAGTTTTGCCTTAGGCATGAGAGCTGACTGGGTGATTTTAGGCCAGTGCTTCTGTCAGCCCATCCCACTTCAGAGGGCTGTTGTTCTGGGGGAAATAAAAGGGGTATTACCCATGTTTGTTGTCTTATTTCTAAAACCAAGACAGAATTTTTTTAAAAAAATGCCTGCCTTCTCTCTTCGTCAACACAGCAGTTGTAGTACTAGAAGATACTACTTTCTAAAGATGCTGAAAAGCAAAACATAGGGAGATCAAGCTGTTGTTGTTTTAACTTTCCCAGGAAGTTCTTTTCTGAAAAGTTCCAAATAAAATCTACCTGCGGGACCCAGGAGGGAGCTGCAGGCCGTCGTGTGCCAACCCTCCTTATCCTGGCATGGAAGGGAGATTCTCTACCTAGTCAAGTGCAAAGAAAACATCTCTCTCCTTGTGATCCGGCTCTTAAGTCCCCGGCTGCTTCAAATGAGGCCGTTAATCAAGTGCCTTCCACTGTCCTCTCCTGGGAATATCACATCCACACAAGCTCCCTTAATCCCTTTAAATCCACCCTGCCCATTCTTTCCCCTCGCCCTGTCCTTCAATGTCATCCTCTGAAAAGCAGCACCGTCTAAGCTCATCCCCGGACAAAAATTCTGCAGCCAGAAGGAAGGAAAAATGTGAGGTCCCCCCCCCTCCCCGTGATGGTGTGTTTAATTTATATAAAAACCGTCACTTTTTAAACATTGACTGTACAAAGCCATTTAAAAACAGGAGGAAGAGTATCCCACAGCAGCGAGTTTTTAGTGTTTGATTCTCGGATCACATTCTTGGAACGTTAATAAAATAAGGTACAAACAAAACCCAGCTCGGATTGGATCAGCCAGCGTACTGGAGCAAGGCACCTCTGCAAAAATCTTCCAGGATTGGAAAACAAAATCAAGAATGCCTAGGGGAGGACTGAGGAGAAATCTGCAGAGGTGAGGTTGAAACGGTTCTCACTTTGATTCGAGGTGGAAACTGATAAGAGGCGATCGGATCTCGATTCTCCATCGGCAGCCTCTTTTGACTTTCTGGATGGAAAACAGCCGTGCTGACTACCTCTTGGGATCAAAGGAAGACCGCAGGGGGAGTTGTTAAGTGCCAATCCACACCGGGTTGAGGATTCCCTGTAACTCTACAGAAGAAACACACACAATGCACGCATTCTCGGGCTGTTTTAGCAAAGGGCTATTTTAAAACCCAGGGTGGAAAGATGGCTGCCTCCTGCATCACCTGTTCCCCTGCGCCGCTCCAGAATGCCAGGCCTTTGAGTCAGCGATTTGTGTCCTGCTCTGTTTTGAGCAGGCGGCGACAGGTGGCAAAGGCTAGGCGGACATACCCCGTAAATCTCCCTGCCCTTGGCTTGGCACTTGCTTTCTTCGCGGGCCAGGAAGAGGCCGTCGGAGGTTTTATTCCCCCCTGCCCTTGACCCTTCCCTGCCACCTGGCTTTGAGCTGGTCCGAGTGCTGGAACTCGCTCGGTGCCAAGCAATTTCCCAACGGCTGAGGGAGGCATGAAAGGTGCCAACCGGGTGCTTGTCAAAAACAAAACAAAACACACATTTTTTTTTTTATCCCTGGAACAAAATGGGCGATCAGCTGTGCCCTCAGGTGATGTACAGCATCATGCAGCCCACTTCATTCGTGGCAGGGCGGGGGGCCGATTCCTCTGGATGGCACCTGCGGAGGGAGAAGGCGGCTTGGAGAAGACGCTAATGGGGAGCCATGAGGAATGGAGTAGGGGGAGAAGGGGGTCTTGGGTTGGGCAAACTAGCTAAACAAAAAAAAACAAAAAAAAACCCAAGGACCCCTTTGTGCTGGTGTCATCCAAATTTAAGCCCTGCCTGGCTTTTAATGCTTTCCCTGTTTCTTTTGGGGTTCTTTCAACGTCAACCCAGGTGAGAAAGCCTATAGAACAGGGTTCTCCGTCCTTGGTAACGTTAAGACTGGTGGACTTCAACTCCCAGAATTCCTCAGGCATCATGGCCGACAGGGAAATGCTTGGAGTTGAAATCCACAAGTCTTAACGTTGCGGAGGATGCCTTGCTTTAGAAGACTTCTAAACTAGGTTGGAAGACCCATATTTGCAGACGTAACATCTGGCTGGCGTATGAGACATAAAACTAGCCCAAGTCAACCTTTAGCTGGAGAGCACCAGAAACAGCCCAGAAGCCACACTAACACACACACACACACACACACAAAAGAGCAAAGCTGCTACTCGGTTTGAAGAAAGATTCTGCCATGGAGCGAGAGGGATAACATTGAAGGACAGCTTGAAGGATTTCTTTGGGGGGGTGAGAGGGGGCTAGTTGCACCTCCTCCCAATATCCCTTCTGGTTTTCAAGAAATCTGTGCTTGGGCCTGGTTCTTAGGAGAGGCTCTCACCAGTCCAGGGCTTCTTGGCACAACCTTGGAGCGGCCATGTGGCAGAGCCTGGAGAACGAGGCAACCAGAGTCCCTGAATTGTTACGGTCATCTTGGAAGTCTCCTCCCAACAGCTCTGGATTAGCCAGCCCAGCAAATTGCAGCTGATCCAAGCTGATGCTCAAAACA
Organism: Hydrophis major; assembly: GCA_033807585.1. Lineage (NCBI taxonomy): Eukaryota > Metazoa > Chordata > Lepidosauria > Squamata > Elapidae > Hydrophis > Hydrophis major. Next base: position 10,144,585 of record CM066340.1, on the reverse strand, counting down.
TGCAAATTATTTCTAGCATGGGCCGAAAAACTGGGCTAAAGAGGTTAGTTACACCAGGAAGTCTGGATGGTACATCGCCCTCCACCTCCCAACTAGGCTAAGCCGTAGAAAAGCAACTGGGGAGAGAATATCCTGTCCCGCCCCAACGATGATCTTCTGGGACCCCTGAATTCTGATATACCCAACCTTTTTGCCTTCCTTCTCGTGAAGGCAGGGAGGGCTTCAGCCTGATCAGCCGCTAACCAACTCCAGATGTGGACGTTAGCAAACACGCACACACACACACACCTCCCACAAGCAGGTAATCCCAATTCAAGCCTTACTTTTTTTTGCTGTCTGTCTGAGCCGTGTGGACTTGCTACCAGCATTGCCTGGGAAACTTCAATTTAAAAAAAGAAAAGAAAAAAAAGAAAAAGAAAAAAGAAAAAGGGGAAGGAATGGAAAAACCTTTCCTCCTCCTTTCTCTATTCATCTTCATCTATTCTTTTGGAGAAGAAAGAAAAGAAGAGAAAAGGAATCTCAAGACTGCTAACAACTCTCCAGAGGGTTAGATCATTTCACCTCCTGACCCCTGCTAGCCCCCCACCCACCCCCCTCTGACTTCAATTAGCCCCAAAATTCAAGGCTCAGGGCTTCTATTTACCAGAGATTGCCCTTCGCTCCGTGGCCTTGGCTTAAAAACAACAGACCGGAGGTGCAGAGTTTGGAGGGGGAGGGAAAAGGCAGGGAAATGAGCTAATTTTCTTTATAAATAAAAGCCAAAGAGGCTTCGAAGTGGTCTGCTTCCTCAGGAGCCCCAGGCAGCCTTGACAGTCTTCGCCTGGTCAAAGCAGGACTCTGTCTGGGTCACGTCGGTCCAACCGGGCGGGGGGTGGTGTTTCCCATTTATGTTTGGGGGGGGGGTTCTTTTTCCATGTAGCACCGGCAATCCCCTTGAAAAAGCAAGGATTAAAGTGGCAGCAGCATGCTGCCCTCCGTATCGACCTCCCTCCTCAAACCCCCTGCTCATCTTCCCCCCCCCCAAAAAATAAAATAAAAAAAAAATCCACACCCTGGAGGTTGCTGGTCCTTTCCTGCCAGAGAAAGGGAAGACCTACGACTGCATTCTGGGAAAGCTAACGTGGTGCGGCCCTTGTCCTCCCTTTTGCCCAGGCTCCCGCCACGCTGAGCCGGTGTCCTTTGCAAACCCGTGGCCGATGGAATGGGTGACGTGCGGTGTTCAACATCTGTACATCGGCGAGCAGGTGCAGCTGCATGCGCTTGGAGGGGAGCCCCCTGTCCCATCCCGTCCCGGGGGGGCCGCTTCCCCCGCTAAGAGATCTTGCAGTTGTTCCGCGAGCAGTTCTGCGGCGGGCTCTGGGGCGGGCGGATGGACTTGGAGCGCTTCAGGCTGTTGCCTTTGCTGCCGCTGCCCCCTCCGCTGCTCGCCAGGGAGTACGAGCGGCCGTGCATCATCACGGCGTTCATGCCGTTGGCCATGGAGAAGGACTTCAGGTGGCTCTTGATGGTGACGGGAAGCGGGAGCTTATCGATCAGGTGGACCGGCGTGCAGGAAACGATGGCCCGGCAACAGAGGTCTTGGAGGCTGAATACTGAAGGGCGGGGGAGAGACGGTAGTGGTGGTGGAGGAAAAAGGAAGAAAAGTTTAATTCTGGAAGGGTGGAGTCAAGGATATAAGTCTAGTATGGGCTGGTGGTTAAGGCACCGGGATAGAAACCAGGAGACTCTGAGTTCTAGTCCCATCTTAGGCATAAAAACCAGCTGAGTGACTTTGAGCCAATCACTGGGAGATGGTGAGTTCTAGTTCCACTTTAGGCATGAAAGCCAACTGACTGACTTTGGGTCAATCACTGGGGGGGGGGTGAGTTCTAGTTCTACCTTAGGCATGAAAGCCAACTGAGTGACTTTGGGTCAATCACTGGGGGGTGGTGAGTTCTAGTTCTACCTTAGGCATGAAAGCAAACTGAGTGACTTTGAGCCAATCACTGGGAGATGGTGAGTTCTAGTTCTACCTTAGGCATGAAAGCCAACTGAGTGACTTTGGGCCAATCACTGGGAGATGGTGAGTTCTAGTTCCACCTTAAGCATGAAAGCCAACTGAGTGACTTTGGGCCAATCACTGGGAGATGGTGAGTTCTAGTTCCACCTTAGGCATGAAAGCCAACTGAGTGACTTTGGGCCAATCACTGGGGGGGGGGGGGGGGGGGATGTGTGAATTCTAGTCCTGCTTTAGCCATGAAAGCCAACTGGGTGACTTTGGGCCAGTCACTCTCTCTCTCAGTCCTACTCACCTCGCAGGGTTGCTGTGGGGAAAACAAGAAGGGGAAGAAATCTCTGGAGATGACCATTAAAATGGCTTCCCTGACTGAAAACAGAATGCGAGAGGACTGGCCTAGTCTAAGAGGTGCGAACGATGGAATATGAGAATGACCTTGAGGGGCAAGGGACATTGGGGAAGGACCAGTTAAGAAAAGGGGGAGCCCCCAGTGACTTAATAGTCAGATGAAGAAACTTAGGGATGTCCTGCCTTGACTTATGGACGTTAAAAAAATTAAAGATGGCGGGAGATTTGTACTATTAGCCCTGCAATACTCTGTTAATTTAGCCTTACAATGAAGTAGGCTTGGTTCATCTCCTCCTGTTCCCTTCTGGTGGGAGGAAGACTTGGCTAGAACCCAGTCCAATGTGGATATGCTTGGACAACCTCAGGCAAACCATTCTGAACTCTGACCCCTTCCCAACAGCTGGACCGGACTCTACAAGCAGTAAAGGTGCATAACTGCCCATGAGAACTTAAGGCTTGCACTGTGGCAGCTTCAACCCCAAACTGCCTACCTCACCCCATTCCTATGAGGTCTGTAAAGGGGGCGTGCGTAAGCACACCAGCGTAGCTACCGCCCCTGTCTTACAGCCCCCATTTAATATACTGCATATTTACTCCCTTTGCTCCTGTTTATGTTCATACCTGTACTTGCTATCGTGTGCACGTTTGACAAACAAATAAAATAAAAATAAAAATGGCCTGGTTAACTCAATGAACTCAAGTGTCTGCTTCATGAAGCTGGGACGTTTGCTCTGAGGCAGACATTAAAGGAGATGGTGATGTCCAGGCACGGCTTCAGGCTAACATCTAATGCCACATCCCAAGGCAACCTATCGAATTACTACTCTAGCCAGGTAGAGATAAATTCACTTCCTTCCCTTCTTCCTCTTCCTGTGAATCCACGCTCCTGGGTCTAAACATGAGCAGTAAATCCAGCAGCTCCTCTCTTGGTGCAGAGCCTACAAGCTCCCCACTTTTCAGTGCGCATTTTTGTCCACAGGCCTCAAAAGCGAGGGCAGGAGAGAACATGGCAGCTTTCAGAAAAAATGGGGTGCTTCTGTGCCAGACAAGAGATTTGTACCCGGCACAGAAATTAGGCATTGCCATCTTCTGGCCAACCAGGTGAGCTGCACCTCAGAGGAAGACAAGAAAGTTGGCTTGCCAATAAACTTTTGCAAAAATTAAAGGGGGCTGCAGGCCGCAGGCAAGGTGGTGAGAATGATCACTAAGGCTCCACTTATTTTATGGCTTTAATTATTTATTGATTAGATCTAATTTATTAGTCCAATTCTTCTCTGCTGTGGTGCGCGCCTTTATGGAACATCCTTCCCTCCTGAAATTAAGATTAACTTCATTATTTCTTCTGATGTTCTGGAAAGACCTCAAGAGCTGGTTATGATATCAAGCCTGGGGCTACAAAGGAGATATGTGTGTGTGTGTGTGTGTGTGTATACACACACACACATACACACACACATACATATATATAAACATGGATCTTTGGTTATTCAGGTTTTCTCCCACGTAAAATTGGAAGTATCTCGATGAAGTCTCATTCATCATCTGCAGGCTTGTGTCTTCAGCTCTGTGCTTCTCAGAGTTATGTGAGCTTGCAGCTGCTTTTTCCTTTTAACTGCTAGTGGGGGTGTGACTTGATTGGGTGGGGGCTTGGCTGTGTTCTCATTGGGTGGGGGGGTGTTCTCATTGGTTGGGGGTTTGGCTGTGTTCTCATTGGTTGGGGGTGGGTTGGCTGTATTCTGATTGGCTGGGTGGATAAGTCCAAGGGCCCTAACAATGTACTTGGGCCCTGATCCGATTGTTGTGTCATAGCCATCTTGTCCGCCTCCCTGGCCCGTTTCTGCCACTGCCTTTCCAAGGCTTGGTGCTGTCTATGGGCATCCTTATCCGCCGCTTTAGAGGCCTTTTTGGGGCCCACTGATTTATCTTGGGACTTATTTGTCTTGGAGCGGAAGACGTTGTCACCTTCCATTGTGGAGGACTGAATCTCGTGCCTCTAACTTTAATTGTTTTTTAAAATTATGATGATGATGATGATGATGATTTGTACTTAGGGGTGGTGCCTACCCCTGTGGTTGAAAGTAGGACGCTTCTCCAGGAGTGTAAGTCTAGATATATATCTCTATATACAAACACACACATATATATACATATGCCTATATCTATATGTAAGCCCGTATATATGGGAAACAGTATCTAAGGATCCCCAGCAAGGGAAACCTCCCAAGTGCTCCAAGCAAGAAATATTCAGGATCCCTGGTCCCCAACAAGGGAAACCAGCTGTCCAGGTCCTGGATGGATCCTTTTCTGTCAAAAATGTCCCACTGTTTGAAATGGCACTTGAGGCTTCGCTCCAATGTAACGATTCAAAAGCAATTCCCGTTTAAGGACTAGCCTGCTTATCCAACGCCAGCAGGCTAAGAGAGAAATAATCCCAGGAAAGTGGAGTGGGAAAGTACTTGTCCTGGTCCCCAAGAAGGGAAACCAGCGGGGAATGGAGCCTGTAATATTTAGGCGCGAACTTGAAGCCAGCCATTTAAAAAGGCGGGAAGGCAGAAACTCCGATGTTAAATGCCTGAGCCATCGAACGAGCCACTGCTGCTGACTCTCCAAAACGTCAGGCAAATGATCCTGTAAGGAGAAGTGAGCCGCGGCTGCGAGCGTTCCGGCACGATCACAAAGGCAATCCGGGAATTAGATAGGCTAATTGCCAGGAGCAGCTGTCTCAGACTGCCTGCAAAGTGGCAGGCTCCGCCAGTCACAAAGAGCTGCTCTCAACTGATCGAGGTGATACCCTAATAGAGCCACAAGCCTTGAAATCGCCAGATTAACAGGGGGAAAAAATTGCAAGCCGAATTAACCCAAGAACGAACCTGAATATTGACTGGCTGAATCAGAAACCATTCCAGTCAGGGAGTGCGCAACCTCTTACCGCGAAGGCTGAGCTAAAACTGGGGGACGCTGAAGGGATGTCCCGTGGAGGAGGAGGAGCGTCCCGGAGTTTTAAGCCCAGCCTTTCCAGAAGAGACTGAAGCACCTCCCCAATTCTGGATGCTCTGAACAGCTCAGGGGAGAAAGGGAGAAATTTCCTGACAGGGAGAGCAATCAACCCGTGGAACAGAAGTTGTGGGAGCTTCATCACTGGAGGCTTTCAAGAAGAGGTGAGACGGCTATCAGTTGGGCTAGATGACCTACAAGGTCCCTTCCAGCTCTGTTAATCTGTTAAGGACTCCACAGAAAGGGGAGTGTATTAAGCTTACTCACCTCTGTTGGGCCTCCAGATCTTCTCCATGCCATGTCTCATCAGCACAATGCGGGACAACTCGGTGAAGGATTCAATCACATTGAAGTTGCACAACGGGCTGACTTCGAAGAAGGTCATGCAATTCTTCTCTGCGTAGGATCGGGCTTGCTCCGTGGGCACCTGCCGCTTGAAGGCTAGGTGAAGGCGGTTGCCAACCAAGATCCGGGGCACCCCGGGGGCATGCTTTAAATAGACACAGAAGGACGTTACGCACACTGGTATTCATACACCATCCAAGCTTCCATCTTAAGCATTCTTTACATCTGGCAATCTATTGTACCTATCAAGCAGTTCTGTGCACCTTTAATTAAGCTTTCTAGTTTAATTAGACTTTGTAGTTTAATGAGAAGAAGGACTAGGGGAGACATGATAGCAATCTTCCAGTATCTGAGGGGCTGCCCCAGAGAAGAGGGAGTCAAGCTATTCTCCAAGGCTCTTGAGGGCAGGACAAGAAGCAATGGGTGGAAACTAATCAAGGAGAGAAGCAACTTAGAACTAAGGAGAAATTTCCTGACTGGACTTCCTTAGTTTTATTTCTTGAAAACATTTTGCTTCTCATCCAAGAAGCTTCTTCACTTCTGGAACCGAAAAAGCTTCTTGGAGGAGAAGCAAAATATGTTTCGATAAACAAACAAACAAACAAGAAAGTCCAGTCGCCTTTTGAAAAGCACCTTTTGGGGCGATCATTCCCAACTGCAAAAAGATATGGATACAGCTAACAGCAATAGCACTTAGACTTATATACCGCTTCACAGAGCTTTCCAGCCCCTCTCTAAGTGGTTTTACAGAGTCAGCCTATCGCCCCCAACCATCTGGGTCTTCATTTTACCCACCTTGGAAGGATGGAAGGTTGAGTCAACCTTGAGCAGGTGAGATTCGAACTGCCAAATTGCACTCAGCTGGCAGTCAGCAAAAGTAGCCTGCAGTACTGCACTCTCACCACTGAGGCTCTTAATGGGGCAGGTATCCCCTGGTTTAGCTTTTCTTTCCTTTACTTCGCTCCCGTTGCTTATTCCTTTTTTTAACATAAGGTTGCTGACCTCAGAACGGAGCATTGTGATTGGACCAAGGTAAGGTCCCTTTTACTGCATTTAAGAGCATTCAAAACCCCAGCTCTGCCCCGCTTACCTCATCGATTTCCTTGATCCACCGGTCTATTCCATCAAAAGACCAGCGATTGGTTATGTCGTACACCAAGAGGATGCCCTGTGTGGATCAAAACACTCTGTTTATTTATATTATTTATGGATCAGTTTTACAGGGCTGTCCATCTCATGGGAAGTGATTCTGGGTGGCCTACCCAAACACCCTAACCTGTGGGCTATGGCCCACTAAATCGCTAAATTAATTTTAGGTTTGCTCCATCAAAAGGCATCTCCATGTCAAAATGTTTTTGCATTAAGGGCAGGCACGGAAGCTATCTCTCCTTTGGCTTCCATGTCATGTCGCTGAGGTGGTTTCTTTGAGTGGCAAGAATGATTGCGCAATGCAGGAAAGCAAACTGCCAATGCAGAAAACTGACTTTTCATTTTTCTTATTCTCCAGAAGCATTTCATATGGCATATTTTGCACACAAGGAGAAAAATCAGATCTCTTGAGCTGAGAAATCTGATGCACAGAGCCCCCATGGGACCTACTCTGGTTATAAGTCACAACTATTCTGTGAATCGGTTCCTGAGACTGATCCATACGGGTGCTAAACTTACTTGTTACTATGAGTGAAAAAAATAATAATAAAACAAGAACAAATTAAAATATTGACAAGTACACATGACAAAATGAATCAGCCTGCTTTGATACTGAAAGTAATCTGAAAGTTCACACAATACATACACACACACACCTTATATATATCTTATATATATATATATATATAAAAGCAAAATGCCACTCACGCGTCATCACAAAATCTCCAGAACCATAAAGCCTACAAACTTGAAATTTGGCACGTATATTTGTTCCTCTTGGCTTCTTGGTGCTCGCTAAGAAAGGATTTTTCGAAATGACCATCAGAGCATCAATATTTCCTATATTATTATTAACACGCTCTGATGCTAAGGAGTTCTACTCCCCCTCCCCACCTGAAAAGAAATCTCTTCCAAATGCAAAACACAAGCAGAGGAGTTTCCGTTTCACAGCAGCACCAAGCAGCTTTAGTACAGAACAGTTGAGCTAAGCCATGTCCAGGCTCCCTGCTGTCTCCTTCAAATACCCTTTCAATTTCCAAACAGCGCTCAACTCACTCACACACTGACAGGACGCTAGCCTGATGAAAACCGATGGATGCTGGTCGGCAGGGGCACATTTATTTTTCTCTCCTTATTTTTCTCCCCCAAAACTAAACCCGACCACATAGTTTCATAAGCAAAGCATGGGTATCAAGCTAGTTTGGATATAAACAGAGCCCGAAGAAAGAAAAGACCAGTTGTCAGAATTTAAGTTGAACAGGGAAGGAATCCTTTAAGGCAGTGGTCCCCAACCTTTTGGGCATCAGGGATGGTGTGGTTTCACACGTGACCTAGATCCCGCCAGATATACAGGATGAAACTTTGCTTGTGCAGCCTGGCTTTTAATGGGCCATGGATCAGGATCATATCCACGGCTCAAGAATTGGGGACCCCAATTCAATAAAGGGAAGCAGAGATGATTTATGGCAAGACTCTCGTTCCAACTGGCTCTTGGTCTGTGCTGAGGAAAAATAGCAGCCTAATTTAATATTGCTAGTGGGACTCACCTGGGCTCCTCTGGAATAAGATCGAAAAATAGTACAGAACCTTCCTTGGCCAGACGTGTCCCTGGAAAAGAGAAGGGTGGGTTTAAGTCGGAAGCATGGAAGCTTTGAAAGGTTTCCTCACCTCACCATAGGAAGTATGAGACAGCTGTACGTTTGCCGGTTCACTGGCTAACACTGAAACATATTATTAACCTGAGCAATTATTTTCAGCTTCTGAAAGTTGCCAAACCATCTTTCTGCCCAAGGTTCCTCGGGCCTCTCTGAGCTTGGCTGTATTCATGCAGACATTTCAACAGCCAAACTAGATAACATCATCAGTGCTAGAAGGGAGTGGGGTTTGCTCTCTGTTTATGCTCTAGTCAGTGGTGGGATTCCAATTTTTTTTACTCCTGGTTCTGTGGTGTGTGGCTTGGTGGGCGTGGTAGAGATACTGCAAAATCCCCCCTTCCCTCCCCACCTCACTAACCTGCTTTCCAGCTCCATTCTCCTGGGCAGGGCAACCAAAGAAGACCCAGCCGATCAGCTGGGACTCAATGGGAGGCGGAGAATAGATGGGGGCTGGGACCAGTCAGAGGTAGGATTTTCCGGTTCTCTGAACTACTCAAAATTTCTGCTTCCGGTTCTCCAGAACTGGTCAGAACTGGCTGAACAACCACCTCTGGTTCTAGTGTCTTCCCTGTCAGTGTTGCTGAAAGTGGCCTCGGGGCAGATTCTGCTGCCCCAACGGCAGTTGGTTAGGTTGCTAGCTTGATTTTCCTCCTTTTGGGGCAGTAGAACCTCCCAAACCATCCCCACCAACGCTGACAGGGCAAGCCACTAGAATGTAAACCCAAGAGCAAACCCCGGTCCCTTCTAGCACTGATGATGTTACCCGGTTGGGTAATTAAATGTCTGCAAAGAAAACTACCCAGCACAGAGAGCACCAAGGACATCTCATTTCAACCCTGAATTGCAAAAATTCTCCTTTTTGTCGCCTTCTGGGGTAGAAGTATGAGAAGAAGGGGGGATAAGAAAGGACGAGCGGGTAAAAACAACTTGGGTTTGACTCCCTTGTGTTTTTTGTTTCGGATGCTGTCGTTATGGCAAGGATCGTACACTGAATTTACAAGCTGTTTCTTTGAAAATATTTTACAACGCATGAATATGTGTTTGTACTTTCTAGTCAGTCAGTCAGTCTGTCTGTCTGTCTATCTTGACATGAACAAATAGAAAAACCGCCAGCCCTTACGAGATTGCAGGTTTCTACTTGCAACCTCAGGACAGCTTTGGCGATGATACTGCCTTCCTGCAAGATTCACCCTCCTCAGATCAAATCACCTATGGTCGGTGGGTTGTTGTTGTTATTTTGTTCCAAAAATATGCATATTCACATATATATGAGAAATACCCAAGCATGGAGAATGTGTGTGTGTATGTATTATGGCATTCAGCTTTGTTCAGGTATTTTCCCACGTCATAATAGTGGTGCTTTTAAAGTTGTAGCAACGTTTCAGCAGAATCTCATCTGCCATCATCAGGCTTCTGTATAGTCTGTATAGATGATGGGCAGATGAGATTCTGCTGAAACGTTGCTATAACTTTAAAAGCACCACTACTATGGCGTGGGAAAATACCCGAACAAAGCTGAATGCCATACATGTAAGTACCTGCAAAAACTTAAGAAAACACACACACACACACACACACACACACACACACATATATATATATATAAAGTCCTATCAGCTTTGGCAGAGCGGAGGGCTTTAATGCTTTTCCCTGGTCATCCGTATTAAACCAGGTTTTGGTTGAGTAACACGTCATTTATTAACGCAGATCATTGTTCCCCCTTCTTACTGGCTGTTCCTTTAAACTCTTGTCAGGAATGATATTCGGGACCTCTGAAATCTCTTCTTCATTGTGCAGTTAAGACTAGAGAAGTCAAGGCTCTGTCATAAATCGTCCTCGTGATTTTTGGCCAAGCAAGTAGCTTTTTCTCCCCTGGGCCTCTTTCTGAGCAGAGGTTCCAACAGGACAAAGTGCTTGGTGCTTTATTGTGTAAGTTATAAAAACAGATCTCCTTCTGTCCGGAAAAGAAAAATAGTGGGGCCCAGCCATCAAGGTCGATGGCTGAGGCCATCATTACATCACGGGGGATGGTTACAACCGTATTTGTTTAGGAGTACAACGTGTTCCGTAGTAAACAGAAGGCAGGGTGCCTTAAGGATACCAGCTGCCTCCATGTTTTCCTCGCCCCTTTGAATTTACCTACACAGTGGAGCGCGCCAAGGGGCATCGCCAGACATCTGTGGTGTGATGGGGAGGGGTGTGCACAACTTTGCAAGTCTCCACTGAAAGGCAAGCGGAGGTCAGATTCCCTTGGCTGAGGGCCTCATCGGGGTGCTTTGAATCCTGCTGGGCTTCTAATGACCTTGGGAGGATGACACCACAAGCCGCTGGAAGCCTCATTAGCCGAAATGCCCTACGTCGGGTTTCTCTTCCAGATGGGATTGTCTGTACCGCAAAACCAGAGGAACTTATGCCGCGCTTATTTGATCGGTGGCCGTTATTATGGAAAGCCTGCAAGGGGGCAATTTTGGCGAACATTTCCTTGGAAGTGTCTTCTCTCTGCATAAGCAGCTTGATGCAGGCAGTTCTCTAGTTAGAACAATTTGCTTAGTTGAACATTCAACATTATGGCAACAGCTGTCACCAGCATTTTGAACATCTGTGTTTAAAAACCAGACAGAGTCAGTATTTCTTCTCGTGATAACTTTTCCTCCTTTTTCTGTAGATTATATATTTAGATATTGTTTAGTGAGCCAGTCTGGTCGAGTGTTTCGTCTGGCCCAGCAACAGGCTAGAAACCAGGAGACGGTGAGTTCTAGCCCTGCCTTATATCAATGGAGATTCTCAGTCCTCCAGGTCATGGTTGTCCCAAAGGTACTTTTTTTTTTTCAAGAGACAAGTGGACTTTCTGGTTTTTCTTTGAAGATGTTTCTCTTCTCACCCAAGGAAGCTTCTTCAGCTCTGACTGGATGATGGAGAATGGAAGGATTTACACTCCTTGAAAACAGCTGGTCATTTGCATTCTTTTTAGAGAGTCCTTGAGGCCAACTGGACAGAGATTGCCACACAACACATATAAACCCCCAAGTGGCCTCAATGACTCTCAAAAAGAATGCAAATGACCGGCTGTTTGCAAGGAGTGTAAATCCTTCCACTCCTCACTGTCCAGTCAGAGCTGAAGAAGCTTCCTTGGATGAGAAGAGAAACATCTTCAAAGAAAAAAACAGAAAGTCCAGTTGCCTCTTGAAAAAAAAGGACCTTTAGGATAGCCCTGCCTTAGCTATGAAAGCCAGCTGGGTGACTCTCTCTCTCAGTTCAACTCACCTCACAGGGTTGTTGTTGGCAAATTAGATGGAGGAAGGAGTATGAAGTATGTTCACTGCCTTGAGTTGTTTATATATATAAAAAAATAGAGGCAGGATGTACAAAAATAAAAATAATAAACTTGTGGGTTAGATTTCATAGTTTATTTGACATTGTACAAAATCTTGCTTTCTTGTAGAGTAACAGCCATCGTCGTCATCATCATTATGGAGGGGAGATTCAACATAAGCTAATTTACAAGTTATATATTTCATATGAATTACAGCATAACTAAAACAGATTTTAATAACTATATAAAGTTGCAGATTATCTTTAGTGAATTCAGATTCCTTGCTCGGGTTTTCTACTACTTTGAAAGATTTATATAATGCTAACTCACCAGAGCTCCAGTTTGACCCTTCTGCCATCTAACAGAATTGTTGTGGTTTTGTAATCAATTCCTGCAATGAAAAGAATGAAATAGGGTTCTGTAAATAATGGCATATGGACATATTTAATACCACGGGGTTATCAGTGAGACAGGACTTGAGTGCATAAGACAAAAATGTTGTCACTTTGGGAGGCTTACTACCTAAGTCAAGGAGCTAAAGTTTACCACGATCATGTACCCAAATATTTAATAGAATGAGAATGAAGTATCACCACTAAACCAAAATTATCGGTGATCTGACGCAGAACTGTTTCAGCAATGTTAGAGACCCGCCCATTCGTACTAATAGTTCCCCCATGTCATCTCTCTTTCTATCCCTCTGAATATTTAATCTGCATAGTTCTTAGTAGAAGCAGGTAAACAGATTCAGTATTTTGTTAATTGGCTACTTTAATGCACTACATTCTGCCTTCCAGGGGATCAAGAACCATTTTGTCCGACAATTTAAACCTTTAATTAATTAATGTCAACTGGATGTAAACAAATAACATTTACAGACTCGGTGATTTGATTGACATTTTGCATCGTGCCAAGATAGCCATGGGCTGCATAAGATTTGAGAAATTAAAGGATAAGTAACTATGGCTAAGCAAAATAAACAGTTTTCAATATTTTGGTTTCAAAGTTAAACTTTTCAACTTGGTGACTCTAATCTCATCTTAGCATCTTACTAGTATAATTCAGGACATGACCTGCTCGGAGGGCGCACTTAAGTATCTTCTATTAGTACAGACTACTATGGGCATCCCATGTTAGGAGCTACTATTGTTCAGCTTACTAGAAATTAGCCTATATTTCTGGAGAGTTTCTGGCAGCAAGCCCATCAATAAAATCCAATAAGTATCTTCCTTAGTATTACTATTCTTCATCTCATCCTTTCTATTACCTCTCTCCTCCCACTTATGACTATAACTGTGTTGCTTATATCTTTACAATTTATATTGTTTTATTTAGTTTCCTAGTATGATTTGTTTGCTTATTTAGTGTATCCCATGACCATCACTAGGTCAGTGATGGCTAACCTTTTTTGTCTCCTGTGCTGCAAATTGCATGCACACTCACATGCCAGCACCCAGAAGGCAAGCTCCCTGCGCACGCGATCCCCTGCATACTATGCATTTTGGTGCATGCACGTGAGATTCCCGATGATCCGCTGTTGGGCGGGTGGCGTGCATGCATGCGCAGTGGGACTCTTCCGGGCAACCTCTCATGTGCCATAGGTTCACCATCATGGCACTAGGTTCAGGGGTGGGATTCTACAGGTTCGCACCTATTTGCTAGAACTGGTTGTTAACATTTTAAGCAGTTTGGAGAACTGGTTGTTAGAAGAAATTACTGGCCTAATCCTGTAAGGAAGGCGGGAAGGAAACATTCTGGTATTGCTTACAGAAATTGCCTCTCTGTTAACCCTTATTACATTCTTGGCAAGACTAAACTTCCTGTCTCCGGAGCTTCTCTGGAGTATTTTTCCCCCTCCTTTGCTGGTACTTTGCTTGTGTGGAGGGACCATTCAAAGTTCCAATGGCACTGAAAAAAGTGACTTATGACCATTTTTCACATTTACGACTGTTGCAGCATCCCCACAGTCATGAGAGGCCAGGACGCCACAAGATGCGTGCCTCGATGTGAGTGATGTTGAGTTGGCCATGCCCAGCCAGTCACATGACCAAGCCATGCCCACCAACTTAGCCACGCCCACAGAACCGGTCATTAAAAAATTTGAATCCCACCCCTGATCAACATGTTTTTTATATCGTGGCGACCAAAACTCGATACAAGCTTCCAAGTGTGGCCTTACCAAGGTCTTATAAAGCAATATTAACACTTCATGTGATCTTGAATATCTGAATAGGCTGACACCCCTTCTCCTCTTTGTGTCAACCTCTCAAATATTGGAACTGCTGTCATGTCCCCTGTTAGTCCTTCTTTTCATTAAATTGCTAGACAATAGACAGTTGTTTATATTTTTCAAATCCGCAGACACTCACTGCAGCCATGCCATCAACACCCTGTCTAGGTTTGCCTCATGTATCGCAATAACTGGCAGCTACAGGAAACATTGCAGAGTGTGAAAAACAACCCAGACATTGTCGCTTTGGCAAGTCTGCACGGTGCTAACAGGAAAAAACGACACTTTCAAAAGTCAGATCTCAGGGAAGCTGTGATTCCATTTCATTTTATAGTAGCTTCCCCCCCCCCCCCCCCCAGAAGCTTTTCTATATCAGGGACTGATGGACTTTTTCCTTTTTTTTTTTTTTTTTAAATCAACCCAATCTTCCCTGGGCAGGCTGCAGCTCTGCGTTTCGAGCTCACTCTCCCTTGATCATTTTGCATACCGCTGCAGTTTTAAGATTGTAACGGCACCCATTTTAATCCTATTACAAATAAGGGAGCCCTTTTCAGCACCAAAGTCTTTCATTACAGCTGCTGCTTGTGTTTAAAAGCCTATCAGGCCAGTTCAGACAAGCTGCCAAAGCAGAGAACTGGGTTGTTCCAATAGGCTTGATAAAACATTGAAGCAAACAAGGCGGATTTAACCTGATTTTAACACTAGAGGGTACTACAGCATAAAAAGCTTCTAAACTCCAGGGAAGTTTGTTGATATTGGATACAAAATTAAGAAGCAACCTGTAAAATTTTAAAAACAATAATTTGACACAAAATTAAAAACAGGAAAGATAAAACATAGCATGTTTGCTATGTTTATCTTTCACGTTTTTAATTTTGTGTCTTCTTTTTTGTTCAACTGAAGGCAAGATTGTATTTGATCTTATAACTGTATCCATATTGAAGAGAATTGGAAGTCACTTTTTTTAAAATGTTATTTTTTGGTGGGGGGATTTATGTCATTTTTTTCAACTTCCCCTATTGCCCCTCTCTCCCAGTTTTTCCCTTCATATTGTAATTTTGCAGGATAACTTTATTTTTGAAAAATAATAAAGTTCTTTTAAAAAAAAATCCAATCACAAAGCACCATTTCTGCGGGAGAAAAAACAGGTGAAAAAATTATCTTAACAACTATCTTGTTCAGCAATTGGGCTCAACTGCAGTTGTAAGTTGAGGACTAGCTGTATTATAAGGTAAGGAATAGCAGTATTGTTCGCTTGTTGTAACCTGGCAAACCAAAATCAACATTGTGTTATAAAGAAATCTCCTGCCAATGGCAATTTCTTCTTATTAGGTGTTAAAAAGATGCTGGAAAAGGAAAGTTAGCTCTTAGATAAACATCAAAGTGATAAAAAAAAAATTGAATGTTTCAAGACTAATATATACTTGGAGAGATATTCAGTGAAACATAATGTTGAAGTATTTAGAGAACTTATGGAATAGACAGACTTTAAGGTTTTCAATTATAGCATGATCTTCGTAGAAAGAATAATTTTCTTGATTCCCAGCTATACCAAGGTTATATTTTGACCTCAAAGAAATAGCACCTAAGTGATGCATCTTGAAAATTATTATTGTATGAGCACTCTTAAAATCTTGGCGGCGGTTCAGTTCCTGTTTTAATAGCTATAAGTACTAATACAAGCAATGAAGGGAAGGAGTTTAATTCTGATTCCAATTATCATGAGAAACAGACTTTAAGGACATTATAATCCTACCCTGAAAACTGCTGATAAATCTTTCTTCTGTGTTCATGGGTTAAAAAAAATGGCATTAACACTTTGGATCAACTCACCGTTAATTAGTCCTTTAAAACACTGTTAATTAGTTTTGGATAATTTCCATAAAAAATTCTGGGATTTCTTAAAATCCGTCCTTGTTTTACAATTTGGACATGACACATTAGCCTCCTAAATTACTAATCTTATTGGGAAAAGTTTTTGAGGTGAGTAAATTTGAAGTAATTTTTATATGTACAATGAAAAAGTAGTGCCAAAATATAAGAAAACACTGAAAGCAACAAAGAGATGGAACATCCTGTTTTAACAAACCAAATAGGCTTTAAAGGAATGTCAAATTAATATCCTGTTGTCTCAAGACACAATTAATTCAAAAAAAAATGAGTTTTTGGACAACCAGATGGGTGGCCAAGGTTGTATTTTAACTTCTGTACGTTAGAAAGAAATGTAAAGTTTAAAAAACACAATGACTCAATGTTGCTTTGCTCTACAGCAGGGGTGTCCAACCTTGGCAACTTTAAGATTTGTGGACTTCAACTCCCAGAATTCTGAGAGTTGAAGTCCACAAGTCTTAAAGTTGCCAAGGTTGGACATCCCTGCTCTACAGCAACACTGTTGGACTTCATTAAGTTATTAATAGGGCACTGAAAAAGCAAACAAACAAGATTTAAACATGGGAATGTATTATTACATTTTATCCCCCCAAATTGGCAACTATTGAAGAAATTTATAATTGCTGTGGGGGAACCACAGCTAAAAAGACTTCTAAGATATTGAAAGTCTAAGATTTAAATCTTTGGAGGGTGGATTTACATGTTCCCTTTCAACACTGATCAGTCTGATGATCAACGTTATGCTTTTCAGGGGTGCCAAAACCCTAGGCCATGTCAGCAACTGGTCCATACAAACAAGCAAAGCCTTATCCATGGGATGCAGGCAGCACACGAAACCACACCCCTTCTGACCCGTGGGAAATACTTTCTCCACGGAACCGGTCCTTGGTGCCCATAAGGTTGGGGGGGTCAACTGCTCTTTAGGGATCAAGGTCAGGAAACAGCAATAGACTTATATGCCGCTTCGCAGTGCTCTACAGCCCCCTCTAAGCGGTTTACAGAGTCAGCCTATTTGCCCCCAACAATCGGGGTCCTCATTTTACTGACCTCAAAAGGATGGAAGGCCGAGTCAACCTTGAGCTGGTCAGGATCGAACTGTTGCCAGTCGGCAGTTAGCCTGCAATACTGCGTTCTAACCACTGTGCCACCATGGAAGGAAGGAGAAAAGAAAGAGCAACAGCTCTTATATACACTCATATACCACTTCATAGTACTGTACAGCCCTCTCTAAGCAGTTTACAGAGTCAGCCTCTTGCCCTCAACAATCCAGGCCCCCATTTTACCAACCCTGGAAGGAGGGAAGGCTGAGTCAAACTTGAGCTGGTCCGATCGAACTGCTGGCAGTCGGCAGAGTTTGCCTGCAATACAGTGTTCTAACCAGTGTGCCACCAAGTCTCTGTTTAATCTGTTGTTTAAAATTCAATTTTTTTCCATATACATTTATTTCAACAGTTATTTGTTTACCGTTTATTTTTTGTTTGCATTTTTTTTCTTTTTAATCCCGCTTTTTTCAAAAGGTTGCCTCAGTCTGCACAGAATATAAACAACACAGAATATATAATAACCCTAAAACAGCTTGGATAAAAACAGCAGCCAAAACACCTGAACAAAAGCTCTCCCACCTATTCTCTCACAGGACCTCAGGACAGAATTAGATTTAAGGGCTTGCTTAACAGGGCCATGAAGGAGGCCCACAGGAATGCCTTTTTCCTCTTACCTATATATGAAAAGCAGTAAAATAAATAATAGATGCCAGCTTGCTAGAAAACCTGGTAATGGCCACAATGCCCATAAGGTAGGAAGTGAAATATTACAAAAAACCATAATGAATATTTACCATACCCAGCATAAAAGCAAGACTGGCAAAGGTTGAAAGACCAGTTTGGTCTGTTTTCTATTTAGAGCTCATTCCAGCTCTGACTTGCTGCACGAGTTCGGTTTATTTTATGAAAAGAAACTATTTTGCTATCATTGTCTCTTCCGAAGCTGTCCACAAACACTGTTATTACCAGTACATAGTTTAGACAAAAGAAATAGAGACAGGTGTAAGACGCTCGATACATGTACAATACACCGTATTTCCGTGCAAATTATTATACCCATTAAACGACAACTCCGAGGATTATTTCCAGGGTCAATTGACAGTCTCTATTCTTTATAAGGTTACAGGTAGGATTAGATGACCCTGAGAATGATCCCTTGCTTGGGCCCTCTTTAAAAAAGATTTTTTTTAAAAAAAAAAAAATCATCCGTCAAAATCCACAGCAAATAATCAGCTGTTTTATTCAGTTTCATGCGCTGCGTTCATGCAGGGAAACCGCTGTTGTGTTTCCTGAGGAACAAGTCCAAAGAGGCATTCTCTAGAGATGCTTCACAACTGTTGTGGTTCGCCGGCAGCCGGTATAGATGGCTAGTGGGAAAGAATGGGGACCAGTCCAGGAGTCTGGAGAGGACTCAGATGAGGGTCCTGCGTCCGATGCAGAGATGGGGCCAGGACCATCTGGGAATGGGGCGCTGACTCCAGAGCCTCCCGAGTCTGGCCGCAGCAAGGCAGAGGACCCAGGGGAGCCTGTTCCCAGTGTGCGTGTGTGCACAGAGCTGCTAGAAGGCGAGAGCAGCTGAGACAAAAGGGGCTACTCGGGAATAAGGCTGGGAGGTGATTCCTCGTCCCATAAGGGATAAAAGTTATCTCCTGCCCCCAACCCTCCTTTTCTGGAGTCCATAATTAAACAAGCATTTTAAAGAGATTTAGGAATTCCAAGCTTGAGCTAAGAGACAAAAAAAACAAAAAAAAAAACCAGTCAGCTCAGAAAATTCAAGTGGATAGGAAAAAAAAAATGATGTTGCATAGATGCACCGTATGTAAATATACAGGCATGCACACAAATTTGTGTGTGCACAGAGGAGACATTGGTCTAGCTAGCTTTTAAAAACTGACAGATTGCTATTCAAATATGAGGGATAATTAGTTCAAGTTCCACCATTCCCAGAGCCTGGAGGCACAGAGAGAATTTGCAGATGGCAGAGTATAAAACATCAGAGGCTCATCCACAAAGCCTTTAGAGAATAACTTTAATGCATGGGGATTTCTGCATCCCCATCTCTCTCTCTCTCTCTCTTTCGAATAAATACCCAGGGCAGCTTTGCCCTCATATAATCATCACTTGTTTGTACTGCAAAGCAAGGAGGAAAGGAAAGACAAAAATGGCCACAGAAACATCATGGTTATAAGTACAGCTTTCTGACATGTCAACAGAATGAATGACATGGATGATATAAAGCTGAATAAGAATGCTGGAAAGATCAGCAAATTTAAGGCTTTGCGCAAGTCGCTGGAGAAATGACACAGCTCGTACTGAACCTGGATGCAAATGTTTGCTTCTTCAATCTACTTTAAAATTGTGCTGTCTGAAAATGCCAGCAATTCTGAGCAATGCCATGTATCAAACAGCACTTTTTTTGCCAATGGAAGCTTGCACTGCCCCAATAATGTGGTTCAGAATCCGCAGTGTTAAATAATTCACTTTTTATACATTATTGTAAATCTGGGTTTCGAATTGACCAGCTGAGTCAATAGGAAACGGTGTGGCAATCTTTCTTTTTAATATATATTTTTCAGGGTGTGTCGCACCCATGCAGCAATTATTTCAGATGAAGTGGCTTTTTATGAAGCCCTGTCAGTCAACACACTGTAAATTCCAGGAACAGTGACAACGCTTTATAGATTCCAAGGAAAGATTCCCACTTGCATTTTAGAGAGATTTGTTTAAAAAAAATTATTTTTAAGGCCAAGGCAAACGGTTGTGAATGATATAGAGGCAGCTTTCTCTGGCTTGATTTCTAAATCTCTTGAAATGTGATCATAAACAAAAATTAAGACCTTGGTAATTTAAAGGAAGTTCTGATTATCACTGGACAGGAACAGTCATATCGAATTATCAACAAGGCTGAAGGGGCATTTAAAATGGGCGATGGGATGGAGAAGGAAAAGAACATGGAATTGTAATGTGATGCTGGAGGGGGGCATATTATCACTAAGCTTTTCCAAACAAATGATCCCAAAACATGAGCAGTGATGGTAGATGCCTATCCAAGAAATTTGGACAGCATCCTCGAAGAAGTCTTAAAAGGGGAAGGAAGGTTAAGCTGTATGGAAGAAACTGTGGATTAATGCTGCAAATCAAACCGTGTAAAGCAGGACTGTTCAACCTTGGCAACCTGTGGACTCCAGTTCCCAGAATTCCATGCTGGCTGGGGAATTCTGGGAGTTGAAGTCTGCAGGTCTCCAAAGTTGATCTAAAGTGGGCGAAGTTGGACACCCCCGGTGTATAGTATGTTGAGGCTACACTCATAATCTTAAACAAATCTGCAGCACATTGAAATTAAGTCTAGAATAGACTAGTCCTGCCAAACATGGGTTTGCTAAGCTTGTGACTCAATAAAACTCAATAAATCTACCAGATCTTCTTGCCACTGCTGGGAAGGAATTGCTGCCAACACCCCAAAATACAAACTTCCAAGTCCCACTAAGCCCAGTTTTGTACTGGTACAGTAGTTATGCACTCTGCGTTGCTCTGAATGTTTGCAGAAAAGATGGGGGCACCGATGTATCGCACTTCAGAGCTACATCAAGATGCTATTCTGATACAAACTGCAGATGGAAGAAAAAAGTATAAAAAACCATACGAAAATGAATTCACGTTTTTATTGCACATTAGTGTATTTATTTCTTGCAGGTAGGGAAAATGCTAACCTTACCACAACCGCTGCAGTCAAGGAAATTTATCGTGCAAAACCGTGGGGGGAAAAATCGTAACATGGTACCCTAAAAACCCGAAAAGTTACGTATACCACACGACCCTTCTTAGATGTTTTAAATCATACGTAGTTAGGCATAGGCTTCTTTATATTAATACCTAAAATTTAAAAAAAAAAAAAAGACTGAAATATTAGATCAATCTTCTCATGCAAATCTGCTTTGCGACCGTATTTCATACAGCCATTCGGGACGTATTTTGCATTTTTGTAAGGAAATGGATGCCTGCAACATACGAACTGTTACAGAATGCTTGATCCCTCCCTGTGGAACTTGAAAGAGGATTTACTTAGAACAACAGGAAGTTGCTTCTATGGAATCTGCACATGGACAAATCTGTGCCTTCATTCCAGAGGCAGCTTAAAGGATCGTTCAAATATTTTAATTACATATGCCAGGAGACAGTTGATTAATTCTCTTTGCAGCTAGCGTCTATGTTCACACAAAACCATTGATTATGACAAGGTCTGTCTATCTGCCCAGCCTCCCCATTTAATCACTGGCTCCCAGTTCCCTATATAACTAGGCCATAATCATACTTTTAAAAAGATGGGGAGGGGGAATGAAACAACAATGAGACGGGCAAGCTTTTAATTAGCCAACAGCACTTCTTTATGGCAAACTCGGATATCGTATTAATTAAGCTACTAAAGCATTTCTCTGGCAGGGCAGCAGATGCTTACAAACCGTGGTTAGATGGCCAAGGCTTATTGAGACACAAACAAACACACGTTAATCCCAAAACCCTTTTTTCTTTATTTCAACGGCTGTGAATTTTAGTCATTCACAGCCCGTAATGAGTCTCCAATAGTTTGTAAGTAGTCCCATGGAAGTCGGCCAAAGTCCTTCAGGATAAGTCTGATAAGCACCCACCTTTATCTTCCTTGAAATGCTGCCAATGACTAAATTTCCAATTAATTAGATGAGGCCAAAACGGAACACAAATTCAACACCAAGCTTCAGGTTTCAAACCGACCAGTAGGAACAAAGTTGCTTCCTGCAAAGATTCCTGTCCCTTTGCTCCTCCTTTATGTCTTATGGGAGGGCCAATCACCCTCAAGCCTTCCTCCCTAGTCACCCCTTTTGTCTTAACTGTTCTTGCCTTCTGGCAGCTTTGCGCATGCATGCCCTGGGAACAGGCTCCCCTTGTTCCTCTGCCTCGCTGCTGTCAGATTCTGGAAGCTCCGGAGTCAGCACCCAGATGGCCCTGACCCTATCTCCGTATCAGACACAGGACCCTTGTCTGAGTCCTCCCCAGACTCCCAGACTGGCTCATGTTCCTCACCACTGTCCGTCTCTGCTGCTGTCTCCGCAGGCTGACGGTAGATCACAACAGGCATTTACTATCTCAGTTAAGATGTAGGTATGGCCCACAGAGACCACCTAAAGGGCTTGTTCCCCAAAACAGGGAAACTGCTTCAATGATCTTGCATTTCTGGAAATTATAGGTAGTTCTCAACTTACGGCCATTCATTAATGACCGTTCAAAATTACAACGGCACCAAAAAAAAGTGTTTTAGGACCATTTTTCACACTTCTGACCGCTGCAGCATCCCCACAGTCATTCCATTAAACCTACTTGATTAGTAACTGAAATTGTGGTTGTAAGCCGAGGACTACACAATTGAGCCCACAATTTCTGTTGCTAAGTCAAAAAAAAAAAGAGTTAAGTGAATTTTGTCCCATTTTACGGCCTTCCTTGTCACGGCTGCTCAGTGAATCACTGCAGTTAAGTTCATAACACGTTGTTAATTGAATCTGGCTTTCCTGTTGACCCGGCTCATCAGGATGATGCAAAAGAGGATCACATGTCCCGGGGACACTGCCACCGTCACAAATATGAGTCGCTTGCCAAGCGCCCACACTTTATTCATGTGACCACGGGGGATGCTGCAATGGTCGTAAGTGTGAAAAATGGCCATAAGTCATTTTGCCATGGTAATTTTGAATGGTCAACAGATTAAGAGAGTTCGAAGGGACCTTGTAGGTCATCTAGTCCAGAAGGCAGCCCAGTCTCTTCTTGAAAGCTTCCAGGGATGAAACTCCTACAACTTCTGAAGGCAACTTCTGTTCCATGGGTTGATTGTTCTCACTGTCAGAACAATTCTCCTTATTTCCAGGCTGAATCTCTCCTTGTTCAGTTCCCATCCATTATTCCTTGTCTGGCCTTCAGGTGCTTTGGAAAATAGCTTGACCCCTTCCTCTCTGTGAATCAGCCCCTCAAATATTGGAAAGATTGCTCTCCTGTCTCCCCTAGTCCTTCTCTTCCCTGGACTAGCCATGCCCGGTTCCTGCAACTGTTCATCATATGTTTTAGCCTCCAGGCCCCTGATCATCCTGGTTGCTCTTGAATGAATTGTCGTAAGTCGAAGGCTGGTTGTACAGGCAAGATGGCCGTGAAGTCTTTCTCATTGCATTGAGCTGGTCTCCAGCGCGTGATTGCAGGGAAGAAAGAGTTAAATAACCCCATCTGGAAAGCGCCTTTACATAATGAACCCTGAGGCTTCTAAATCTTCATTCAGCAGTTATATACCCCATAGGATTTCTACTCCAGGCAATGGACAAGTGATTTATATTCTTGGTATCCACAACTCGTATTTCATAGACGAGGCCCATTTAATTTTTCCATCCCTAATCGTTCTATCTCGTATGTAGAAGCCCAGCAAAATCAGTATTAGCTCTTCATTTAATAGCACCTGCCCAATTATCCCATTATGGGCAGTCCTGGACTTACAACCATAACAATCTGAAATGACAATTGACTTAGACTTAGAATAACTTTATTGCCAAGGTACACTGATCGGCATACATTAAAACGAAATTTCATTGCACTCAGCTTGATCAAAAAGAGCACCGCCTCCAACATACATTACATAAAGACGACCAAAATGTAAATAAATAAATTATCCTGTTGACTTTGCTTCTCAGAAAGTCGCAAAAGGGGTCACTGAAACAGTCATAAGTATGAACCACTGGCCAAGCATCTGAATTTTGATCATGGGGAGGTTGCAAAGATCGTAACTGTGAAAAATGGCCCTAGGACACTTTTTTTCAGCGCTGCTGTAACTTCAAACTGTCACTAAATCAACGGTTGTAAGTCAAGGACTACCTGTATAGGTCTATAGATTATTCTTTTGTAGCTCGGATGAAGGTTTGGAAAGCAGAAAGCACATCAATATAAAGAAGTCTATGTTGTTTCTGCCAGCAAATTACCTACTTTTCCACAAAAGCCAACAGGAGGCGAAATGATGAAAAAACTGAACTCTACGGCAGATATTTACAATCTGGAATCAAAGAGTTCAAAATTGCAGCCTTCAAAATTGCAGGGGTTGGAAGTCAACGAATAACCATTGAATCTGCCACATGATCACAAAAACAGTATTTTGTTTCCCTTAAAGACATTTCTTCTCTTTTCTCACTTGCTTTCCAAGGATACGATTTAGTTTAATCTTGACAGGGAGTGATTTCGTAATCGGTCAAAGGAACAACGGACAAAAGAATGCGGTTTTTTTTAGTTTTCTATTCAAACTAAACCACAAGGAAGGTTGAAGAAATAAAATCAAATGGCACGTAAAGGAAAAATGGGAACGACTGCAAGTATGCGGTGCTTTGATGATAAAAATCTGTTCCCTTCGAGGGCAGGATATAGAATTGTCATCCTCCTTCTCTTACTTCTCCTTCAGGGTTCTGCAAACAGCGTTAGCAGAATTCTGAAAGGCATCAAAAGTTTTCAGGCAGTATTCTTAATTAACGCTGTACAAATTTTATGTAGCTATGGTAAGGAGGGTCTCAAATGCCAACAGCTAGTCCTTGACTTATGACAGAGCCAGAATTATGGTCATGTGCTGGTGGTTAAGCAAGTCACTGTGTGACCACACCCGAATTTACAACCTTCTTTTCCCTGATAGTCATTAAGTGAACACCAGAGCTGTTAAACGAATTCCGCAGTCGTAAAGCAAAGATGTCAGTTGTTAAGTGTCTTGCAATGAGTGCTGCTTGCCAGGATCAGAAAGAAAATGGTGACTTTCAGCCAAAAACCTCATAAATCGCAGTTCGTAGGACTGCAGGATATGGCAAATGGCCATAAATTCAAGCTGTGCTCAAATTGCAAAGATGTGATTCAAGGGAGGCACACTGGGTCTTTGAATCAATCATGTGCTCCACTACCGTAGTAATAACCAATCTCCCACAAGAGAAGCTGTGTAAGAACTCTTTAATTAATTAACTTTTTATAGCGCCATTGGTGGTGCAGTGGTTAGAATGCAGTATTGCAGGCTAATTCTGCCGACTGCCAGGGGTTCGATCCTGACCGAGCTCAAGGTTGATTCAGCCTTCCATTCTCCTGAGGTTGGTAAAATGAGGACGAAGATGGTTGGGGGCAAATAGGCTGACTCTGTAAAATTGCTTCGAGAGCTGACTGTAAAGCATTGTAAA
Organism: Hydrophis major; assembly: GCA_033807585.1. Classification (NCBI taxonomy): domain Eukaryota; kingdom Metazoa; phylum Chordata; class Lepidosauria; order Squamata; family Elapidae; genus Hydrophis; species Hydrophis major. Next base: position 10,119,415 of record CM066340.1, on the reverse strand, counting down.
GCAGTATATAAGTCTATTGCTGTTGCTATTTTTATGCTGCTTATCTCGCTTACAAGTTGGGCTTGGTGGTGCAGTGGTTAGAATGCAGTACTGCAGGCTACTTCTGCTGACTGCCTGCAATTGGCAGTTCGAATCTGACCAGCTCAAAGGTTGAATCAGCCTTCCATCCTTCCAAGGTGGGTAAATTGAGGAGCCAGATTGTTGGGGGCAAAGAGGCTGACTCTGTAAACCACTTAGAAGGAGGCTGTAAAGCACTGTGAAGCGGTATATAAGTGCCATTGCTATTTCTACAAGGTGACTCTGGGCAGCTTACAAGATTATAACTCTATTTAGATGACCATCAACACGTTGCATCAACCCTGTACAGCTGACGAGAGAAACAGATCATCTACACAACTTCTTCCAACAAAATGGATATCTATGCAACTTCAACAGAAAGTGCCTGACCATTCAACTCAATATAGCACATCCATACCAGCTGTAAAACACCTGCCATATTTCAAAAACACGTCAGAAACCACAGACTAGTGCAACCACATGGCATCAGCGTAACTCACAAGCCAACTAGAGCCCTTCAAAACAACCTAAGTACACCACAAGTAGACCCAGCAGCCTCAGAAAAAAAACAAAACAGAGGTCATTTACAATAGTGTAAAGACTGACAACCACGATGTGTGAGAAACAGAAAGCAGAACATCAACTAGCAGTCAGAAGACATGAAGGAAACTCTCTAATTTCACAACATAACCGTAGTTTTAACTGGGAAACCATAACTATCCTAGACCACATCAAACCCAAAACTTCTAGAGAATTTCTGGAAGTCTGGTAATCTGACAAATTAGCCATCAACAGACACATATCCATAAACAACAACTACACACTGTGCAAAAGTGGCAATCAACATGTCAAAAACAAAGCGAAAAAAACAAAATTCCTCCTCACCAGCAATCAACACCCAGATGAGCATCGATTAATATCAAAATTAACATCAGACCAACAATCAAGAAGTAAACAATACCCCAATCAAGGAACTGTCCAACAAGCTAACAGTAAACAACCCGAACAAAGAACTCCCAAGACCACTTCCACCAAGATCTACGACAATTTGCCACAGTCAACTTGCCACAACCGACCTGCCACGGCCAAATCGCTGCAGGACAAGAGTTACATTAATATCAAAGAAATGGTGGAATAGACTCATTAAAGAATGGAAAAAGAGGGACAAAATGAAATGTGAATATCAACAATTAAAAAAAATTTTTTTTTAAATTTACTTTAAATGATTGAAATGCAGCGAGTTATCCTGTGTAGAGTTGGCTGTGTTGAGTTTTCCCATTCTGCTCTCACCAACACTCACAGGGCAAGACACTAAAATATGAATTAAAAGCAAACCTCACTCCCTACTAGCACTGATGATGTTACTAGTTTGGGTAATGAAACGTTTGCAAGAAAACAACCAAGCTCAGAGAGCACCAAGGACCCCACAGTCCTTCTCCTCCTCCCTCTGCAAACCTTACTCTCTTCTAGCACTGATGATGTTCCCTAGTTGGGTCATGAAACGTCTGCTAGAAAACCACCAAGCTCAGAGAGCACCAAAGGGCCCTCATTGCTGGATTTGTCCCCAAGAATTTTAGGGGCTCTAAAACTCTGCATCGAATGAACTCTCTAAAACAAATCTCCTCTAAAAGCAAATGCATTCTACAATTTAAATAATATGTGCTTAACTCTGCACAAATTCTGTTTCTACTTGTTAACAAAAGAAAAAGAGGCAGGCAGCACGGGGTGTGTGGTGTGTGTGTCTTCCTTGTCACAATAAATATCGCTATGACATACTTTGGTTTCTGAAAAATGCCATCTAAAATGGTAAGGATTCTCTCATATCCCATTAAATCTAATTAAAGCAAACCAAACTTCCTTTATTCCTTCCTACATTCCTTTGGGTTGAGGTTCCACCCAGGAGTGACAGCCACTCCTTTTTTCATAACAACATACCAACGATAAATAAGTCAATGCAAATGTTAGTATTGGATTGAATCTGTTTCCAAAGTCTTTTGAAAACCAGCAGGCTGATACCCTTCCAAACTCATTTTTTTTTACAGCAAACAGGGACTATTGGGGACATGCAGAGGTTAAGGATTAGGAAAGAGTTACAAGACAGCCTAAAAACCGAAAGGAGACAAATGGCTGGGCTGCCAACTTCTCTAGCCCTTCTCATTTGCACCAGGACAAAGAGAAGAAAAAGTATATCTTGCAAAAAAACAACAACAACCCTACTAGTGCTGCGTAAAGCTTATGTAAGTTGTTTTTACTTAAGCTTTAAGTACCCTGGTTCTACCAGGGAGGTGTATAGATTTTTATACTCTCAATTATCCAAAAAGTAAGGTAGATTTCTGTATATTTGATTCTAATGACAGCACGTGATCCTTTCAGTTCTAATTACTGGACATTAAACTAACGTGGTTATCTTCCTTTAAACAACCTCCTTAACTTGCCAAGAAAACATGCATATTTTTTGGGGGGGAAAGGAAGCACTTTTATTCTCTTGACTAATGACAGCTTGTTACACACAAGAAACTAGAACTGCACATTTTGAAAGTTAGAAAAACCTAAAAATTGGACCTATCATATTGACGCTTCACCACTCAGCTCATCTGGTGGCTTCCTAGCCAGATGTCAGTTATAGGTATCCTCAACTTACAAACCGTTCATTTAGGGATCATTCAAAATTACAACAGCACTGAAAAAAGTGATCTTCAACCAGCCCCTCACACTTACGACTGTAGAAGCATCAAAATTTGGGTGCCTGGCAATCAGAAAGTATTTATGATGGGTGCAGCATCCCTGGGGGTCATATGATCACCATTTGGGACCTTCCCAGCTGACTTCCAACAAGTAAAATCAATGGGGAAAGCCAGATTCACTTAACAACCATGTGATTCACTTAACAAACTGCAGTGATTCACATAACCGTGGCAAAAAGGTTTGTAAAACTGGGTACAATTCACTTAACTGCCACCTTGCTTAAAAGTGGAAATTTTGGTCCGGATTGTGATTGTAACTTGAGAACTACCTGTAACAAGGACTCTAGCCTGGCTTCTGAGCCCAGACCAGCACAACGTACTGTCATTTAATATCCGCAAACATGTTCGTAGAGGTGCACAAAATATTCTGAATATTTGTTCTGCAAGGTTCAGATTCTAACCCAAAACGTTGGTCCTTTGAGTCCCTATAATGCACACGCATATAATGTCCCTTAAGAGGCTGCTGTTCGAAAAGGACAAATTGCTTTCATGTCTCTATTTTAGGGATGATTTGAGCAAGAATGTTTTATTGAAACTTACGAATCTCTTTACAGCTGTTTAGGAACATAGAGAGAAGATTTACAATCTTTTGCTCCACCAAAACATATTAAAATGAGATTTGTATCTTTAAACATGTGTCTTTGGAAGACTACATCTTCCAAACTACATCTTCCAAACATTTATAATGGGAATATAAATCCACTGATGTCTCTAAAAGATTCACAATTACTGTTTGTTTTATCAATATGGGATGTGGTTTTAAAAAAAATAAAAAGAGGAACTTTAAAACAAAAGCTTGGATTATCAGTAAAGCTGTAGATTCCCTCTTTCCCAACACTGATTTTTTTTTTTTACATAGATAAAATCTAAACTTTCTTTAAAGGCAACTGGGCCAGCCTTGCATGAATTAAACCCTTAAATAAAATCTGGGTCTGGTTCTTTTTTATTCATCTGCCAAATCTTCTCCCTCAACCAAAGTCTCTATTTTAATCTTAAATTAAGCACATGGGGCTATAAGAATGGGAAAACTGTTGTGATATAGGACTTCCTTCTCAGAGAAACTTGCATAATACAAGTTTTGATACCTCCTTGGCATTGGCAAAACACCTTTCTTTTTTATTTACTCTGGCATTCCAGCCTGTTGCGTGATTTCACTGGATTTTGCTGTGGCTTCAAAAATTTATTTCTTTTTTAAAATATATGCTGCTTTGATCAAGTGCTCGAAGCACCATAATATAAATATCACCTGTGAGGTTGCTAGTATCAAACCTCAGGACAAGGTTAATAACATTTTGAAAATTCCTATGTAATCTAATCTTGGAGGTCATGTAGGCTAAATATGCTGGAGGTCTCAGGAAATAATGTTTCAGAGGAAGTACAATATTGAACAACACAATAATAAAATGTAACCAAACCAAAGCTAATTTAACTGCCTTATCATAAAATGTATCTTTATAACTTGATACAGTAATTCTCATTTAGTGACTGTTCAAAGGCACTGAAAAAAAGAACTTATGACTGTTTTTCGCACTTACAATCACTGCAGCATCCCTATGGTCACATGATTGAAATTCAGGCACTTGGCAACTGGCATGACGGTTCCCGTGTCCCAAGGGTCATGTCATCCCCTTTTGCAACCTTTTTAAAATTATCGTTATTATTTTTATAAATTTTCATTCATAAACATGCTCCACTAGACGAGGTTATAATTAGGAAAATTTGGGACTGACAAATCAAGACAAAAAAAGCTACAAAACAGACAGAAGATATTAGAAACACCAATCAAGCCGAACACAGACCAAGACTCCCAACCAATCAGGATGAAGAAAAAACCATTCTGACAGAGCAGTAGGCTAGCACCAAATTTAAAACAGAAACGGCTGTGAAAGTCTGATTCACAGACGAACACTATACAGAAACCTGATGATGGCAGATGAGATTCTGCCGAAACGTTGCTACAACTTTAAAAGCACAACTATAATATTGGAGCCTAAGAGGATGTGGCCAGGAAAACAGGAGAGAGCCCAAATAAGAACAAATGGTATAATCTCAAAGCACTTGTCGTTTGTGAGGCAGGAAAAGATGAAATGGAAATTGCAGGTGTGACTGTAAACACAAGCAGCAGAGGCCCCATGTCTTCTGCTCATTAAATCTGCAGGATCCTCTTTCTTCATTATGATGCATGCTTATGGCGTCTTTCCAAAATCATGATGGACTTTATAGTTAGACCTTCCATTTATGACTATAATTGGGCTTGCCATTTTTGTTGTAAATTGTGACGGCTGTAAAAAAGACCCTCTCATTATGTGGCTGTGCCTGATTTTACAGCCCTTTTTCCCCTCAAAGTGGTCGTTGAACTTGAGACTTTCAAGAAGAGATTGGACTGCCCTTTGTCAGAAATGGTGTAGGGCAGGGGTCTCCAACCTTGGCTCCTGGAAGCCTGGCGGACTTCAACTCCCAGAATTCCACAGCCAGCTGGCTGTGGAACTCTGGGAGTTGAAGTCCGCCAGGCTTCCAGGAGCCAAGGTTGGAGACCCCTGGTGTAGGGTCTCCTGCTTGGGCGGAGGATTGGACTAGATGACCTACAAGGTCCCTTCCAACTCTGTTAGTCTGTCATCTGTACAAACGGGGCAGTTGTGTCTTTTGCTAAATGGTGTGGGTTTTTTTTTGGGGGGGGGGGGTTGGAAACCGGAAAAAAAAATGCCAGTTTCCTGCAAAATCATAAATCACAGGTCAGATGCTTTGAATGGTAAAAAATGTGAGCCAGTGGCCGAATGCAAAATGCAGTTATGTGATCACAGTGGTAGTGATGGGGGAAGATGTTGGAACTCTAAATCTGGGTCGAAAGTCCCTTTTCCAGGGTTCATCATGAACCAGTCATATAAATCAAGGACTACCTATACATACTAAAAGTCACCTTTAAAGTCCTTCATGGCTTGGGATCGGGTTATCTGAAGGACTGTCCCTTGCTGGTCACATCTACTCAAGTTATCAAAATGGGAAGGCAGGGAATATTGTGGGTCCCATCGCCGAGGGAGATATACCTGGTGGGACCCAGAAGAAGGGCCTTTTCCGTGGTGACGCCCTCTCTCTGGAACCCCAGATATTAAAATGGCCCTCAACCTACCCTCTTTTGAAAGGCGCTGCAGACCTGGTTCTGCCAGCGGGTCTGGGGAACCCAGAGTAGGATGGAGCTGGAGGTGGTGGTGTGATTTTTATTTTTTTATTTTTTTTCCAGATTCGGTTCTATTGTACTTTGTAATTTGATTCTTTTTGTTAGTCATCATGGGTGATTAGGCGGTAATATTAATTAATCAATTAAAGCATTTAACTCCTATATAAACAGTTACAATTCCACTGGGATTTTCCCCAGTCCTTCCTCATTTTGACTGGAAAAATATGAACCCCTCCCGTCCCCATCAGGGAAGAAAAAGTGTGTGTGTGTGTGTGTGTGTCCTGCCTCAGGTTTGCTCATGTGCCATCACACCTCAAAAAAAGCTCATATATTTGTTTATGCAGCAATTCCTTAGAATCACAGCTTTTATCTCCTGGCAATAATCTTAATAACCTGCGGCCTCTGAAGCTGTTATTTGCAATTACAAAGTGCAACCTATCTGTAAATACTTAAGTACGATTTATTGATAGCCCTGATCATAAAATTCCCCCTTTTGGCTGATGTTTAATGCATTTTTTTTTTTTTTCATATTTGCAGAGCTCTCTATATAGACTGCATTGCCACCTCAATTCATCTTAGGAAAATGCGTGAGAAAAACCAAAGAAGCTGCGAGGAGCTTCTCTCTAGTAGAAATTGACTCACGTCGCTTCTGAAAATTGAACTGCGCACAGCCAGAACCAGGGCTACAAGTGACAGGAATCACACAATCACACACAGGCCATGCTTTTTTCGCAGTTTTGATTTGGAAGAATTTTATTTCGGGGGCAGGCTTTCTAGTCTGAATGCATCCACGTTTTTTTTATGCAGCTCTGAAAAGACATGAGAAGGTCCAGGAAGGATGTCTCAAAACCAGGCTGGATTCCTTATGATTGTGGGGACCCATGTAGGTGCAGTTTTATGGGGAACAACGCAAGGCACCCGAGCAGCAATTTTTCGCTCTCGCCGCAAAGATTTCACGTGAAGGAAAATATGTGGAAATCTGCACATGAGGGAAGCACGGCCTATTATGATCCAGCTGTGAGCAAGCCTCCCCCACACAACCCCAACCAAATCTCTTTGTGTGGTTGTGTGGTCATTTCTGTTTGGCGAGCAACAATCCAGAGACTGGAGCAAGGCGTTCACATGACTCATGCCTTCAGAATGCACACCAGAGTGTTAATCCAGCAGAAATCAACTGGTTATGATTCATTGTAGTGGCCTCTATTTAAAGGAGACAGTTGGAATACATGATACATTTGGCCTGCCCTTTAACTGGAAGAGGACTAGATTCCAATGAAGGCTTCCTGCAAAAACCCATAGACAGGTAGTCCTCGACTTACAACCACAAACGAGCCCAAAATTCCTGTTGCTAAGCGAGACATTTGCTAAGTGAGCTTTGCCCCATTTTACAACCTTTTTTTGCCGCCGTTAAGTGAATCGCCACCATTGTTAAGTTAGTAACACGGTTTGTTCAGTGGATCTGGCTTCCCTAACTGACTTGGCTTGTCGGAAGGTCGCAGAAAGGGTTCACGTGAGGCCAGAATGTTGCAGCCGTCATAAATATGAGTCAGTTGCCAAGCCTCTGGATTTGGATCACGTGACCACAGAGATGCTGCAGTGGTCATAAGTGTGAAAAATAGCAATAGCATTTAGACTTAGATATTGCTTCATAGCCCTCTTTAAGATTACCCTTCAGCAATAAGGTGGAAGAAAATTATACTTGCAAGATTGATGTTAAACGAGATAGGTAAATAAACTCTATTTTACTGTAAATCTATATTAACGAAATCTTGCAAGTTTGAAAGCACAATAGCAACAGCACTTAGACTTATATGCCACTTCACAGTATTTTACAGCCCTCTCTAAATGGTTTGCAGAGTCAGCCTGTCGCCCCCAACAATCTGGGTCCTCATTTTAACGACCTCGGAAGGACAGAAGGCTGAGTCAACCTAGAGCCTGGTAGGACTCGAACTGCCGAACTGCTGGCAGCTGGCATAAGTCCCTTTTTTCAGTGCTGTTATAACTTTGAGCAGCCATTAAATGAACTGTTATAAGTCAAGGACTACCTGTATTTTGAGGAGGGGCTAGCTGTTTGGAAATGACAACTGATAAACCTTCCAACCTGTGAATATTTCATCCAGATAAACTACAATGGATCAAGCAATTTAACTTCAACTGTTATTTTTCGGTCCACTGTGAAATACAATCGTTAATGGACAAGTTCTAGAACTAAGTGATGCAAGGCAAGAATTGCAAGCGTTCTTCCTGATCCTTGCAACAGAGACATGGCTTGAAGCCAAAGGAAGAGGGGGAGAAATGCTGCAACGTGAATCTTAAGTGGAGAAGAAAGATCACACAAAGCTAACCCAGGAACTGTTTTAATATGCTCGGTCAGTTCCTCATTATATCCCATGGCCAGATCAATAGAAATCTAAGATCGGTTCTAGGCAAAGCATAATCTTCCCATTTGCTAAGAACTTCTGTCTTCCCTGGTGGACTTCTCTGGACTAATCCTGAAATGCTTTTTAGTTCAGCTCTAACCACTAAACTCACGCAGAAAAAATATCAAAGATCATTATCGGGATTTATTCTTTACTTTCCTTGCATATAAATTTCCTGAACACGCCTGAAAAAAGCTTTTAAGATTTTTGTTTACTGTACTTTTTATTTTTTTTTATAACCCATCAAGAAAGACAGATTTGTTTCATTCTTAAGAATTGAGAAAAAAATGAGATGTCTACTGTTCTTGCACAACAGCCATATAAACAGACATGGCATTTCAACATGGATTCCTGTGAAAACTAAGATTTGTCTGCCTTTCAAAAAAAAAAAGAATGGCGTCAAGACATAGATTGTTCCCAGCTCACACCTCTGAAACAAACTTTGGGATTATCCTAGGATTATAGCAATTTCATGCTGGAAGAGAGCTGTCTTTTAAGAGGACAATGATAGCATGCTGGAGCATCTGTTTACAAAGGGAACTACAATGTGTTAACTATAGTGGTTTCCAGGTTTCGGGGGGGGGGGTGAGAAGAGCCTCAGCATAAGGCTTCAATTTTGTGGTCTGGTGACAGTTTTACAGCTTGTTAAACTCAGGACAGAAGAGAATTGAACATTTCACTTCCGGGTTACTTGTTCAGACTCCATCATCCATGATTACAAATGTTGCAAAGCAGGGTTTCTGCAATCCTGGTAATTTTAACATGGGTGGACTTCAATTTTCAGAATTCTGGGAGTTGAAGTCCACCCATTTTAACGTTTGTGACGGTTGAGAAAGAATGCTGTAAAAGCTTAACTTTAAGGCTCAACTCTCATCACAAGCGACTGTACCCAAACCAGGCCATTTAATTTCCCATGGGGATTAACCACCTGCCCTTAGAAACTCCAATGCAGATAGAAGAAAAAACTTTATTCTCAATTAAACCACACACAGAGGCATATAGCTTCACCAAACCTAAGGGCAAAATACATCCAATGTGATTGCAGCTACTGACAGATATTCTATGCTAGTGAAATGGGTGGCACCAAGAAAAGTTTGTGCCTTTAAAACAAAATGCGCTAAGTCAGAAAAAGTGTGATCATGCTCCTCAATTTTTATTTTTATTTTTTGCCACTAAGAAAAACAAATGGACAAGTATGAAAAGTCACGCCGTCTCTGCATTTTCATTTTTATAAGCCAGGCTTTTGTTTCCCTAGAGAATCTAAATTCCATGGAAATTTCTGACTGCCTGAGGCTCAGCCAAATCTGGAGCAGGCTAACCAAATATATATATAAACGTGATAAAACACTTTTGCATTCAAAACTTATTGAAGTATTCCTTCATCCCAACATGACTCACTTTATGCAATGCAAATTTTCAGAGCCAAATTGATGTCAAGAATGAGGTGCTTTTGCTGCCTAGCTGGGAGCGAAGAAAAGAAACGAAACTTGTTGGTATGCTAAGTGAAGAATAAGAGAATCAGCTCTTGATACAAGTAGTCCTCAACTTGCAACCATAATTGTAATAATAATAATAATAATTGCAGTGGTTAGAGTGCAGTACTGCAGGCTACTTCTGCTGACTGCTGGCTGCGTGCAATCTGGCAGTTCGAATCTCACCAGAATCAAGGTTGACTCAGCCTTCCAACCCAACCATAATTGCCTGGGCTAATGATATGTTATGATGTATGTTATGAGGAGCAGTGGTTAGAGTGCAGTACTGCAGGCTACTTCTGCTGACTGCCGGCTGCGTGCAATCTGGCAGTTTGAATCTCACCAGAATCAAGGTTGACTCAGCCTTCCAACCCAACCATAATTGCCTGGGCTAATGATGTTATGATGTATGTTATGAGGAGCAGTGGTTAGAGTGCAGTACTGCAGGCTACCTCTGCTGACTACCAGCCGCCTGCAATTTGGCAGTTCGATTCTCACCAGGCTCAAGGTTGACTCAGCCTTCCCTCCTTCCGAGGTGGGTAAAATGAGGACCCGGATTGTTGGGGGCAAAGAGGCTGACTCTCTAAACTGCTTAGAGAGGGCCATAAAAGCCCTGTGAAGCAATATATAAGTCTAAGTGCTCTTGCTCTTCCTTTTCTCCTTCCTTCCTTCCTTCCTCCCTCCATTCATTCCATGGTGCACAGTGATTAGAAGGCAGCAGGCTACTTCTGCTGCCTGCCAATTGCCTGCAATTTGGCAGTTCAAAACCTACCAGGATCAAGGCTGACTCAGCCTTCTGTCCTTCCAAGGTGGGTAAAATGAGGACCCAGATTGTTGTGGGCAAAGAGGCTGACTCTGTAAACCGCTTAGAGGGAGCTGTAAAGCGGTATATAAGTTTAAGTGCTATTGCTATAACTGAGCCCAAAATTTCAGTGAGACATTTGTTAAGTGAATTTTGCCCCATTTGATGACCTTTCTTGTCACAGTTGTTAAGTGAATCACTGCAGTTAAAGTAGTGAATGGTTGTTAAATGAATCTGGCTTCCCCACTGACTTTGCTTGTCAGAAAGTAATTGCAGCCATCACAAATACGAGTCAGTTGCCAAAACATCTGAATTTTGATCACATGACCATGGGGATGCCACAATGGTCGTAAGTGTAAAACATGATCCTAAGTCGCTTTTTTCAATGCTGTTCACAAAAGCTGACCACATAGTACCAGGCCACTGCAACAAATATGAACTAGCTGCCAAGCATCTGAATTTTGATCACCTGGCCATGGGGATGTTGCAACGGGTGGCCACTTTTCCCCAGTGCCGTCGTAACTTTGAACGGTCACGAAATGAACTGTTGTAAGTCAAGGGCTGTACCTGTACGCCGATAGTCATAAACAAAACGATCTGTTTCTCTCATATTCTCTTGAGCCTCTCTTCACTTCGCCATCGGTGTAGGCAGAGCATTAGGTGCCAAGCATTCAATCCCAAAGCTGGTGTAAAGAACTGGCGTTTTCCCATCAAGGTTGCTTTCCAGTGGTTGCACAGAATTGTAAACGGCCAGCGCGACGGCAGTTTGCAAGGACACAACGCGACACAGCCCAGCTAGACAGCATTACATTTTAACTACCGTGAAAAGACACAAGGGGAAGTGTGATGACGAGTCTTGGCTCTTAATTACAGTCTTCTGGCACAACTGTTAATGATCACTCCAGGTTTTCATTTAAAAGAAGATGGGAGGGAAAGGGTTTATTGGTGCAGAAGGACGTCGGGTTTAGCGCGACACTCTTTGCACCCCGACTCTGAAACGCGATACAATTGAGCTAACCCAGCCACGATGTGCTTTGCGCAACTTCTGAATCGTACGCGCGACGCGCTTACCGTTGCTGTAGGCATAGGGCGATTCCGAAGCCCCGTCTTGAAGACTCTCAAGGATTTCTCCTTTGCCCACGTCGCTGTCCCCGACCAAGAGGAACTTCAGCAGGTAATCGTAGCTTTTGACAGGGCTGCCCTGGGTTCCCATTCTCCCTCTCATTAGTGAAGGCCGATGATTCGCATGCTAGACACCCAGCCAGACTGAAAAGATGCCGGGGGAAAATGCCAAGCTTGCAAGCGGTGGTAATCTTGCGAGAATTCGTGCGATTCCGCTTCCCCCGAATTCTTTCCCCTCAAAAGAATTGTTCTTCTCACAAAAGTCTCGTCATTCCTTTGTCGAATGAAGGGCTGCTGTCAAAAGATGTCAGGATTCTGGAGGAGTGGGGGGGGAGGTGAGAGAAGGGGAAGATTATGACCTACTTAGTTTAAGAGTTGCAAAACACAAGCAGGCTTTTAAAAAGTCTCGAAGCTACCAAGAAGGAAATTACCATAACGATAACCAGATCGGTAACTCTTCCAGATCTATATATCAAATAAGGGAGAAGAGCCATTGATTGCCACTTCAGGGACTAGGAAAAAGGGACTTCTGATAAGAAAGGAACTTTGTGATATACATATAGCTAGCCTATTGGGAAGGAAGAGACTATTCCTAGATCAGTACATCAATCTAGGAGACCAGTATCCTAGACTGGATCCTTTAAGAGATTTATGTACAATTTATGAGGACACAAAAACACACAAGACATTTTAGATTTCTTGTCCCTGCCCTTCCTTTCTCCCATTCACACACCCAACACCTTTTGACAGCCCTGTAAGAGAAATCTGTGTGTGTTTTTGTGTTTCATTTGACTTTCCAGATCAATAAAGTGTAATTACAATTAATACGGTGTCGTGCAATATTGATATTTTACAGTGCTGGTCATTCCCTTTCTCTATCTACTTTTTCTGCAAGGGATATTATTATTTCCTGCCCTTCCTAATCTTTTCCAAGGGCTAACTGGATCAGGATTTTCCCAAACAAATGGATATTCAAGAAGGAACCCTATGATAAAGTATACTCACTCTCTCTTTCTTTTGTATTGGTAAATGAGAGTGAAATTGTCATCAAAAAAGGAGCAAATTGTTTTTCATTCAGGGTATGCTTCCTCCAGAATTGTGAGCTGATAAATCATGTCAACCATTGCAATTACAGAAAGAGGGGATGGCTGAAGATTAATTAACAAGGAACCGAAGGCTGTGAACACCCATGCGGGAGAAGTCCAGAAAGGGACAAGAATAAAGATGAAGTATGAACACAAAGGTGTAAAACCATAGTGACTGGAAAGAGAACAAGGAGAAGAGTGTGACAGCGAAGGAAGCCAGGATATTAGACATTAGACAAGAATGGAGAAAGGAGAAAAATAAATGTGGCAATGAAGAGAGCCTAAGGGAGTCACACAAGAGATAGTATCTTCAAGTTAGTTAACTATTTATTCACGTTATCCATCTACAGAGAAGAAACGTGTGGCTTCTTTTTTCAATTCCATTAGGGTTGGGTTTTTTTGTTTTTTTTTTACAAAAAAGGTCAAGATTAAGAGAACAGAACAGAAATTAAACCTTGTGTTAACAGTGACAGCTGACAAAGGATTCAGTTGTGTACAGCACAAACAGCTCTAAGAAAGCCAACCCAGGATGATTTAGGGTCTGCAGAAAGGAAATTCTACCAAGCAAAAAAAAATCACATTCCTTTGCATTTAAAGAAGTCTAGATGCAAACAAACGTACTGGGAAAGAAAAAAAAAAAATCAAAACTAGAAGATGGGTTATCTACAGCCCTTCTATTACTTGACATTCTTTGATCATCTGGTGGCATCTTTTTCCAAGACAAGCCAGTTGGACTTGGGGGCTGGAGGACAACAAAAGCTTTGCCTTTTGACAAATACACAGACTGCAGGTCCTGTCAAACCCATCGGTCTGTTCGTTTTTATTTCTATCGGGAGCAAACGCAAAAACAAAGCTGCAGGAAGCAGTTTCCTCACCAGACCAGCTCCGATACGAGACAATGCTAGATCAAATTCCACCCACCCCCACATGCCCAGGTTGGTTTTGGACTCTTCAAATAGACTCGGTTGAGATGTCTATGGAGATTCTCCATCAGCCAGGTTATGCTTGTCCCAAAGGGGCTTTTTTTTTTTTTTTTTTTCCCAAAAGACAACTGGACTTTCTTCTTCTTTTTTCTTCTTGAATTGAAGAAGCTTGTTGGATGAGAAGCAAAACATTTTTGAGGGAAAAAAACAAGTCCAGTTGCCTTTTGGAACAGCACCTTTGGGGCTCTGTTGAGATGCAAACAAACATCGGGCTGGGATGTGCACCTCTGAACAATGCACATACAAACATACCCACCACAGCTCCCCATCGCATAGTCAATTCTGGCTTCTTTCAGACTCCCCTAAATGTCTCTGATCTCTGCCCTCTGAATCCCTCCTCGATTTCTTTCCTTATACAACTTTTAACTGCACCATAAAAGCAGACCACCTAATGGATAGCGTGGATCTGGGTAGATGGAGGGAACCAGGATGAGGGCAGCAGGACGGGCAAGGCATGAGAGACTCGAGACTTTCTCCCTTTCAGACACGGCACCTGGAGTGGATGAATTTTGGCCGAGGCTACCTTACAAGGGTGTTGTAGTGGGATCATATGGGGAGACCTCCCCTCCCCAGACACTGTCCTCAGCTTCCAGAGTAAGGGTGGGATAGAAATAATGATAATGATCATAATAATAGGTAATATATAAGGAGGTGGAGACTTGGGGAGACAGGGCAAGCCTAAACAGGGGTATGAGATAGTTCCCACTGATAATTAATAACAATAATAAAATGGATAAGGAGGTGGAGATGGGAAGCCTAAACACAGGTATGAGACAGGTCGTAGTAGCAGTAATAGTAGTAGTAATGTACTTGGTTGATAGCTAGGAGGTTGGCAGCAACCTGTATCAACCATTAGCACCAGTCAATGGTATTTGTGATGCATTTTTGAATGTTCAGTTGACTGAGTTTCATGTTGAATGAATAAAGTAAATAATAATAATTATTACTGTACATTTTAAGATACTTGGCCGATACCTAGGATGCTGGCAGCAACCCGTATCAACCATCAATGCCAGTCAGTGATATTTGTGATACATTTTGAAATGTTCAGTTGACTGAGTTTCATGTTTAATGAATAAAAGAAAATAATAATGATGATGATGATGATGATGATAAATGGTAGCATATAATGAGGAGGAGGCGGCTTGGGGAGGCAGGAGGGTCAAGCCTTTACACAGGTAAGAGGCGGTTCCCACGGTCCAGCCCCTTCCAGGGAGGCAAGAGGCTAAATCACGCCCTGCGTGTAAGGTCCGCACGTGTGAAGTCGCCCAGACACGTGTCAAGGGGGACAGCAGGGTTTGTAAGGAGGGTGGGGGTCGCAGGGACCCTCCCCTCCCCCCACCCGAGGACCGACTTCGGAACGAGCCGCGACGGCCACCCACGGGGAGACTCACCTCTCTCGCTCTCTCTCAGGCCGTTCAGGCCGTCCGTCCGGGGCTCCGCCGCCCCATCAGCGCCGCGTCTCCTCGGGAAACTGCTCTGGGCTGCCAACCACCCAGGCCTCCCGCTCGCCCAGCGACAGAGCCGCCGCCCGGCCACTGGCTTCCCGCCGCGTCAATCCTTCCACCGCCTCTCCCGTTGGCCGTCGTCCTCCCGTTCCGCCCGCCTCGTCCAGGAGACGCGGCCTATCAGGAGGGAGGGGCGGAGAAAAGGCTCTCGGGACGCTTCCTTCTCTTCTTGGCCAGACCTTTACATAAAGAAAGGGAGGGAACCACAGGTTCCGGCATGCCTCGCGCCGGCTGCCTTCGTCCGCGGCCACGGTCGAGTGACCGCCGGGGAGGCTGGGAGTGGTAGTAAAGGCACGTGGGCGTGGGACTGGTAGAGATGCTTACTCGTTTGTTTGGCATTTAAGGCTAGGTTAATTGCAGAAAAAAAAGGGTTTTAGGATAGGGGACGGTCGGAGATCCGTAAGAGGAAGAAAGAGGTTTGGAGTGCAATAGAATTTAATACCTTAGGGAACCCTAGGAGAAATTATAAACAAGAATGAGAATTAAATGAAAATACCACTTTCACCCCCCCATCTTTCAACAAGAGCAACAATAAAGTGCACGAAAAGAGGCACAGCGTGAAAAGCTCAACGAGAAGTACATAAATTCTGCTTCGATTGCAAGAAGAGTCTCGACTGATCCTTTAGGCCAGGGGTGTCCAATCTTGGCAACTTTAAGACTTGTGGACTTCAACTCCCAGAATTCCTCAGCCAGCTTTGCTGACTGAAGAATTCTGGGAATTGAAGTCCACAAGTCTTAAAGTTGCCAAGGTTGGACACCCCTGTTTTAGGAATTCAGGGATCACTTTCCTGCATAAATTGTTATATTTGTAAATTTAGTTATTTATATTATTTAGTTACATTTACAGATTTAGTTTACAAGGTAGGTCTCGATTGGTTCAAATAATAAAACCCAAGTAATGGTTCCAATTATGCGAAATGATCTTTCTACAGAAAACAGGATCATGGGTTCCAGTTCACCAGAAACTGGCAATGAAAAATTTTTAAAAATACATTTGTACATGTTTATTAATGAAATACTGTCAGGAAAATACGCTCACTTTATCTCCTGTACCAGATATAACGCATATGTTAAAACACATCTGCTATCTCCTGTATTTTTTTTTAAAAAAATCCTTTTCTCCATTTTGCACAAACAATGATTAGTGTCTAAAAATCCCAATTGTGCATGCAATCAGAATTTTGCCAGTTTTGCACTAATGAGAGCATTGTGGCTCACATTAAATGCAACAGGACATCAATTTATAAATCTCACCAAATCGAATTTTGTACTATGCTAAATCAGCGCTAATGGTGACCGATCTGCCTCAAATAATGGATGAGCCATCGGGGTCTAAAAGAACTACAGGCAGTCCTTGACTTACGACCATGATTCAGCCCAAAATTTCCTGTTGCTAAGTGAGATAGTTGTTAAGTGAAACTTGCCCAGTTTTATGATCTTTCTTGCCATAGTTGCTAAGTGAATCGTTGCAGTTTGTCAAGTGAATCTTCCCCATTGACTTGGTGTAAGGATGTAGCCAACTCTGAGACATGTCATTCATTCATTGTCACCCTTGACCCCAGTTTTCCCCCACTCCCTAGGTGTATCGTAATTGATATTCTCCAATGGGACTCATCCATAGCCAGGAATCATCAATCATACTCTCCAGTTAGAATTTTGCATGGCAGACACTTCAATCACCTAGTTACTATCTTTGAAAACATTGATGGAATGCAAGCTGCCCACTGCTCCCTCTCCTCCCTTTCTGTTGGCAACTCTGAAAGGACCATAGAAATATTTTATGACATTATCAGGAGGTCGAAAAAAGTGAACCCCTGACCCCAGGACACGGCAACTGTCATAAATATGAGTCAATGGCCAAGAGTCTGAATTTTGATCATGTGGTCATGGGGATGTTGGGGGAAAATGGTCATAAGTCACTTTTTTTTCAGTGCCGTTGTAACTTCATATGGCCACTAGATGAACTGTTGCAAATGAAGGGCTGCCTGTGTCGTTGACTTCCTCATCCCCTAACTCCCTTTCCTTTTCAGAGGATTCACACTAAACAAGGCAGTCAACAGGCAAATCCGGGGTTTTGGACGAATTGCAAAAAAGACCCTTGCTTACGGGTTCCAATCTCCAGACTCACGTGACTGCCAGCAGTTCGACAGTTCGATCCTGAACGGCTCAAGGTTGACTCAGCCTTCCATCCTTCTGAGGTGAGTAAAATGAGGACCCAGATTGAGGCAAAAGGCTGGCTTTGTAAACTGCTTAGACAGGGCTGTAAAAGCACTATGAAGTTGTATATAAGTCTAAGTGCTATTGCCCTTCCTTCCTTCCTTCCTTCCTTCCTTCCTTCCTTCCTTCCTTCCTTCCTTCCTTCCTTCCTTCCTTCCTTCCTTCCTTCCTGGGTGCGCAGTGGTTATAATGCAGTATTGCAGGCTAACTTGGCCAACTGCCAACAGTTCAATTCTCACCAGGCTCACTCAGCCTCCCCTCCTTCCAAGGTGAGTAAAATGAGGACTCAGATTGTTGGTGGCAAGAGGCTGACTCTGTAAACCGCTTAGAGAGGGCTGTGATATATAAATCTAAGTGCTATTGCTATTAGGACACCAGGGAAGGTTGCCAGGCATATGGGTGCCAGGTGGTCCTGATGTCAAAAGAAAGTCAAAAGAATGAGGAAGCCATTTATTATGGCTTATCCCAATTGAGGGGAATTTAAAAGGATAGGATCCATGTTCCATGTGGTGTGAAGCTTGATTCAAGTTTTGTATTGGTAGAAAAATTCTACCTGGGCTTATGTACGGAAATGTACTTTTCCTTCTATACCAATTGGTTCTCAGTCTTGGAGACTTTTAAGTTGTGCAGACTTCAACTTCCCCTGAATTCCACAGCCCAGGCAACATCGGGGGACTTCAACTCCCAGAATTCCATGCTTGCTGGGGAATTCCGGGAGTTCAAGTCCACCTGGAGCTTAAAATTGCAAAAGGTGAGCATTGTTCAACACATGGGATTCTATCTAAAACAAAACATGCGTATATCTACAGTACGTAGATGGACAAAATATATAAAGATTTTATTTATTTATTTTATTTATACAGACATCTCTCATCAAATGACTCTTATAAGCTGTATAATAATTAAAACCACAATATAAAAAAGCATCAAACATAAATAACAAACAACAAACAACCTCAAGAAAGAAGGTCACATCATGGATTATATTATATATTAAAGTATAATACATACATAGATATTTCATCTATGTATCCAATACTGCCTGTACATTCCTATATGAATCTACCCTGCACAGATAAGACAGAATACACAAAATATATTAGATCTCCATACATAGATAGAATTGTATACTGTAGATTAAAATTTTATTAAGAGCATTAAGGGAATCGGAGAGATAATTCTCTTCGATTTGTGCCAGCCTAGATAATTCATTTATGTGAGCCTATCCTGCCACCTACTCACTCACAGAGTACATGATGTTACAATGAGGTTTGACTCTGCATCATTTGTGACTAGATAAATACATGTTTTTGGAAAGAAAAAAAGAGGAATACCTCTATTAACATTGCCATCTGTGATCTGCTGTGCTATGAAACACTTTGGAAAATATGTTCGATATAATACACATATTAAATATTAGATACAATATGTAAATATTAGATTAAATGTGTTCTTCAAGCATTGGTTGGCTTCGCATATCATGTGAACTGAGCCATCTCATTAAACTATACTCCAATTCATTTCTTTGGACATGGGAAGCTGTGTAAACATAAAAGTTGTATTTTGCTTATGGGTTTGTGCTAAATCTGCACAAATATACCTAAAGTATGCTAGGCTTTGCTATCATTCTCCGTCCATTAAAATCTAAATGGGAGCAGAGAGAAAACCCCAAATACTTAAAATCAGGAGGAGTCCAGTAGCAAATTAGAAGTCTTATCTGAGTTAACAAATTTTAGGGAAAGGCTTTGATGAGTTGGAGCTAAAGTCATCACATGTATTGAGTCAAGAACAGGCTAGAATGCGGCAATTCTACGCAACTAAGGAAGTTACAAATAAAAATAAAATAAAAATTGAAACTCTTTTCATAAAATCTGTGAGTCAGGAAAGACTTCTTATTTGTGGCTATTATAGACTAACACAGAGAGCCAGTTTGGTGTGTAGAGGTTAAGGCATCAACTTAGAAACCAGGAGATGGTGAATTGTAGTCCCATCCTTTCTGAAAAATCTTACCAAGAAAATTGCAAGACTTGTCCTGGCAGTCCCTAAGAATCAGACATGATTGAAGAAAAAAAATATAGACTTAACATGATATCCTCCTCCTATGCCCGAAATGCTGAAATAATTGTTGTGATCATCGGATTAACTTCTTGCCTTGAATCTCCTCATTGCAAACCTGAACCCTAATTTTAGCTAAAGGCCCATCCAAGACCTTTCTTCCCCATCAGATTAAAAAAACAAAAAGTTCAGAACCATCTATGGAGATTCTCAATCATCCAGGTCATGGTTGTCCCAAAGGGCAACTGAATTTTCTTTGGGTTTTTTTTTTTCCCTTGAAAATGTTTCACTTCTCATCCAAGCTGTTTCTTTGGTTCTGTTCACTTCAGAACTGAAGAAGCTTCTTGGATGAGAAGCAAAAGGTTCATACCCAAATCTCATCTAAGTGCACCGTTGGATACCTGCAAGCAGAATAGTGACCCAAATCATCTAGGAGCCCCCAAAGTTTTACATCCGAAGAAACCAAATGAAATTCAACAGCCCAGCTGGTGTCTGAAATGTCTTGGCTTTTGCCTGATGGGACTGGGTTAAATCCCCATCCCGACAGACAAAACTTCCTGTTCCCAGCCGTGAAACAGCTCAATTGCTTCTGGGTCTTGGCCTTCATTTCCATCTCAATATTCAGGCAGTTGTTTTGCCATCCAAGAATCTCACAGGAAGGCTGTTGTTTCCTTGGCAGTGGGAAGGTCTCGCCATCTGTTGAATGCTGAGAAGGCCTGCATTGTCTCAGCTTGGCAAAGCCCGGCTAGAATTCAGGTCGTGATCGGTTGTAACCTGAAGCTACCCAGAAATCTATGGAGGGCTGTCCGGATGTTTGGAGATGGGGACCACACAGCGGCTTGCAGAGACCATATCCCTCCAGATTGAAGGGATGAACCACCAAGCCGTGCTCCCTGTTTTGGTTGTTCTTCAACGGAAGGCCCTTTCTCCATGTTTCTCAATGCCTATCGCAGCTTTCCCCCCAGCCCGACAATCTTAAGTCAGGCAAGATGATGAGCCCCAGGACTCCCAAGATGTGTTGGTTATTGTCTGTGCGGCCCAATATGATGAACCAAATTGAATAGAAGTCTTCTTCATGTGTTGTCTTAAAAGCAAACGCCACTGGGTTGGCACGGGAAGTTTCCAAAAAGAGCTGAAGATGTGCCAGGTGGAAATTTGGGACAACAGCAAAAAGTCAACATTGACAATACGGAGTTGGCTGATATGACTTAGAAGAAGCAGCCAATTGGGTGGCACTTTTTCAGAATGGCACATTTTATCAGCACAAGGTTTTGTGAGTTACTTTTGATTTGGGGTTGCTATAGTTTAACCCACTTTTCTTCCTATGTATCTGCTATCTCTCCCACTCTCTCACTCTCTCTCCCTCCCTCCCTCTCATCCCTATCCACCCATCCACCTACCCATCTTATCTTATCTTATCTTATCTTATCTTATCTTATCTTATCTTATCTTATCTTATCTTATCTTATCTACCTATCTAGCTACCTATCATCTCATGTATGAGATGTCCTAGACATTGGTATTTGAACAGAGATCTTTTTAACATTTATCTTTATTTTTTTTTGTTTTAAATATGGTTTTACGTTGTGTAAGCCGCCTCAAGTCACCTCGAGTCGAGGCGGCAATATAAATTAAATAAATAAATAAATATGTTCTACTAGTCTAGATGAAATGTTAGTATAGGTTGCTAGTCTATGTATGACATGTTATATGCTAAATAGATCTATCCATCCATCCATCCATCCATCCATCCATCCATCTATCTATCTATCCATCCATCAATCTATCTTTCGCTTCTCCCAAGGACAACTCACAAGATAAAGTATTGCAATAAATTGAAACGGTCTTAAAAAGACATGACTTGCAATTTAGCACAAGCCAATTATATTGTGGTTATTCAACAAACCATCCTAAACAAACCTTAAACAAATTGTGGCTTTGTGTTGGACAAAGCCACCTGTTAATACCCCTCCCTCCTTACTGGAAATGAATTCAGCAGGAGCCCTTCTTACAAGGCGTCCCAGAACAGATGCAAGAGGGCTAAAAGAATAGGGAGTAAAGAAGGAGTAATGTTTATTTACATTGACTTGTATGCCGCTGTTATTTTTTTTTTTACAAATAACTCAAGGCGGCAAACATATCGAGCACATCTTCCTTCTCCTATTTTCCCCACAACAACAATTCTGTGAGGTGGGTGGAGTTGAGGGAAAGAGACTGGCCCAAAGTCACCCAGCTGGCTTTCGTGGCTAAAGCAGGACCTGAACTCACAGTCTCCCTCTTTAACTGGTGCCTTAACCACTAGGCCAGACGGGATCTCAACTATTTGAGTCAACTTTTTGTGTAACCGAGCAACTGGTAGCTATCAAGGAAGACTCACAGGCATTCTCAGATTTGATGCAGATGATTTGTTCAGAAACACAGGGTGTTTGCATCTAAAGCCTATCTCCAAAATTACTCTGGTTTGAAGTCATCGTCAGACTTTTGCACAAAGTATGTACTGTGGTCAATTTTTAAATATATTCTTCCCATGTGGGATACATGCAGGGAGGGCTGGTGAAAAAAAGACAAGGTCCACCCCTGTTCCTCAGATGGTCCAAGAAAAGTGGCTGGGCTGGCATAGTCGATTTAAAACTGGGTCAAAACCCAGCTGAGCTGTTTCTTCCCTCCCAACACTGCAGCACTCCGTAATATGAAAAAAAAATCTGCAGTCTGGTGTCTGGAGCCAAAATGCAAGGACACCGTCAGTGCAAGGCATCTGCATGGTACAATTTATTTTCACTGCAGCAGGACACAAACTGGGCCCACCCTTCACCTCAGTGTCCGTAACGTCGTGGCTTACTGAAAAAGGACACAATCTTATGGCAATGCTCCACCCTACAGCCAGGATCGGGAACGAGGAAAGACACTGAATCCCCACCCTGATAAAATTGAATTGAATACTTTATTTGGCCAACCGTGATTTAGCTACGCAAGGAATTTTTCTTCGGTGCAGAAGCGATCAGTGCACATACAAAACAACCGGATAATAGCAATAGCACTTAGGCTTACTGTATATACCACTTTATAGTGCTTTCCAGCCCCCTCAAAGCGGTTTACAGAGTCAGCCACTTGCCCCCAACAATCTGGGTCCTCGTTTTACCACCTCAGAAGGATGGAAGGATGAGTCAAAGTTGAGGTGGTCAGGATTGAACTGCTGGCAGTGGGCAGAGTTAGTCTGCAATGCTGCATTCTACCCACTGTGCACCATGGATGGATGGATGGATGGATGGATGGATGGATGGATGGATGGAAGGAAGGAAGGAAGGAAGGAAGGAAGGAAGGAAGGAAGGAAGGAAGGAAGGAAAGGCAATAGCTCCTAGACCTACATACTGCTTTACAGTGCTTTTACAGCCCACTCTAAGCGATTTAGAGAGTCAGTCTCTTGTCCCCAACAATCTGGGTCCTCATTTGACCCACCTCGGAAGGATGGAAGGCTGAGTCAACCTTGAGCCAGTCAGGATCGAACTGCTGGCAATGGGCAGACTTAGTCTGCAATGCTAAATTCTACCCACTGCACACCATGGAAGGAAGGAAGGAAGGAAGGAAGGAAGGAAGGAAGGAAGGAAGGAAGGAAGGAAGGAAGGAAGGAAAAGGAAAGGAAAGGAAAGGAAAGGAAGGAAGGAAAATAGCACTTAGACTTATATACTGCTTCACAGTGTTTTACAGCCCTCTCTAAGTGGTTTACAGAGTCAGCCTCTTGCTCCCTAAAAATCTGGGTCCTCATTTTACCTATCTTGGAAGGATGGAAGACTGAGTCAACCTGGAGCCTGGTGGGATTTTAACTGCCAAATTGTAGGCAGCTGGCTGCAGCAGAAGTAGCTTGTAGTACTGCACTTTAACCACTGTGCCACAGAGGCTCCCTATCATCATAATAATGCAGCTAGTCCTCGACTTACGACCAGAAATGAGCCCAAAATTTCCTTTGCTACTCTGAGTTTTGCCCATCGCCCCCTTTTACGATCTTTCTTGCCACAATTGTTAAGCGAATCACATAAGTTAGTAACACGGTTCTTAAGTGAATCTGGCTTCTCCAGGGATCAGCTTCAACAATTTTAGCAACAGGTTCTCTGCCCGGTTGCTGGATGGGCGTGGCCATGGTGGGCATGGCTAGTCAGCCTCCTGCACCAGGATGGTGGGGGGGGGGCATTTTGTCCTCCCCTGGCTTCGGAGGCTTTTTTCGAGCCTCCGGGAGGGCGAAAATGGCCTCCCTGGGCTCCGGAGGCTCTCTGGAAACTGGAAACGGGCCCATTTCCGGCCTTCCTGAACTTCCGGGAGGCCCAATTTTCATCCTCCCTGAACCTCCGTGCGTGCCTTGCCCTTACCTGCATCCAAAACGGGCCAGGTGGGGACTCTTGGGAGGAGAGAGGTGAGATGGGCGGGGCCAGCCAGGAGTGGGATTTGGGGGTTCTCTAACCTGCACAGAATCTTTGCTAGGGGTCTCCCGGACCCCTGCAAACTCCCAGCAGCCCAGCCCTGTGCGTCTCCATTGACTTGTCAGAAGGTTGCAAAAGGGGATCCTGACACTACAACCATTCATAAATGTGACTCAGTTGCCAAGCACCCGAATTCTGATCACGTAACTATGGGGATGCCGCCACGGTCATAAGTATGAAAAACAATCATAAGTCCATTTTTCTGTGCCGTAACTTCCAGTGGTCACTAAATGAACTGTTGTAATACCCGTAATACCAATACCAAAGGAGGGAGTGAAGAAGAGAAAAAGAAGGATGAATAACAGTACTACAGCCACACCACAGTGGAAAATATACATAGACCTTATGCAAGCACTGTGAGAATTAGGCGTTTAACAAAATGGTGGCACAAGGTATGAAACTTGCCCTGTGTTTAGTCTGGGACACATTTTTTTTACATAGGAACAGGAAATACTAAGATGGGGCCCAACAGAGGCTATATAACTAAGGGTCTCTCAGCCTCTTGGCCCCTCTTTTCCTTCACCCAACATCTTGAAGCATATGATCGTCCCTTTCACTTTGGAGCTCCAAGCCACATGGTCCTGTCCACCATTAAACCTTCTTTCCAAACAGCTTCCATGTTTCCAGTGTCTTTTCCCCCACTTGGAACTGAACCCAGAAGGACACTTCTTCCAACACCTCTGAACCTTTTCTTTTTTAGGCTAGACGTACCATCAACCCCTCATCCTACAGTTTAGCCCCCAGACCACTTATTATCTCTGTTGCTCTTTTTTGCACTCTTCCTGGGGTCTCAATATCCTTTTTGTTCAGTGGGGACCAGAACCGAATGCTGTATTCCACGTATGGCCTCGCTAGTGAGGTATAAAGCGGTATTATCACTGTTTTGTCATCTGGATACTGTCCTTCTGTTGATGCAGAGGAACAAAAAAAAAAAAAGATTAAACCACCATTTCCAAGCCAATTTCTCCCACAGAAATTCTTAATTTAACACACACACACCACACACTTTTAAGAGATCCCTGCTTCTACTCCTCCTCATAGTCCTTCCGGTGACCCTCAGATTCTGCAAGGCAAGAAACTGCTTAGGCAAAAAAACCCCACCCCAACACACATACAAACACACAAAGAGACAGAGAGAGGCGGAGAGACAGAGAGAAAGAGACACCGAGAGGGAGGGAGATATATATATATATATAGTGTGTGTGTGTGTGTGTGTGTGTGTGTGTGTGTGTATACGTATACGTATACGTATACATATACATATACATATACATATACATATACATATACATATACATATACATATACATATACATATACATATACATATACATATACATATATATATATATATATATATATATATATATATATATATATATATATGTTTTCTGAGGTTCTCGCGGGTATTTGTATGTGGATCTTTGGTTATTCGGGTTTTCTCCCGCGTAAGATTGGAAGTATCTAGGCAACGTTTCGATGAAGTCTTCATCGAAACGTTGCCTAGATACTTCCAATCTTACGCGGGAGAAAACCCGAATAACCAAAGATCCATATATATCACATGCTTTGAGTTTGGTCTCCTTGAATAATTCAACTCCCATGAGCTGTTCAGCTCTAGGGCTTTCCCTGGAAGATGGAAGTCCCTGTCTGCATTGAGAATGCCAAGGTAAATATGATCAAACAGGCATCGGGATGTTGGGGAAGAATTTCCTGTGTGGAAGGGAAGGGAGAGAAGCTAAATTGATCTTCCTGGGTTAGCAATTCTTGCCTTAAGGTCTCCATCGAAGATGGAAAGGTAGAGAGATCAGGAAAATGAGCTAAAAAGAGATCTTTCCCTTGGCAAGAGAAGGTGATGCTAACTTTAATCTGTCTCCTGGAGATCTGCTGTCTTACTTTTGCCTCTGTCTGTCTGTCTATCATCTATCTATCATCTGTCATCTTTCTATCTATCTATCTATCTATCTATCTATCTATCTATCTATCTATCTATCTATCTATCTATCTTATCTATCTGTCTTGTCCCACAAGCTTCCTTTTATTTATTTATTTTTTAAAAAACAGCTGTGATAATTGTTTTAGTTGCTGGTTGTATGCCACCAGGGTCACGTTTGGGGAGATAGATGGTCATATTAACTAGAGAGAGGGAGATGATATATATAGATGATAGATGATAGATAGTAGAGATAGATAGATAGATAGATACCAATAGATAAATGGATGATAGAAACACAGACATACATAGAGTGTAGAAAGAGAGGATAGACGATAGAGACAGACTGAGATAGACAATATGTCTATGTGTATGTATTTATATGTCTGTGTCTGTGCATATATATGGAGAGAGAGAGAGAGAGAGAGAGGTGATCGATAGAGATACCAATTGAGAAATTGTTACAATAATATGAATATATTTCAGCGTAAAGGGAAGACTAGTGACTCAAATGCCTTCTCCAGGCTGTCCAGACTGTTGATGGACGATTTCAAAGGGCTTCTTCTTAATTAAACAACAGCTGCCACCAATCACATTAATTCACCTCTGACAGAACTTGTGGGAATTTAGAGCTGCAGGGTTATTGTTTGTTGGCAGAGGAGGAAGAAATTTGGCTCTCTTGAAGGAGGCACATGATTTTACACCCAGGAAACCAGGGTGTGAGTAAAACTATAATGACATCCTTTATTTAGCCAATTCCAGATTTCTAAAGAATTCGGGATAAGCCAGTGGGAGGAATGTCTTATGGAGATTCTCAGTCAACCAGGTCACAGTTGTCCCAAAGGTGCTTTTTCAAAAGGCAACTGGACTTCTTTTTTTCCTTGAAGACGTTTTGCTTCTCATCCAAGATGCTTCTTCAGTTCTCCAGTTAGTTGCCTTTGGGACAAGCAGTCGGAATCCAAACATTTCTTGGATGGAGCAGCTGCTGAACAGAGGAGCATCTTTTACCTTTCATCAATTTTATTCTGATTTGTTTGATCGTTGTGAGTCAACCAGTGCCATTTCTTCATCGTTGGACACAAAGCATTTATCTCATCCAAAGTTGTGGCCTTTGGACATCCAAACATTATCTCTATTCCTCCTTGAAAAGCATGAAAGATGGTGAAACAAAGATCCCCAGACTGTATTCAATTAACCATTTTTTGACCTTTTCACCCTCTAAAATACAGGGATTGTCAGCCTTGGAAGCCATATTTTACTTGGAAGCTTCGAAGCTGCCACATTCAGTGCTTGGGAATTTGGGAGGGGGGGATTTCATAGAGAGGTGGAAGATTAGACTCAACATTTTTTCTCAGAGAGTCAAGGACATGTTGCTCTGCACCTGGAGGGGAGTGACCGGGTGGATATCTCCACTTGGGATGAAGATTTGACTGGACCATGTGATGGACTGATGGGTACAGGAGATGGATCTTTGATTTCTCTTTTGGGAAGGGAAAACCTGAATCTGAGAGTTGAGGGAGTCCTTCACTTACGATCACAACTTAACCCCAGAATTTCTGTGGCTAAGTGAGACAGTCAGGTCCGTTTTGCTCCATTTTATTACCTTTCCTGCTGCAGTTGTTAAGTGAATCACTGCAGTTGTTGAGTCAGTCACACGGGGGGTGAAATGAATCTGGATTTCCCATGGACTTTCTTTATCAGAAGGTAGCAAAAGGGGATCACATAAACATGAACCAGTTGGCCAGCGTCCAAATGTTGATCCCGTAATCATGAGGATGCCACAATGGTTGTAAGTGTGAAAAATAAGTCACTTTGACCAGTGTCATTGCAACTTTAAGTGGTCACTAACTGAATGGTTGTAAGTCAAGGACTACCTGCGGCCAGTTGGCTAATGATCTTTCCCATCAATATATTTGTCTCTCTCTACCCCCTACAGTAGTTGGCAGAAAAAATCCCCTAGAGAAATTGGCTATAGTATTTATGAACATAGGCAAAGAAATATTGATGTTTGCTTTTAACTTACCCTTTAGGTTGAATGTAAGGGACTGAAAGCCACTTGAACCTCACCTCATTTTGGTTGCTTTATTTTTTGGAAAAAAAAATAAAAAAATAACCAGGTTAAGCTCTCTTCACTTATCAACTTATCAAAAGCTTCGCTCTCTGCAGATTCTGGAGATTATGTTCTGCCATTCTCTGAACTAGAAAAACATTCATGTGAAAGAAGTATGATGCACATCCGGAAACTGTTACATATGTTTATGGAGAATAAGGAGTATCCACAGTTCTGTTTTGGACTAGAATATGATAACATGTGAGGAATGCTCTGTTTTGGGGATGTTATGTTCATTGTTGGTGGAAAGAATCCCACAAAGACATGCTAAGAATGCTGGAAGACACTCCTGCCAAATTTATGCTGCTCCAACTAAGCCAGGGGTCCAAATTATTTGCCCTAAAACAACAACAGCTTGTGGTGGTATTGAAAAAAGAAAAATTAAAAGAGCAGCTGCCTGGCTGGGATCATCTCCTTTCACCATTTCCCTCTGCCCAGCCTTCTCCTTCTTGACAAAAGCTTTTTTGAAGACAGCGATGGAATTGTAGAAAATAAAAAAGGCTGCAACGGATAATGCTCTGAGTGATGTAAGGCAGAAGGGAGCAGGGGAGAGCAAGAAGCCCAAAGAATGCAGAAAAGAGAGAGAGTGAGTGAGAAAGGAAGAAAGAAGAGAAAGAAAGAAGAGAGACAGAGACAGAAGCAGAGACAGAGACATAGAAAGAAGAAAGAAACAGAGACAGAAAGAAAAGAGAGAGAAACAAGAGAAACAAGAGAGAAAAAAAAGAAAAGAGAAAGAAGAGAGAGGCAGAAACAGAGAGAAAAGAGGAAAAGAGAGGGAGATATTTCAATTCAGCATTAGGAGATTAGATGGTCTGTTAACATGGACTAACCCCACATTTCTGTTGTTTTTAATGTGTTCTGTTTTCATTTGTGCTCCATAGTTTTATAAAACTATAAAGCACAGAGCTGAGAAAAGCAAAGGAAAAAAGAAGGGGGTTAAAAAGAGAGGCTTTAATCCATCCAGTTTAGAGCAGATCCATTTCCATCCTTCCAATCTTACGTTAGAGAGTTGACAGTAAAAGGGAAATGGGAAAATTTTGATCCGGCTTGCAAGATTTCTTCTCTCTTAAAGGAGATTGAGAAATTCGGTGTGTAAATCCCATCCACCTCACATCCATCAACGCAAGGAACGGGGATGGAATTTTTACAAGGACAAAGGGAACGTTGCAAATGTAATGTGTGCTGAAACAAGGTGCAGCTGTATTCCTATCAATACAGGTTTACCGTGGACTGAATAAGCCATGATTGATTGGGGTCACACCAGATGGGGTGTGGGAGGAGGAGTGAAATTTCTGACAGTGACAACAATTAATCAGTGGAACAGCTTGCCTCCAGAAGTTGCAAGTCCTTTATCCTTGGAGGTTTTTAAGAAGAGATTGGACAACCATTTGTCTGGAATTGTATAGGGTCTCCTGCTTGAGCAGGGGGTTGGACTAGAAGACCTCCAAGGTCCCTTCCAATTCTGTTGCTCTGTATTCTGATATCAAGAAGAGCAGTGTCACATGTATTATGACTTCACAGGAACTGGGCATGGCTAGTCTAGGGAAGAGAAGGACCAGGGGAGATATGATATAGCAGCCTTCCAGTATTTGAGGGGCTGCCCCAGAGAGGAGGGGGTCAAGCTATTTTCCAAGGCACCCGAAGGCCAGACAGGGAATAATGGATGGAAACTGAACAAGGAGATATTTAACCTGGAAATAAGGAGAAACTTTCCGACAGTGAGAACAATCAACCCATGGAACCGCTTGCCCTCGGAAGTTGTGGGAGCACCATCACTTGAGACCTTCAAGAAGAGTCTGGACTGCCATTTGCCAGAAATGGTGTAGGGTCTCCTGCTTGGGCAGGGGGTTGGACTAGATGACCTACAAGATCCCTTCCACCTCTGTTAATCTGTTAAAACTTCAGGAAAATGCCCCTTCGATGCCATTTACATAAAGTTGCATGGATTGTTCTAACACAGGGCTCTCCAAATTTGCCATGTTCAGACTTCAACTGCCAGCATGGCTGTCGGGGGAATTCTGGGAGCTGAAGTTCTCAAATCCTAAAGTTGCGGGAGTTTGGAGACCCCTGTTTAAACACAGGAAGTCACCATGGCTTCCAACTCTCATCTCCTTTGGCATGCCATCATCTATCTGCCTGCTTTGTTTCTCTTCCTGTCCTGACTAGCCTGCAGCCTTCGGGGAAGAGAGTTCTCTTCACATGCCCTGCCTACGAGATCCTTTTCCCAGGAGAGGCCAAGGCTGGCTGGTCCTTGCATGCAAAGCACATATCTTGCCTTTCTCCTATTAGAGACCATGACTGAGCAATGGAAGGGACAAATGGAAGGCCGTTTCCACCAAACAGCATTCAAATTAGTCAAGGGAAGGAGAAAACTCAAGGGTGAAACTGGATCCACATTTGATCCAAGCAAGGAATTCTTTGCCAGAAATGCTCTTGGTAGTCCTGAGCAACCCAAGGTATCACTAGCTTGGGGAACAGGCAAATAAATATTTAAAAATGCAGATATAACTCAGAGGGAAGGGAAGGGGAGGGAGGAAATGGGGAGGGAAAGGGAAGGGAATGAATAGGGAAGGTGGGTAAGGGAGAGGAGAGTTGGGGAGGGAGAGGGAGGTGAATGGATGGGGAAGGGGAGGGGAGGGGAGGGGGATGAAGAAGATGAATAGAGGAAATGGAGTGGAAGGGAAGGAAAGGCATCCTTTATAAAAAAAACAATCCCCCTTTCAAAAAAATACATTCATTGGGAAGACGTTAGATAGATGTTTTCCACGTCCAGCTGAGAAGTTCCAATCTCTCTAACTCTGGACAAATCCAACAGGTTTTTTCCTCCCTCCCTAGCTCTTGTTGTTATCTAATGGGCAATGCTGATTTTCTCAGCCTTCTTCCTCTCTGTAGCAGTGGCTAGAAAAACATCAGGACAATGAATTCCGATCTGTCAGCCAAGATGGAAGAGTTCAGTGAACGGTGAAAAGCCAAATAACACTTTAGACCCTGCCTGGGACAAAAGCCTCCTTCTTCATCTGGCACAGGAGTGACGTTAAAAAAAACAGCCACAACTCCTTTTCACGCCTCCATGGAAGTCTTTAGCTTAAGCCGGGCAGCTCAGCAGCCATTGAGTTGATGGGATGTCCCGTTGACTGAAGAACATCCAAAAAGGGGCTCCATTGACAGGGCAGGGGGGAAAACCACCCCTCGAGGGACCCCAACCATCACAGAAGAATGAATAAAGGATGGCGTTGCCACCTCTATTTTTCTCGTCTTCCCAAACCTGGAAGCGTGTGGAGATTACAGAAGCATTGCACACTTTTTTAAAGAAAGTAATTGGAAAGAGACAGGATGGTGCAATGAGAGAGAGAGAGAGGGAGAGAGAGAGAGAGAGAGAGAGAGAGGGAGGGAGGGAGGGAGGGAGAGGGAGATATGTAAGTGAGAGAGAGAGGGTGGAAAAACACAATTCAGGGATGGGTTCAAAGCATGTTGCCACATGGGGGAAAAATCAAGTCTGGGCAAAATAAGCTCTGAAGCCCAACAAAGGAATGGTCAGCTCTAGATCTGATCTAGATTTAGACCAACAGTCTTCAAATTTGGCAACTTTAAGACTTGTTGACTTCAACTCCCAGAATTCCTGAGCTAACATGACTGGAGGAGGAATTTTGGGAGTTGAAGTCCACAAGTCTTAAAACTCAAGTTTGAAGATCCTTGACGATCTCTCTCTCATCTATTCATCTATCTATCTATCTATCTATCTATCTATCTATCTATCTATCTATCTATCTATCTACCTACCCACCCACCTACTTATCTATCTATCATCTGTCTATCTATCTATCATCTGTCCGTCCATCCATCCATCTACTTATCTATCTACTTATCTATCTACTTATCTACCTACCTACCTACCTATCGGGTCTTCAAACTGAAGCAACTTTAAGACTTCTGGACTTCAACTCCCAGAATTCCTGAGCTAACATGACTGGAGGAGGAATTCTGGGAGTTGAAGTCCACAAGCCTTCAAGCTGTCAAGCTTGAAGACAACCCCCCCCCCCCCCCCCCGATTTAGACCATTGGATGAGAAGAGCCGGTCTAGTTTTCCCTTCTGGTTGGCAAGAACCTCCTGGAGGCCACTCTTTACAGATAGTCCTTGGTGCACTGCTCGAAGTTACAACGGCACTGAAAAAAAGTCCGTTGACTGGGCTTCATACTTACCACCCACTGCAGCATCCCTGTGGCCACGTAACCAAAGTTCAGACGCTTGGCAACGGGTTCATAATTACGATGGTTGCAGTATCCTTGGGATCCTGTGGTCTCCTTTTTGTGAACTTCTGATCATCAAGGTCAACGGGGAAGCCACTTAACAACCGTGTCACTCACTTCCCAACTGCAGTGATTCACTTACCAACTGTGTCAAGGAAGCTTGTAAAACAGGCCCAAGCTCACTTAACAAATGCCCCATTTAGCAACAGAGGCTTTGGGTTCAACGGTGGCCGTAAGTCAAGGGGTACTGTACTGGGATCCTCATGGAGGGAATTTGCGAGGAACCATCTTTGAGGCACTCTGCAGTAGAGGGTTCCCTAAGGGCAGTGCCCCCTAAACTTTTGGGCACAAGGGACCAGTGGTGATACTCTACCGGTTCAGAGCCCGGTTCTGCCAAACCAGTAGCGCCAATGAGTGGTGGAGACCGGACCTGTGCTGTCCAGACAGTTTAGAGTTAATGGGATTTGGGATAGTTACTTAGGAATTGTGATCTGTCCCCTTAAGGAAATGCATCATGGTAAATGTAGTTAAAGGTATCCTGGGAAATGGACTCCATGTCATGTGACCACATCTGTGATTCTGATTGGTCACTGTATTGACCCTTGTTGGGTTGGGGGGAGGCTCCCTCACCCTTGCCTGAAACCACCATACCATGCAACTGCTTCAATCATCATGGGGTTGAGACCTTTTTATCTTTCTACACTACAAGACAGATATGCAAAGGATTGGACATTAGGAAGAACCTTGTCATAAATGTGAGTTGACAGGATGCCTGGTGAACCAATAAAAAAGACTTTGCTTTGGATGCTTTGTGAAGTTGCTCTGTCTGCTTTATACCATCCAGAGAATAATAAGCAGAACAGAATCGGTTCTCTCCATCTCTCTGCTGTTGGGCCCATCTGCTGGCCCGGGCTCCCATACTCACCTTTGCTGTTGAAGGACACCTGCTTTGTGGGGCACAGCCACGTGGCAGCTGCTGAAGCGACCGGGATCGTGCAGGCTTGCAGGAGGTGAGTTAGAACGCCTCTGAGCCTGTGCAAAGCGCGCCCACCAAGCCACACCCACCAAACCGGTAGTCAAAATCTTTGAAACCCACCACTGCAAGGGAGACTGGTTCAGTGGAGAGAGATCATTCCGTGGACCGGAGGGCCCCCGATTTCCTTTGCTGTTTGCCTTGTGTGGGATGGGGCCGGCCTTCTTTGCAAGGACCAATTTCTGGCATGCTGTGGGTCGGTGGTGGTCCATGGACTGGGGCTTGGGGCCTCCTGTCTTACGGCCTTGCATTGGCCCATGGTTGCCATGTGCTGTGGCTAATGCTGACCTAAACCATGGATCAGGATGGACTTGCATGTCAAAAGAGGCACCCATTTGTAGGTCCGCTGTGAAGACAGATAGCTCCCTCTCCGCCTTGCAAGCAGGATTATGCACAAAGGGCAGATAAACCAAAGTGGAAGTAAGATGTAAGAGTGCTCAGAATTGGCCCACAATAAAAAAATATTGCAAATTAGCCCTTGACGTCAGCTATGATTTGCATTTTTTTTGATTCTGACAATATTTATTACTATGGTTTTTAAATTGGCATTTCTCTGTTTTATTTATTGTTGTAAGCGGCCCAGGCTGCCTTCGGAGAGAAGGACGACTGTATAAATTTGACTAATATGGTAAATAGAATAAACATGGAGAAGGCAGGCAGGCAGGCAGGGAGATGAGAATGAGAGAAGGAAGGAAGGGAGATAAGAACGTGGGAAGGAAGGAAGGAAGGAAGGAAGGAAGGAAGGAAGGAAGGAAGGAAGGAAGGAAGGAAGGAAGGGAGGGAGATGGAAATGAGAGAAGGAAGGAAGGGAGATAAGAAGGAAGGAAGGAAGGAAGGAAGGAAGGAAGGAAGGAAGGAAGGAAGGAAGGAAGGAAGGAAGGAAGGAAGGAAGGAAGGGAGATGGAAATGAGAGAAGGAAGGAAGGGAGATAAGAACGTGGGAGGGAAGGAAGGAAGGAAGGCAGGAAGGAAGGAAGGAAGGAAGGAAGGAGATGGAAATGAGAGAAGGAAGAAAGGGAGATAAGAACGAAGGAAGGAAGGAAGGAAGGAAGAAAGGAAGGAGATGGAAATGAGAGAAGGAAGGAAGGGAGATAAGAAGGAAGGAAGGAAGGAAGGAAGGAAGGAAGGAAGGAAGGAAGGAAGGAAGGAAGGAAGGAAGGAAGGAAGGAAGGAAGGGAGATGGAAATGAGAGAAGGAAGGAAGGGAGATAAGAACGAGGGAGGGAGGGAAGGAAAGAAGGAAGGAAGGAATGAAGGAGATGGAAACGAAAGAAGTGAGGAAGGAGATGGGAACAAGAGAAGGAAGGGAGATGGGAATGAGAGAAGGAAAGGAGATGGGAATAAGAGAGGGAGGGAGGAAGGAAGGAAGGAGATGGAAACGAGAGAAGGAAAGAAGGAGATGGGAACAAGAGAAGGAAAGAAGGAGATGAAAATGAGAGAAGGAAAGGAGATAAGGGAGGGAGGGTGGGAGGGAGGGAGAAAGGAAGGAAGGAAG
The DNA here is from genome assembly GCA_033807585.1 of Hydrophis major. NCBI lineage: Eukaryota > Metazoa > Chordata > Lepidosauria > Squamata > Elapidae > Hydrophis > Hydrophis major. The sequence continues at coordinate 10,084,486 of CM066340.1, read as the reverse complement.
GAAGGAAGGAAGGAAGGAAGGAAGGAAGGAAGGAAGGAAGGAGATGGAAACGAGAGAAGTAAGGAAGGAGATGGGAACAAGAGAAGGAAGGGAGATGGGAATGAGAGAAGGAAGGAAGGAAGGAGATGAAAATGAGAGAAGGAAAGGAGATGGGAATAAGAGAGGGAGGGAGGGAGGGAGGGAGGAAGGAGATGGGAACAAGAGAAGGAAGGAAGGAGATGAGAATGAGAGAAGGAAAGGAGAGAAGGAAAGGAGATAAGGGAGGGAGGGAGGGAGGGAGGAAGGAAGGAAGGAAGGAAGGAAGGGCTTCCTCACACAAGCTAAAGTGCTGATGCAGCTTATCTTGTTTTTGGCCCCTCCTGCTGGTTATTGCATTAGAAAAATCCTCTACAGTACATAGGAGAAACATGTGGGACGCTGGGTCAAGATTTCCCCAAGTTCTGCAAGAATTCAGAGCCCAGCTGAAAAGTTTGGTTTCCATCGCCCAGGATCCTGCTAGCAATAATGGACAGGAGGAGGAGCTTCCCCTTCCACTCCTTTCCAATGGGGAATGCCGTCAAAGCTGGGTGGGTGGGAAGCACTGGGTATCTTACTTAAGACCCTAGAATCCAAGCACTCTCTGGAGCAGTGTTTCTCAACTTGGCAAGTTTAAGATGGGTGGACTTCAACTCCCAGAATTCCCCAGCCGGCATGCTGTTTTTAGGACTTCCTAGATGTCACTGTAAGTGATAAGCAATCAAGTGGAATATAGGAGATAAGCAAGACACTGAAAGTCCATTTCTGAACCCTGCAGTCTTGTGGGCAGCGAGGACGCAAAGAATGGGTTATCTGTGACTTTCCTTGGGGAAGAGGAGGGGGCTTGGCAGACCGGCGGGAGGGAAGAGGGGATGGTTCTATGCGAGTGGCAGGAGGGTTTGTGAGCATGTACAAGCGCTGGGTACCGCTTATGCAAGCAGCGGGTAGGTGCGCCTGCTGCTTGTACAAGTGGAACTGTGCACCCCTTGCGTGGCCCTGTCCCGAATGGGCCACTGTCCTAGAACCTTCCCACAGGCAAGTTTCCGTGACGGGGATTTGCAAACGCCAAGTGTATTTTCGTCCAAGCGTTGACGTCCAAACCTTGCACAGAACGGCTCCCCAAACGCAGCGTTGTTCTCAACCTGGCTGGCTGGGGAGTTCTGGGAGTTGAAGTCTACCCGTCTTCAACCCCACTCTCTGGGGTTGAAAAACACGCCCCCGCGGCTACACCTTTACAGAAGGAGGAGCAGCAGGAAAGGAGAGGTCAGCGCAGGGCAGGGCGGAGGCTCTTTGGAAACGGAACAGTGCGCTGGATACCCCACGGGGGTGTGGGGTGCCTGCCTTGCAGAATCACCGCAGGCCGCCCCCCCCCCCCCAAAGGCACATAGCCAGCAATCCCATATCCCGATGTCTCCAGAGGCCCAGTCCCAACGGCGACGTGATCCGAAATGCAGCTGGTGGAGGCAGCCGAGTGAGGAATTCATTGATTCCGCAGGAACATCCTACTACCCTCGAGCTCTTGGTACGCCGGAAAGTCGGAACAAGGTACAGCGGGCAAGAGCGGCTCATCCCAACCTTGGTTAAATTCTCCGGGGTGTCTGAACGGCTCTTGGTTGTTCCCGCATCAGTCTTGCTTGTCCTCCTTGTGCTTCCAAGGATAAATGAGCTCTCCGACAAGCAGCTTCTTGCACAGGGAGGCCCAGGAGTCTTTCGGGTAGCAGCTGTAGGTTGGGAGCCTATAGGTCTGTACTACGCGGCCGTAAGGGAGGGGGTTGATCTGGCAGGTGGAGAAGATGTAGGGAAAGACATTTCAGAGTGAGTAAAATCGGGAGCAAGGCAAACGGTGTGCAGGTAGTCCTCGACTTACAACTGTCCCTTTAGGGACCATTTGAAGTTACCGCAGCATGGAAAAATAGGGGACTTAATGACCATTGGGGCATCTTCGTGGTCACATGACCAAAATTCAGACATTTGGGAACAGACTCACATTTATGATGGTCGCAGTGTCCCTGGGGGAGGGAGGGGGGGGTCATGGGATCCCCTGTTGCAACTTTCTGACCAGCCAAGTTAATAAGGAAGCCAGATTCACTTAATGTTACTAATTGAACAGCTTGCTATGTATTCACTTAACAACTGTTGTCACTTACTGAACCGCCGCAGGGATCCACTCAAGCAACGGCCGCAAGAAAAGATCATAAAATGGGGCAAAGTTCTCCACTTAGCAGCAGCAGCAGCAGCAACTTGGGGCTGAATTGCAGTTGTAAGTCGAGGACTGCCGGCATGACAAAAATCACAATGGAGCTTGTGCAGATCAATCAAGAGGCGTGGCTGTGGTTGTGCCTTTCCTATATAAAGAGGGCCATGTTTGGGGGGGGGGAATCTGCTCCCAAGCCAGCCTTTGAAGGAAGATAGCTATTTAAGACATATATGCCACTTTATAGTGCTTTTAGAGCCGTCTCTTAAGTGGTTTACGGATATTACCCCCAACAATCTGGGTCCTCCTTTTACTGACCTTGGAAGAGGGAAGCCTGAGTCAACCTTGCGTCGGTGAGGATCGAACTGATGACAGTGAGCAGAGTTAGCCTGCAATACTGCATTTTAACCACTACGCCACCAGGGCTCACATGACTAGGATATTAGCAATAGTAGATGAAGCACGAGTATGTGTGGATGGTAGGAGAGGGTTGCAATATAGAGCACCTTCCCCAAAGAAACCAAGAAAAAGGATGAGGATTTACCTGCATCAGAAGTCGAAGAGGTATTCCAGTTTCCTGTTCCAGGACTCTGAATTTGACACCAGCTGAAAACACACAAAATAAAAGCAGGTGTAGGAAAGAACAGGCTTCATTGACTGACCACTACAATGAGCTGGAGGAATTTTGTAAAAGGCCAAATCTGGGTGTTAAAAACAGAGAACAACATGGAGGTAAAAAATCTCGCTTTCCCACAGAAAGTTTAAACACAACCAGGTTTGTTGATATAAGTTTATGTTCCAAATGTTGATTATGTGCTACCTTATCATCGGGTGAAAGTCAACTTATAGGCAGTCCCATTACCACTGCAATCGGGTCTCAAATTTCTATGGCCAACTGTGGCATGAAAGGTCGTAATAGGAGGAAAAACTCAACTGTCTTGCTTAGCAACAGAAATGTTGGGCTCGATTGTGGTCGTAAGTTGAGGACTAGCTATAGCGAGTTGGAATTTACAGGACTTAACCTGTCAGCCGGTAGCAACTTAATTCTCTGCCCAACTGATCTATTTGTGCCACGGGTTCCTGATTTTAAGTGCGTACGACCAACATAAATGGGACTCTGGTGAAAAACGTTCAACCCCACAGTTTACTCGTTACTGCAACAATATGGATTTATACCACTTACAGGCAAGTCTGTAGCCTCGGCAGAGTCGAAGGACGATGGCATACAGGGGCAGTGAGTTGATGAGGTCCACCAGCAGATGGATTAGGCCTTGTAAAAGGACCACCAGGAGACGAAGCTAAGAGGAAAGATTTATTTCTGTTAGAGCTTGGTGATAGCATTCATTGGCCAACACCTAGCAGGTTCTACATCCAAGCAATAGTATAAATGTTTCCATCTGTTCTGTACTTCTTCTTCTGTGCCTAGATCAAATGTTAAACTGCCAGAATGAAGCTATCTTCCTTGGCTTTGCCATTGGCCAAAAATAAGTCATTATTGGTACATGTTTCTAGTAGTAGCCGACATACCAGCAGATGAGTCAAGCTCTGCGTCTCTCCACATTCATACTGTGCGTTGCTATCCACTAACAGCTGCCCCTTGAGCATTAAGATTAACAGAGTTGGAAGAGACCTTGTAGATCTTCAGTGATGAAGCTCCCACAACCTCTGAAGGCAATTTGTCCCATGGGTTGATCATTCTTATTGTCAGAAAATTCCTCCTCATTTCTAGGTTGAATCTTTCCTTGTTCAGTTTCCATCCATTGTTCTTTGTCTGACCTTCGGGTGCTTTGAAAATAGCTTGACCCTTTCCTCCTCTCTGTGGCAGCCCCTCAGACTGCTCTCATGTTTCCCCTGGTCCTTCTCTTCCCTAGACTAGCCATCCCCAGTTCCTGCAACCTTAGCATATTAGTGTAAATGTAAAATGTAAATGTAAAACCAAGCATATTGGTTTTACATTTAGGCACTCCAGCCCTCAACATATTCAGGATTGTCCAAGTAATATAAGGGAGATCAGATTTTTCAGCCCTACTTCTGTACTGCCAATCTAGATCACTACCTATTAACCAGAGTTTTCTCTTGCACCCTTCAGTTTTGCCTCCTGTCACCCAGATAGATGCTTTTGGGGAAGCTGAGTGAGTTAGGGAGTGGAATCTGTTTGCAGCCAAACAACTTCAACACTACTGGGCATACTAGATTTGAAACAAGGGGATGTCTAACAACATTGTGCAACAATTTGGAAAAACAGAAAAGGTTCTTTTGTGGGCACATGATGGAGATAAATCATGTGTCTCCAAGTCTTTAAATCAAATCCATTTTTTCTGGGGTGCAGGGGCGAGTCACACAAGCCTAGAAAAAGAGGCAATTTCTAAAAGGAGATGCAGACACATGGCAAATGAAGCATGATTTTGGCTTTGAATTCAAGGCCTGCCCGCCTCTGTCAATCCTCTGAACTGGCTATTTAACTTCGTCGATATTATCTGGCTTTTAACAATCCTTCCAACTGTTTACATTGCTTTGAACGCAAACCCTCTCAATCGTGCATTAATTCCAGGAAAGGCAGACTCACCAAGGTGAAAACCAAGTAATACAGTGCAGTTGTGGGCAGCAGAAACAGCAAGATGGTGAACAGCAAAGTACCAATGAATAGCTGGAGAAGAAAAGACAAGTAAAACAATCAGAGATTGTCAGGAAATAGTAATTTTAGGAACGGGTGGTGATAGAAAGCTGCTCCCCTCCGAGTACATTTTTAAAAAACCATTTAATATTTCCTAATTAATCTTAATTTTGACATGGATATGTTTGAATATGATCTAGATTTAGCAACAAATTAAAGAGCTGAGCTTCCTTGATAGTAGTATTGTGGCGACATCACCCCACTTAGTCAGGGGAATATATCTCAGAGAAGAGCAACTGGAAACCTCTGGCAAGAGTTTGCAGCAATGGGGGAGGAAAGCAGGGGGAGGCCAGATCCCATCCGCCCACCTGCTCTTCTCATGATCTCTTATCTATAAGGAGGCCAAAAGAACAGATCCCTGGGGCCCAGAGATCTTTCCAAGACTTTGCTTTCAGCTGCTTTTCTTTCAAGAAATTTAATGGTGTCAGGAGCCCTGCGACTGAGCAGGCAAGTGGCCTTGACATCTGAACACGGGGTGGAAAAAGCAAAGATTGTTCAGACCTCGGCTTCACAAAATCACCAAGAAGAACCCTCACCCTGACAAAGCCCCTTTTTATTAGGCGAATGTGAATTCCTCTCATTCACATCCAGCAAAGTCCCGGCAAACAATCTTTAAAGAATGAATTGCAACCACAGATTTATCAGGCTTGGAGAGTTGCCAGGCCGAGAGCGTCCAAGCGCAACGCTGTACAAGGAAATACTTGGCAAGGAGTTGCTGAGAGTCATAAAAAAAATCTTCACACTCATTAAAGGAACTAATTTGTCTCCTGCAAACATTTTGCTCATCTTTATTCTCTAGGGGAGGGGTCATTCACCGTCCACCTGTGGCTTTACTCCCGAGTCGACCCTTGTTGCTTAAGTGTTCCCTTCTCCTGGCAGCTCTGTGCATGGACACATTGGGAACAGGCTCCAGCTATTCTTCTGCCCCACTGATTTCCGACTCTGAAGGCAGCTGAAAACTGTCAGATGGCCCTGGCCCCATCTCTGCCTCCGATGCAGAGCCCTCGTCAGAGCCTTCCCCAGATTCCAGGACTGGCCCAGGTTCCTCCCCAACCTCCTCACTGTCCGAGTCTGCCACCAGTTCTGCTGGCCGCTGGTGGACCACCCAAGACTTTGTTGTTGCAAATAAATTCTACCCTCTCTCACCAGCCTGTTGGAAACGTGTGGGCCCAGCTCCCTTCCAAAAGCCCATGAACTTTTAATAGAAACACAAATCAGCAGGTAACTATGGCAACGCTGTTGGCTATGGCTGTAATTATTTGGTGTCTTTGATTCAAATTGCTTCCTTCCCTACCGCCAACCCATTATCACACCCGGGTTGTGACTTATGTAGAATGGAGCACCTGCGGCAAGGGGTCTCTTAAGACTAAGCCCCCTTCCGCTATAATTGTCTGAAAATGGGCCAGGAGAGAAACGGTGATGTTCAGGGCTCGGTAATAAACAGGCTGCATTGGGCAAAGAGTGGGCATGAATTGGCGCATTCGGCAGTTTGATTCTCACCAGGCTCAAGGTTGACTCAGCCTTCCCTCCTTCTGAGGTGGGTCAAATGAGGACACCAGATTGTTGGGAGCAAAGAGGCTGACTCTGTAAGCTGCTTAGAGAAGGCTGGAAAAGCACTGGGAAGCAGTACAGAAGTCTAAGTGCTATTGCTATTTTCCTTCCTTCCTTCCTTCCTTCCTTCCTTCCTTCCTTCCTTCCTTCCTTCCTTCCTTCCTTCCTTCCTTCCTTCCTTCCTTCCTTCCTTCCTTCCTTCCTTCCTTCCTTCCTTCCTTCCTTCCTTCCTTCCTTCCTTCCTTCCTTCCTTCCTTCCTTCCTTCCTTCCTTCCTTCCTTCCTTCCTTCCTTCCTTCCTTCCTTCCTTCCTTCCTTCCTTCCTTCCTTCCTTCCTTCCTTCCTTCCTTCCTTCCTTCCTTCCTTCCTTCCTTCCTTCCTTCCTTCCTTCCTTCCTTCCTTCCTTCCCTTTCCCATTCTCCTTCCTGGTGGCGCAGTGGTTAAAATGCAGTATTGCAGGCTAATTCTGCCCACTGCCAGCAGTTCGATTCTCACCAGGCTGAAGGTTTTGACTCAGCCTTCCCTCCTTCTGAGGTGGGTCAAATGAGGACACCAGATTGTTGGGAGCAAAGAGGCTGACTCTGTAAACTGCTTAGAGAAGGCTGTGAAGCACTGTGAAGCAGTACAGAAGTCTAAGTGCTATTGCTATTTTCTTTCTTTCCTTCCTTCCTTCCTTCCTTCCTTCCTTCCTTCCTTCCTTCCTTCCTTCCTTCCTTCCTTCCTTCCTTCCTTCCTTCCTTCCTTCCTTCTTTCCTTCCTTCCTTCCTTCCTTCCCTTTCCCATTCTCCTTCCTGGTGGTGCAGTGGTTAAAATGCAGTATTGCAGGCTAATTCTGCCCACTTCCAGCAGTTCGATTCTCACCAGGCTGGAGGTTTTGACTCAGCCTTCCCTCCTTCTGAGGTGGGTCAAATGAGGACACCAGATTGTTGGGAGCAAAGAGGCTGACTCTGTAAACTGCTTAGAGAAGGCTGTGAAGCACTGTGAAGCAGTACAGAAGTCTAAGTGCTATTGCTATTTTCTTTCCTTCCTTCCTTCCTTCCTTCCTTCCTTCCTTCCTTCCTTCCTTCCTTCCTTCCTTCCTTCCTTCCTTCCCTTTCCCATTCTCCTTCCTGGTGGTGCAGTGGTTAAAATGCAGTATTGCAGGCTAATTCTGCCCACTTCCAGCAGTTCGATTCTCACCAGGCTGAAGGTTTTGACTCAGCCTTCCCTCCTTCTGAGGTGGGTCAAATGAGGACACCAGATTGTTGGGAGCAAAGAGGCTGACTCTGTAAACTGCTTAGAGAAGGCTGGAAAAGCACTGGGAAGCAGTACAGAAGTCTAAGTGCTATTGCTATTTTCTTTCCTTCCTTCCTTCCTTCCTCCCTTTCTCCCTTTCTGAGAACCCAGATTGTTGGGGGCAAGAGGCTGATTCTGTAAACCGCTTAGAGAGGGCTGGAAAAGCACTGGGAAGCAGTACAGAAGTCTAAGTGCTATTGCTATTGCTCTTTCTTTCTTTCTTTCTTTCTTTCTTTCTTTCTTTCTTTCTTTCTTTCTTTCTTTCTTTCTTTCTTCTTCCTTCCTTCCTTCCTTCCTTCCTTCCTTCCTTCCTTCCTTCCTCCCTCCCTCCCTCCCTCCCTCCCTCCCTCCCTTTCTCATTCCCCTTCCTGGTGGCGTAGTGGTTAAAATGCAGTATTGCAGGCTAATTCTGCCCACTGCCAGCAGTTCGATTCTCACCAGGCTGAAGGTTTTGACTCAGCTTTCCCTCCTTCTGAGGTGGGTCAAATGAGGACCCAGATTGTTGGGGGAAAATAGACTGACCCTGTAAACTGTAAAAGCACCATGAAGTATAAAAGTCTATAAGTCTATAAGTTATATAAGTCTAAGTCAGGGGTGGGCAACTATGGCCCTTTTATGAATTATGGACTTCAACTCCCAGAATTCCTGAGCAAGCCATGCTAGCTCAGGAATTTTGGGAGTTGAAGTCCACAAGTCATAAAGGGGCCATAGTTGCCCACCTCTGCTTTAAGTGCTATTGCTATTCCTGACATTCACAATGCTTAAGATGTTTGATGGTTCCCTATCGCGCATGGAGATCAAACAGGTAGAACTCGACTTACAACCACAATGGAGCCCTCCAAATTTCTGTTGCTAAGTGACGCATTTGTTAACTGAGCTTTGCCACGTTGTACAACCTCTCTTGTCAAAGTTGATCAAGTGACTCGCTGCTGTTGTACAATTATTAAACACAGTTGTTTCCAGATTCTGGCTTCGCTGTTGACTTTGCTCACCTGAAGTTCGCCCAAGGGGATCGCGTGACCCCCGGGAGACTGCAAATGTCACAAATACGAACCCGTTGCCAAGGGTCCAAATTTGGATCACGTGACCCCGAGGATACTGGAACAGTTGTAAGTGTGAAAAATGGTCGTAAGTCACTTTTTTTCATAACTTTGAGCGATCGCTAAACGAACTGTTGTAAGTTGAGGACTACCTGAACAGAGATCGTAATTGTGGCTATTTTCTCCTCAGGATACATCAACAGATTCGTATATGCTGGGAATAAAAACCAAATGAAACCTTTTCTCCGATGCCCCTGGAAGTGTGTTGGTGACCGTACCATGACCATCCACCACGGCTACTGCTCTGCTGGTGGGCCCCTGAGAGCCTTTACCTGGTCCAGGTCGTAGGAGCAGGAATCCACCCGTTGCCTCAAGACATTCCATTTCTTCCCTCGGAACAAGCGCCACAGGGAGGACAAGCCATAAATCTTGAAGCAATACAGCCTAGGGCCAGAGGAGGAAAAGAGAAGGCCAGGACGGCCATGAAATAAAACCCCAGACTTCTATCCAAGGATAGAATAAAATGGAATGGAATGGAAAATAATAGAATAACAGTAGAATAGAGTAACAGTACAATGGAATGGAATAGAATAGAATAAAATAACAGTAGAATAGAATAACAGTCAAATGGAATGGAATGGAACGGAACGGAACAGAACAGAACAACAGTAGAATAGAATAACAGTACAATGGAATGGAATGGAATAGAATAGAATAGAATAACAGTAGAATAGAATAACAGTAGAATAGAATAACAGTAGAATAGAATAAAAGTACAATGGAATGGAATGGAATAGAATAGAATAGAATAGAATAGAACAACAGTAGAATAGAATAACAGTACAATGGAATGGAATGGAATAGAATAGAATAGAATAACAGTAGAATAGAATAACAGTAGAATAGAATAACAGTAGAATAGAATAAAAGTACAATGGAATGGAATGGAATGGAATGGAATAGAATAGAATAGAATAGAATAGAATAGAATAGAATAGAATAGAATAGAATAGAATAGAATAGAATAACAGTAGAATAGAATAACAGTAAAATGGAATGGAATGGAACGGAACAGAACAGAACAACAGCAGAATAGAATAACAGTACAATGGAATGGAATGGAATAGAATAGAATAGAATAACAGTAGAATAGAATAACAGTACAATGGAATGGAATGGAATGGAATAGAATAGAATAACAGTAGAATAGAATAACAGTAGAATAGAATAAAAGTACAATGGAATGGAATAGAATAGAATAGAATAGAATAACAGTAGAATAGAATAACAGTACAATGGAATGGAATGGAACGGAATGGAACAGAACAGAACAACAGTAGAATAGAATAACAGTACAATGGAATGGAATGGAATAGAATAGAATAGAGTAACAGTAGAATAGAATAACAGTACAATGGAATGGAATGGAATGGAATGGAATAGAATAGAATAGAATAACAGTAGAATAGAATAACAGTACAATGGAATGGAATGGAATAGAATAGAATAGAATAACAGAATAACAGTAGAATAGAATAACAGTACAATGGAATGGAATGGAATAGAATAGAGTAACAGTAGAATAGAATAACAGTACAATGGAATGGAATGGAATAGAATAGAGTAACAGTAGAATAGAATAACAGTACAATGGAATGGAATGGAATAGAATAGAGTAACAGTAGAATAGAATAACAGTACAATGGAATGGAATGGAATGGAATAGAATAGAGTAACAGTAGAATAGAATAACAGTACAATGGAATGGAATGGAACGGAACGGAACAGAACAGAACAACAGTAGAATAGAATAACAGTACAATGGAATGGAATGGAATAGAATAGAATAGAATAACAGAATAACAGTAGAATAGAATAACAGTACAATGGAATGGAATGGAATAGAATAGAATAGAATAACAGAATAACAGTAGAATAGAATAACAGTACAATGGAATGGAATGGAATAGAATAGAATAACAGTAGAATAGAATAACAGTCTGAATACACTCTGAATAGAACAGCAATAACCTTTCTTGCACATGTGTATGGAAAATTGGGTGGGTTGGTGGCTGGGCTCAGCAAGGATAATGTGAGATCCTGAGGTCAGGGCAATGGGGAAAAGTATTGCTGAGAACCGACTGCCGTGCGAGAAAATTCCCACATGTAAAAGTGGCCTAAGGATGTGATTCCCACGACTTCCTATCTGCTTTCCCAAAGAGAGAGGGTGGTTGTTGTTGTTTTTTAATTTTGGGTTTGGCTCCTTAAAAAGAAAATGCCTTTTCAAATGGAAATCAATCCCTAAAGCAGGCTTGCTTAATGGAGGGAGCGGGAATGGAATGCCCTGACAACTCTTCGCTTGTTTCTTTGCTTCTGACACTAATATTGGCGTTTTTGTATTTTTGGTAAGCATAAGCCTGCCAGGGGCACTCAATGTTTGGGATATTTTCAAGTCTGCTAGGAGGCATGTGTAGGAAATATATCATCTGTATCTGGTTTTGTTTATCTGTTTGCTTTGGATTTAGCTATAAGTTAAAGATGCTATCTTTAATCTGTACTATCCTCCAAATTCCGTATCTGCCTGCCTGTCTCCCTCAATTTCTTTCTGACTTGCTTCCCACAATAAGAAATTGTTTTTCTAATCTCTTTATGATTTCTTCTATGGAGGTTTATTTTACTTTGGGGCTATCATCCCAGGGATGTATTTTTTGAAAGAATCCAGGTTTTGGTTTCTCTAACATTTGCATCCAAAATACAATTTTCCAGATGGGAAGTCAAGTGGTTTAATCAAACTGAAACTATTAAGAACACAGAGTTGGAGGGGACCTTGGAGTCCAAACACCTGCACAAGCAGCAAACCTTATACCATGTCAAACAAATGGCTGTCTCTTCTTCACTCTATTCTTAATAGAATATTAATAGAATGCTTAATTGTATTGAATTAAGGCACAGGAGGGAAGGAGGAGAAGGAGTTGTCCTGGTCTGAGAAACCTTAATGGATGAGCCTGGGAAGATGTTTACGCAGGCCAACGTCTTGTTTTTGTCCACAGTTACAAAACACAATTACACCCCCGTTTAATAGAAGATGAGGAGAACTTAATAACAGAAGGGACCTTGAAGGTCTTCTAGTCCAACCCCGGACACACACACAAGCAGGAGATCCTATAGCGTTTCAGACAAGTGGTTGTCCAACCTCTTGTTAAAAACCTCCAGTGACTTCTGGAGGCAAGTTGTGCCACTGATTAATTGTTTGCCTGGTAACCGAGTGAACCTAGCATACCCACCTGGCTCCATAGACATAAAAACAGTAGATGTGGAATGTCAGGAGTGCGATGATGTCCGAGAGGATGGAAAGGGCCACAGTCAAGCCAAGGCAGGCTGACAAGCCAACGTACCACAAGATCTTCTCAATGAATGGAGACATCAAATGGATATAGCCTGAACAAGGAAACAGCAGCACTTAAAAAGAGCAACCATCTCTCTTCAATGAGAGTTTATCACAAATAATAAAACAGAATTGGAAGGGACCTTGGAGGTCTTCTAGTCCAACTGCCACCTCAAGCAGGAGATCCTATACCATTCCAGACAAGTAGCTGTCCAGTCTCTTTTTAAAAACTTATATATTGGAGCATTCACAACATCTGAAGGCAAGCTCTTCTACTGGCTCATTTGTTCTCAGTGTCAGGAAATTTAGTTCTAGGTTGGATCTCTCTGATCGATTTCCATCCATTGCTTCTTGTCCTGCCTTCAAGTGCTTTGGAAAATAGGTTGACCACTCTCTTCTTTGCTAACAATCCCTCAAATATTGGAACAATGCTATCATGTCACCCCTAGTTCTTCTTTTCATTAGACTAGACAAATCTGCAACCATTCCTGCAAATAGCCCCGAAACTTTCTATCTCCAAGATAAAGATCAAATCTTACAAAACGATAGTGGAAGTGATAACCATAAAGATTATAGCTTGTTGAGAAACAAATGAAATCTGATATCTGAATTCAACTTTGCCTGTCTGTCAAGAACAAGTGTTCAGTTGCTGTAACAAATTGCAACGCCTAGACATGAAACTAAAACTTAGAAATTTTGGGTGCATCGTGCCAAGGTAAGAAGTCAATGGTGAAGATTCCCAATGCTTAGAAAAATCAAACAGAAAAAAGAGACTGGAAAAAAAGATGGTTAGATACCATCACTGATGACCCAAGTCTGAGTCTATAACACTCTAAAGGAACAGTCAATGCAATCCTGATGAAACAATGGCCATCGGGTCATCAAAGGTTTGGAATTACTGAACAATGACAAGAATAAATAAATCAGAGCCTAAAATGACAACGTCTTTGTATCTCACTAACAGTCCAAAGAACAAACAAGCATGACTTCTATAAGAAAAGAAAAAAGAATAGAGTAGAGTAGAGTAGAGTAGAGTAGAGTAGAGTAGAGTAGAATAGAATAGAATAGAGGATGGAATGAAATGGAATGAAATGGAATGGAATGGAATAGAATAGAATAGAATAGAAATATGGAATGGAATGGAATAGAATATAGAATGGAATAGAAGAATAGAATAGAACTGAACTGAACAGAACAGAATATAATTCTTTATTGGCCAAGTGTGATTGGAAACACAAGAAATTGTCTTTGGTGCGTAAGCTCTCAGTGTACATAAAATATATTCATCAAGAATCATAAGATACAATACTTAGTGATAGTCATAGGATACTAAATAAGCAATCAAAATCCTATGAGAAAACTAAAACAATATAGATTGTAAAGATGCAAGCAACAAGGTTATAGTCGTAAGTTGAAGGAGATAGGTAATAGGTCATTTATAAATCTATAAATTTATAATTATTTATGTGCTTGTTGGGTATCAGAGAGAGTTACATAAAAACCTAGACAAGAATGACACGTACAGCTCTAAGGTGCCATGTCCTATTCTTAAATCTTAGGTCCCCAGTTCCAGAACACAGTTTCTAGAACCTCTACAAGAGATTCAACATTCAACAATACATTCAGATGTTCTTGCTTTCTCTGGCCTGGGGCCTGCGAGCTATCAAAGTCAAGGATGATAGGATTTGTAGTCAGATGGCATCAGCTGGTTTTCCTCAAATGGCACAAAGGAGTTTGCCACATGTCACAGACAAAGGAAGAGAAGGGCACTTACTAAGCCAGAGGTGGATGTGGTAAAGGAAAAAGCGGCCCAGCACCTGATCCAAAGCTCTGTTCATTTTTAGACCGGCTGGCACGCCCATCAGCCACTGCAGGATGTTCTGGAGCTGCTGGGCGATATGCTGCAGAAAAAGGAAGAGATTAGTAGCATCAGTGGAAACAGCTTGTAAAGAATAAAGAGCGCTCTTCCAAAAAGCTAAAATATCCTGAATGGTTTTATTCCCTTTTTTCACTCATGGAAAGGAAAATGCATTGGAAGCATCAAAATCAGAGGTGGATATTCAGCCAATTCTGACCAGTTCTGGAGAACCAGTAGCGGAAATTTTGAGTCGTTCGGAGAACCGGTAAATCCCACCTCTGACTGGCCCCGCCAACCCCATCTCTTCTCCGCCTCCCAAGTCCCAGTTGATTGGCTGGGTCTTCTTTGGTTGCCATGCACAGGAGAATGGAGCTGGAAAGCAGGTTAGTGGGGTGGAGAGGGAATGGATATTTTACAGTTATCTTTCCCCTGCCATGCCTACCAAGCCACGCCCACCAAACCACGCCCACAAAATGGTAGTAAAAAAAATTGAATCCCACCACTGATCAAAATACAGTGTTTTTCAACCATGGCAGACTTCAACTCCCAGAATTCCCCAGCCAGCCTTATGTTAAAATTGTTGAGGTTAAGAAACACTAATCAATATATTTAAATCCCACTGGGATCTTTGCCGGCCAGGTTTTAGTTTTCTGCATATGGGTTACTACTAGCCACATTAAAACCATGATAGCAAACAAGGACGCTGTTTCTCAGTCTGAATTGGGGCTAAAGGACCGTCAATGGGAACAGAAACTAGAGAGGCGGGAGGAAGGAGAACGAAGGGATGTCATTTTACACGAGGGATGTAATTTTTTTTTATCAGTATTTGGCTACGGATCACAAGTTCTTATGATTTATGGAAGGAAAAGCCTCATATGTATTTGCCACAGGGCTTTTAAGCAGTCAAAAGCCACAAGAATTCATCATGGGAATAACAACCACAGCTGCCGCCACCAATCTTCCTCTCTCTGGCTGGGCTCAAAGTCAATTCAATTTGCATCAGATATATATATATATGTATGTGTGTGTGTGTGTATAGCATTCAGCTTTGTTCGGGTACTTTCCCACGTCATAGTAGTGGTGCTTTTAAAGTTGTAGCAACGTTTCAGCAGAATCTCATCTGCGGATTCTCCTGAAACGTTGCTACAACTTTAAAAGCACCACTATTATGACGTGGGAAAATACCCGAACTAAGCTGAATGCCATACATACATACATACATACATACATACATACATACATACATACATACATATATTGCTTAAAATGGGTAGTGAGATGGTTTCATAAAACTATGAGCAATGAACCGCTTAAGAGAAGCGTTTTTGTGGTAGGAATGCTCTAACCTTTCTGATGGCTGTTGGCTCTGCATGCTAGTCCACAGTGACATTGTGGTCACACAGCCTTTGGAGGGAATCCAGGATAAATACTTGATCCTGGACCTGAGGGAATCTGAAGTACTCAGGCCTTTATTTGCAATTATTAAGCAAAGCATCTGAAGTCAAAAGAGGAGGCCGGAGATGGAAACTCAATCGAAGTCTCAGCTAATATGAGACTAAGCTATTCAAAAGTTCTTCCGTCCAGGTTCCACTGAAGAGCAGGGAGGGGCGTGATGGTGCTTATATATTTAAACCAACATCTAAGTCAGGGGTCTCCAACCTTGGCTCCTGGAAGCCTGGCAGACTTCAACTCCCAGAGTTCCACAGCCTGGCTGTGGAATTCTGGAAGTTGAAGTCCGCCAGGCTTCCAGGAGCCAAGGTTGGAGACCCCTGATCTAAGTCGTGATTGCTTAATAAATAGGAAAGCTGGCCTGCTCTCCACTGCTTTGCAGCTCTTTGACGAAGAAGAGTTAGAAGGCAGCAGAGACTGAAATATGAATGAATTGCCACCATTACCCAACTGGAGTGGACACCAACCACATACACACGTGCCTGTAGGGATTCTCAGCCATCCACAGGTCATGGTTGTCCCAAAGGGACTTTTTCTTCCCGGGAGACAACTGGACTTCCTTGTTTTTCCTTTTGAAGACGTTTCCCTTCTCATCCAAGAAGCTGCTTCAGCTCTGACAGGTTCCATTCCCCACTGTCATCCAGTCAGAGCTGAAGCAGCTTCTTGGATGAGAAGGGAAACGTCTTCAAAAGAAAAAATAAGGAAGTCCAGTTGCCTCCTGGGAAGAAAAAGCACCTTTAAACCTGGTAGGATAAAAAAAATATATATTACCGGTTCTGTGGGCGTGGCAGGGGAAGGATCCTGCAAAATCCCCATT
This sequence comes from Hydrophis major, assembly GCA_033807585.1. NCBI lineage: Eukaryota > Metazoa > Chordata > Lepidosauria > Squamata > Elapidae > Hydrophis > Hydrophis major. The sequence goes on along the minus strand of CM066340.1, from coordinate 10,068,229 downwards.
CCCTCCCCACCCCACTAACCTGCTTTCCAGCTCCGTTCTCCTGTGCAGGGCAAGCAAAGGAGACTCAGCCAATCAGCTGGGACTCAGGGGGGCGGAGAATAGATGGGGCGGGGCCAGTCAGAGGTGGGATTGGCCGGTTCTTTGAACTACTAAAAAATTTCCGCTACCAGTTCTCCAGAACGGGTCAGAACCGGCTGAGTATCACCTCTGGACTACATGCACGCATGTTAAGCAAGGGAGAATTTAAATCAACATTTGCTAGACTGAGCTGCAGGGTTTAGTTCAGGGATTTCCCAAGCTGTGGGGCCATGAGGTGGTGTGGGGTTTGCAACTGGGCTGTGGAAACGGCCAGCAAGGCTGTGTGCACACACACACACACACACTCATCCTCACTTACACAATGGAGCTGTGCACGCTTGCCAGCCATTTGTGGAAACCATCCCCTCTCCTCCCCAACCCCAGTTGGTCCACAAAACCGGAAACATTGGGGGACTCTGGTCTAATTCCCAGTGTCAGACCCGACTATGGGCTACCTGAATACTACTACGACCAGGAGGAGTTAAACTTTGGTGTAGGATGCGCGCAGAGAACTTACATCCGCCATTGGGACGAGGCCACTGGCAAGATAACCGATCCAGTTCATTTGATACAACCAGGACATGAGCAGGATACCCAGAGCCATGTCAATGAGGAGAGAGATAAAGATGTTGGCTTTCCTGTGTTGAGGGGGAAAAAAACCCAAAACATTGTTTGCCATGTCGGGTAGAGTTAAGCGTCCCTCCAAATCCAGACACGTTCAAGCTTTTCTTTTAGGATAAGAACCAAGTTTATATGCTGCATTGTTTGCTGAATAAGTGTCAAGCACGAGGGGAAATTAGGAGATCCAGCCAGTTCAATTGTACATAAAGACTAGCTCGATACCCATGTTTTGCTACGAAACTATGTGGTTGGGCTTTGTTTTAGGGGAAGAAAATGAGAAAGAAAAATTCTGCCTCTGCCTGCCAGCCTCCATCGGCCCGTGTTCTGTCAGTGTGTGAGAGAGTTGAGGGCTGTTTTGAAACTGAAACAGTACTTGCTGTGTGAACAAGAAGGAAGCAGCAAGGAGCCTGGGTGTGGCTTAGCTCAATTGTTCTGGACTAAAGCTGCTTGGTGCTGTGAAACTGAAACTGAAACTCCTCTCCTCTGCTCGTGTTTTGCATTTGGAACAGATTTCTTTTCAGGTGGGGAGGGGGAGTAGAACTCCTTAGCTGTTGTGGTTAGCCAGCAGCAGGTGCAGATGGCTGAGCAAAGCGAGGATTCGGATGAGGGGCCAGGACCATCAGGGAGTGGACTGCTGCCTTCAGAGGTTGTAGGGGCTGGCAGCAGTGAGGAGGAGGTTCCCGAGGAGCCTGTGCCAAGTGCATGTGCACGAAGGATTACTTGGAGCAAAGAACAATGACAGCAGCACAGGAGACTCGGGAGTAAGGCTGCAAGGTAATGGCCCCTCCCTCAAGAGGATAAAAGCCAGGTTTGGAAAAAGCATGCTTTGCAGAAAGCAAAGAAGCTCTGAAGCTCAACTGGTGGACATCTTAGTTCGGTGTTTGGAGAATCTTGTAAGTTAGTTCTTATCTCTGAGTTTTTGGCCGCACTGACAAACAATTTGGCAAGGCTCTTTCTTGTTGGAGCTAATGAGTGGAAAGCAGCCTTTTATCTGTAAAGGAACAGAATTCGTTATTAAACCTTAAAAGGTGGGGGCTGCTGCCTTTGTCTGTGTTTGCTCTTTGGGAACCTGGTTGGGTCAGAACATTAGCATCCAAGTGTGTTAATAATAATAATAATATAGGAAATACTAATGATCTGATGGTCATTTCGAAAAATCCTTTGTTAGTGAGCACCTAGAAGCCAAGAGGAACATAGGTGCCAAATTTCAAGTTTGTAGGCTTTACGGTTCTGGAGATTTTGTGATGACGTGTGAGTGGCATTTCGCTTTTATATACAAAGATTTAACTCAAACTTGAGCTCTCCACAAGAATCTGAACTACTAGCAGTCAAGGGAAATGAGTAGGAGATAAGAATAGAAAGGAATTCAAGGTGGACTAGACTTAGATCTCTTGTGGGTACTCAGGGACTCATGACTGATAACGCCTTTGATCTCTCCCTCGGGCTCAGCCTGATCCTCTCCTACAATAAGACACCAATGGCAAGATTTTTGCAAACATGCTACACCACAACTGTGGGGATGCTGTGACGGTCGTAATTGCGAGGAATGGTTGCAAGTCACCTTTTTCAGTGCTGTTGTAATGTTGAATGGTCACTAAACGAATGGTGGTAAGGCAAGGACTACGTGTAAAGGGAAAAGTAGAATCCAGGAGTCCTCCAAAGGCATTTGAGGTTTCTGCAACCATGCAGAGGCAGGTGCTGTACAGATATTCTCTACAGCTGTGCTGGGGTTGGCATGCCAACCTCTGTTTCCTGGGCAACTCTCTCGTTTGCTGGATGGAAATGGAAGTTGTGTGGGCAGTGGTACAGGGGCAGCAGCAGCCAAAGTGATTGTCTCAGGTGCAGCACCACAAAATATAAACGCAATGGAACAGAATGTTTCTAGAAACAATAAGAAGCGTGCCCACACGCACAATTATATTTTGGGAAAAAAGAATGTTCTATCCTCACTTATAAAATAACTTCTCTGTCTCACTTTCTCTCTCTCTCTCTCTCACACACACACACACAATACCACAACATCAAAAGAGTCCTTTTTTTCTGCCCCAAGGGAGCTCTTTGCATATAAACCTACTGGCACCAAAATGGCAACTTTATGACCATGCCTTAGTTTGATAACTTTCTTTCTTTCTTTCTTTCTTTCTTTCTTTCTTTCTTTCTTTCTTTCTTTCTTTCTTTCTTTCTTTCTTTCTCTTCTTTCTCTCCATTCTTTTTCTTTCTTTCATTCTTTTTCTTTCTTTCTCTCTCTCTCTCTCTCTCCCTCTCTCTCTCTTTCTCCCTCCCTCCCTCTCTCTCTCTGAACGGGTTGGTTGAAGGCCGGTGCAGTCTCTGGTTAGCTGTGTGGTTGATTTGGATTCTGAGGGGTTCGTAGCCTGACTGTAACAGGTCAATGTGCCTATTGGTGTCACTTTTTTCAGTGATGTTGTAACTCTGAACGGTCGCTAAAGGATCTGTTGTAAGTCAACATTTCTGTAGGATCTTTGGATATTGGTCATCTGGAGCCTATTGGCATACAGAACATTTCATGCAGTGGAATTCTTACCTCATCATTTGGGCCTGATCTGAAGCCGCCTTCTCACTGCTGATGACCTGGAGATGCTGGAAGCGATGCCTCAATTGCTCGTAGGTGGAAAGTTTGCTCCAGATGAAGGACAGGGGCCAAAATGTCACAGCCCTGGAGAAAAAAACAACAGATGTGCACCCCAATGAAACCAACATTGCTAATGAAGGATCCAACTTCTTTCTCAGAAAGCAACACAATAGTATTTATTCCTTTGAGTGTTAGGCACAGGCATTTTATAGGTAGTCCTCAACTTACAATAGTTCATTCACCGATTGTTCAAAGTTACAATGGCACTGAAAAAACTAACTTAGGGATGTTTTTTCACACTTATTCGAATGCTTGGCAACTGGTTCATATTTATGACGGGTCTCAGTGTCCTGGAGTCACTTGGCCTCTTTGTGACCTTCTCAACAAGAAAAGTCAACTGGGGAAGCCGGATTCACTTAACAGCTGGGTTACTAGTTTAACAAACGCAGGGACTCGCTTAACAACTGGGGGCGAGAAAGGGTTGTAAAAATGGAGCAAAACTCATTTAACAAGTGTCTCCTTTATGCAAAAAAAATTTGGGGCTCGATTGGGGTCACAAGTTGAGGACTACCTGTAGCTGACAGTATCAAACTCATGACCTAAATCAAAACTTTACTCCCCAACATCCTAGCTGGGAATTTTGCCCTGGAAGGTGGATTAAAATATGCCATTGCTCACTTGGACAATAAACTGGCATAGCTCTGGTAAGTTCAATTCTGTATGACACTTCAAAATTAACGATGCACTTTTAGAGGCATCACGGTGTCATCTCCTGAAGGCTAATTACAAGGGGTTATTTCCTCCCAATGCCTTCTAATAAATTATGTCCACAAGTGTGATTAAGAGCAACTGCTGGAGCTAAAAATCAGTGCTTGGAAGTGACAAGTGCAGTCTCTTCATTAACATGTTTTCAAAGATTTAGTATTTAATATCTAGAGAGGAGAACAGAGATGTGAGATAAGAGTTGCGGTTTGCAAAATCAAATCACACAAGATATATACAAAGCAATTAGAAGATGTGCTTGCTCCCAGGAACTGGATGGATTGCTGCGGGATATATATATATATATATATATATATATATTGCAACCAATAAATGTATAAGCTTTACATGCAAAGGTACCACTGTCCTTGGTTCAATCCACCCTCCATGTCCTTCAATCCAATTTCCAAGAAAAAAAAAGATTGCAACAGTTCCGAAGTCCAGATATTCCCACTGGGATTTAGATGTGGGATTTAGTGCAGAGAACAGTAACAACGATGATTAGGGGGCTGGAGGCTAAAACACATGAAGAACGGTTACGGGAAATGGGTATGTCTAGTCTAGAACTAGGGGTGACATGATGGCAATGGTCCAATAGTTGAGGGGCTGCCACAAAGAAGAAGGCAGTCATCCTGTTTCCCAAAGAATCAGAAGTCAAGACAAGAAGCAATGGATGGAAATCAATCAAAGAGAGATCCAACCTAGAACTAAGCAGAAATTTCCTGACACTGAGAACAATTAACCAGTGAAACTACTTGCCACTAGAAGTTGTGGATGCTCCAACAATGGAAGTTTTTAGAAAGAGATTGGACTTGTCTGGAATGGTATGGTCTCCTGCTTGAGCAGGGGGTTGGACTAGAAGACCCCCAAGGTCTTTGTTGTTTTTGGGCTTAGCCCGACAAATAACAGCAATTTCCTGACTTCTTCGATATGTGACTTTTGAGTCTTCTTAAATATAAACACATTTGCAAATTCTAATGTGATGTCTTCTATGGCTCATTGTTGGCCTGTGGGGTCTGATTTTTGATACATCCATGCAGACTAATGTCTATTTCCGTCATGGCACGCAGAGCTATTTGTGCCAGCACACATGCTGCAGGCAAACTTACCTCACTGCGCATGTACGTGCCCCACAGTTGATTTTCGGTCAGTTTGAGGCCTTTTTCGGCCTCCCAAAGGCTTGAGGAAGGCTTCTGCAGGCTTCTGCAAGCTTTGTAGGCCAAAAACTAGCCCCGTTTTGTCACTTCCGGTATTTTTGGAAAAATGGGAAGTGACGAAACAGGGCTAGTTTTCGGCCTACAAAATTTGCAGAATGACCTCAGGTTCATATGGTTTGCATTTCCCTCTTCAGCTTGATGGGATTTCATTTCCTCTTATTATTCTATTTATGGGTTGAATACGAACGTTCCAAACACAAAGGCAGGATATAAATTAAGCTAGGCTGAATTGGCTCCATATTCCATTGAACTTGAAACATGCTGCTTTTATAAAATATACCTGCTCCAGATTATAGTTGTAATGACTATTTTTTTCTCTCCAGTTTGTCAGGATCAGACAAAAATTATTTAGCTTTTAATCTCCCTGTCCCAGGCCTTGCTACTGGGAAGGAGCAGTTAAGGAATGTAATGGATCAGATAATATTTTCAGGGTTTTATTTTGCATGCTCCCAGCCTATGAATCAGCAAAAAGCAAACAATCTTATGCCCAAACTATTTTTTAAAAAAACCTGGCATTTGTTGGAGCCATTTGTTTTTTCGAACAGCTAATTCCAATTTCCAGAAATGTTAACTATTTTTATAAAAGAATATATCAATCCTGTATTCACGGGTAAAAGGGTACAGTGCAGAGTCAGAAAGCCCTTTATACGGTTGGAATAATTATTCTTGCTTAAGACTGTCAGAAAAATGACAAGCTTTTCTCTTTAATAAAGCACCCCAGAGCTTTTTACTTGAATACCTTGTCGATTTTCTGTAAAACTGTTTGGGATTTTGCCATTCAAGGGCTCTTAAGTGAGCACAACCTGTGTGCTCTTAGGAATTCGTCATTTCATATTTTCAACTATTGAATGAATTTGAACAAATTAACCACAAACTCATTCCCCAAACGGACACCATAATGTACCTAAAATGCCCAATCCAGAGGGTTTAGACTTCAGAGAGTCTGAAGGGATGTCAGAAATATTACACAATTTCTATACAAGTCACCATAAAGAGAGAAAAGGGCTCAAAAGTGAATTATCAAGAGTTGATAAACATAGGAAAGTTTGCAAATCGAATAAAAAGTTCTGGAAAACAAAGTGGTTCCCAGTTAGCATGTTAGTGTAACATCCTGTGACAGATTTTGTCTGTCCAAAAATAGCTTTATGGGGTGATTGCTCATATCCAACTACGTTTATCCTACATACTCATTTTAAGCAATTTCTGATCCACAAGACAAACGTAAGATTAGCAATGTGGTGCTATAATGTTTGATGACACTTACAAAAAATGTTAAAGGATTAATGGTTTAAATTAAACCATGACTTTGGAAAAGCCAGAGTGATTTGTTTCCTCAGCTTGTTCTAGAGTTTATATTTGTCTGCAGTGAAAAGGACGTATTGAATTATTCTGCAATTCTTCTGTCCTCCTCGGATACTTTTGGACGACTTTCCCTGTGTAAAGACCCCACTGCCCAGCTCCTAAAAATAAAGTTTACAAGCAGTTTTGCACTTTTCATGAGGTGTTATCTTTTCTTCAGCCCCTGCCCAAGGAATTGAGTGGTTAAGTGATGTCCTTTTAATGCACATCCTGATGGACCTATTTGCCACAAAATAGGTTTGTGTACGCTCAGCAGGGAAGATCACAAGTGAACTTGCTGTCGCAAAGATGCTTTTTCAAGAGGCAACTGGACTTTCTGGTTTTTCTTTGAAGATGTTTCACTTCTCATCCAAGAAGCTTCATCAGCCTCTTGAAAAAAGCACCTTTGGGACAATCACAACCTGGATGACTGAGAGTCTCCATAGACAAGTAAAACTGGCTCTTTTAAAAAGATAAATGTAAAGTAACCCTTTCTAACCAAGAGATGGCACTAAAGAGAAACCCAAAACCCTTAAATGTACAATGAAAATAACTGCCTGGCTCACATCCGTATCACTCTTTGTAGCCTGCATGATAAAACTTAACACTCCGCCCCCCCCCCCCCAACAGTTCAATCGTGTCTGATTCTCAGAGATTGCCTGGAGAAGAAGTCCCTTGCCACTTTCTTGGCCAGGTCTTTCAGAAGTGGTTTGCCAATACCTCTCTTCCTAGGACTGAGAGAAAGCGACCGGCCAAAGATCAGACAGCTGGTTTCATGCCAAAGTCAGGGCTAGAACTGATGGCCTCCCAGTTTCTAGGCCCATGTCTAACCAAAGTCAAACTGACTTTCAAAACATACAGCATTTTAAATATAAACTGACCGCCATTTGCAATGCTCGTTCTTCTAATGGTATTGGCAAAGCTTGATTACCTCCTATAGAAAAGGTGGTAGGATGCAACTTTGATTAAAGAACGAAGGGATCTTGTGTAGACAGCACAGAACTCACCTTTAACATGCTGGCTGGGGAATTCTGGGAGTTGAAGTTCACACCTTTAAAATTGACTGGAGAATTCTGGGAGTATAGGGAATGCTGGCTGGGGAATTCTGGGAATTGAAATTCACATGTTTAAAGTTGACTGGGGAATTTTGGGAGTGCAGGGAATGCTGGCTGGGGAATTCTGGGAGTTGGTCCATACATTTTGTCTATCCTAGTATGTTTTCCCGACTTTATCTCAGGAAAAAGGTCACTAGTTCTCATCATCCATTAGGTCCAAGATTCCCTGTGTGGCAGCAAGAATCATCCTGAGGATGTGAGCAACATTCAGCCCATTTCCTTAGCAGTTCACAAATCTAACTTTCAATGAATGTTTCACAAATAACCATTGATTAACTCAACAGAAAATGATTTAAACCAGGCTGATGTTAGTCATCTGTATGCACAAGACTGTTGTTTCTCCAAAGGCCTTCAGTTCCCCCAGAGGCATTTCAAATACATGAAAGCTAATAGGCTTCTACTTCCAACACTGTAGCTGTAATCTTTTACGACAGTATTACTCAGTTGGAAACCCTCCTATGGTTTCTGTTTTCGTAGCCCAAGGCTGAACTTGCTAAGATTTGAATGGCTGAGAAGTTATTATCCAAATGGAATTAATCAAGCTTCCCTTTGCCAGCTTGGAAACCAAACTTCAATCCCTCTTTGCAGTACAACAAGATCCCCTCTGATAGCCTACTCCAAAATATAAGCTCACCCCAAAAGCTTTTTAATTCCACAACCACTCAGAATTGGGAGGGAGTGGGAGGTTGGCATTTTGGGGCTCTTCCATTTGAAACACTGGGAGGCCTCAGCCTGAATGGAAAGTCAGCAACATGGGGCCTTGCAACTGCTAAACTCCCATTCTGAGTTAACTCCTGAGAGCCAATGTGTCTAGTGGTGAAGGCACTACAAATTAGGAGACCGTGAGTTCTAGTCCTGCCTTAGGCATGAAAACTGGCTAGGCGACTTTGGGTCAGCCACTAGGAGACCGTGAGTTCTAGTCCTGCCTTAGGCATGAAAACTGACTAGGTGCCTTTGGAGCAATCATTTTTTTCTCAGCTTACATCATCATCAAAGGGGTTGTTGTCATGAGATTGTTGTCATAGGAGGAGGGAGGAGTTTTGTGTGTCTGCCACCTTGAGTTATTTATAAACATAATAAAGGTGGGATATAAACAAACAATCCATTTTATTGCAAAAGTCTATTCTGCCTCTGAGATTTCTGGGCTCCAGGGAAGGAGCGATCAGGCATGATTTGAAGAGCACTGTTCCAATCCACCCCTCAACATGAAAGAATAGAGAATCAGGTTGGTGACAAGATCTGTCCTTTGTTTTCCTTTGATGCATTTGCGAAACGGAAAACACTGACGTTTCAAGAGCAAGTGAAATAGGGTACAGTGTACTCCCTTCTACTAAAGGTGAGCTCTCTGTCGCTTCGGGAAAAGTTCCCCATTTTTGAATCCTACAATTTCCCATCATTTCCTCCCATTCGACCCACCTACCTGCTTTGACAGCAGCCAGCCACGAAGGAAAGGAGGAGTGTTATCAGCGCACAAGCAGGGACAGACACCTGTTTCAAGAGTTCTACGATAATGCTGGCCTCCACCCCTTCAGACTGCCAGTGGGTGAGCCTGATGGGTCCCTCGTCATACCGGTCCTTCGTGAAGAGCACTTGGCTTTTCGCAACGGTGTCAAACACAGCAGCTAGCTTGGAAGTGTCAACTGCCTTCTGACCGGAAGGAACCCCGTGATTGTTAGGAGGGTGAAGCTCTGACAACATCACTTTACGCTGGTCATAATAGATCACGATGATTTCTTCGCTGTCGCAGCCACCACTGGATTCCTTCCAGGTGGCCAAACAGTTCCAAAACTTGCTGTCTTTTCGTCGGCTGAGTTGGATCCAGGGGCCCTGGGAAAAAATGGTGCCCAGGTCTTCCATGAATCTTTGCAAAGTCTGTTTTTCTTGGCTGTTAGTCCAAGAACCCAACACGGACAGTTGGACTTGGGTGGCATGTTGCATTTTGGAGAGGTACTGCTTCACCTGACCGGGAATCAAAGGGAAATGGATCACAGCCAGGATGACAACGGAGTTCTGTTCTGGAATCCAGCGTCCAATCAGAAGGCCACTTTCAGCCGAAGCGCAGCAAAGAGGGAAAAAGACTTTAAACGCCATGATGTGGAAATCTGAAATGTATAAGGAAGCAGGGGGAAAAAAATGAAACAAACAAGCTGCTTTCTGAACTTGGGCACTGGAGCAAATTAAAAGAGTTTAACCCTTAAACTGAAGGAAGTACTTTTGTTGTTGTTTCTATAGATCAGTGATGGTGAACCTTTTTGTTGTGGTGTGCCGAAAGTGCGTGGGCAGGCACCCCCAATGCAATGCGTTCCGCCTCCCTATGCATGTGCATGCAACACCCCCATCCCGCCCCCTTACCTACACTGTGCATGTGGGTGCCTCCCAGGTGGTTTTCGGCCCGTTTGAGGCTGGTTTTGCCCTCCTGGCGGCTCGAGGGAAGCCTCCACAGCCTCGGGAGGCCGAAATATGGGCCCTTTTCAGCACTTCCGGTATTTCCGGAAGGCTGAAAATGTTGAGCTCAATGGGGTTCATAAGTCAAGGACGATCTGTGTTTGAGTGTAGGGGAAATGTAAGAACCAGATTGAGGTAGTTGATTACAGTCCTGGGTTAGAAACCAAGACTGTGAGTTCAAGTCCTTCCTTAGAAAAACCAGCTGGTGATTTTCTCTCTCTCTCTCTCTCTGTGTCTGTCTGTCTGTCTGTCTGTCTGTCTGTGTCTCTCTCTCTCTCTAGATAGGTAGGTAGGTAGATGTATATAGATATCTGTCTCTCTGTCTCTCTTCCTCCCTCCCTTCCACTCCCCCCCCCCTCTCAATCCAATCTGCTTTACAGGGTTGTTTGTGAGGAAAAGAGGAGATGGGAACATTACATAAGCTTTCTTGAGTTGTACAAAGATGGCATCTAAATATAATAGAACAAACATGTTAGACATCTCTCAGATAATCACCAATTACAGGACAAAGGGGAGCTAAAAAGGTCTCCAATTGTTATTATTATTTTCCAACTATGAAATGTGGATAAAGTGGTATTTCTTTGTACAGCTGCCACGGGAGCAATTAAGTTAATTAATCAGATGATTACACTAGCAAGCACAAGGACTGCCATGGTGGATTAGATTAATGAATCCGCTCAAAAGCCAGTTGCAATTTCCTCCATCAGAACTGGGATTCTCTTGAAAGAAAGGACTGAGTGGTCTAATTAAAAGCAAGCATTTCTTCTGAGATATTAAGTCAAATGCTGGTTTTTTCCTCCAAAGACATTGAAAGTCATGATGCTGATGCCGCCCACAAAACAAGAAATTCAGGATCCTCTCTAAACCCCAGCATAATATGGGGTGTTACATACTCACATTTTTGCAGTTTAAAAAGCAATTAAGTTTTTAATGGGAAGTTTCTATAGAGAGCCCAGCTGGAGCACCCAGCATTTAATCGTAGAAGGCTCCAATGTCTTTAGCAATAGCTTGACTGCCCTCCACCCCCCAAAAATAGTACCTTAAGCTCTTTCATTATCAGGAACTTAATTTCATCAGTTCAGTCCTACAGAGAAGGCACAAAGCAGCAGTCATAAAAGTCCTCAAGGCCAGCTTTGGTACTTGCCCAGTTGCTGTATCTTTTAGCAGCAATCCAGTATTTTCCGTATTCCTGCTGCTTTCTTCTTGCTGGGAGATCCTTGTGAGATCCAGCAGCCAGAAAATATAGACTATTTAGCTGTGACAGGGTCACATTGCCTGGGGTGTCCACAAAGCTAGTCTACATTGTACCCTCTACATGACAGAGGCTTAGCTACCCCGTGAGTAACGGCTCGTACATAATTTGTATACCTACAGTAACTGTATCCATCACTCGTGCTGTGCGTTTTTTAAAAGACTATTGACTGCTCTGAGGTTTTATATTTTGATAGACATTTTATATGTGGCTTTCGTGAAGTTTTTGGGGAGTACTGATGCTGTGTTGTGATGCCATACTAAATAAATAAATAATAAGCAAGCAGCAATCCAACACCAATGTGCTTAGCAAATGACGCTGATCCCACCACTTACCTCCCTTCTAACAAAATGATTTGCCTTTTAGGTTTCTGCATCAGAAGAACAAGGAGAAAGAAGAAGTAAAATAAAATAAAAAAGCTAGCGATTTTGGCTGTGGCATGTAGGAGGTTTTACAAAGGACTGCAGGATTTCCTAGGAGGTGGAAGGCACGAAAGAGCGATAGTACCACCTTATTTTAATTCTCCGCCCCAAGCAACCACTCTGTTTTCACTCTAAAATCCAAGGTGACATCAAAATATACGACACGTGACCTTGGACCTAACAGGTTCTTATCTTTTAAAGTGCCTTAAATATCAAAACATAAACATTACAGTCAATACGATCAGTTTACAGTATCCAGTGTCTGCTGTCCTTCAGCACCATTCCAAGATTGTCATGCAAAAAAACCAACCAAGCAAATATCTTTGGGCTGTATCCTCTGTGATAGGTCCAATCAGCAGAACGGAAATGTTGCTTAACAGCAGGTATATTGGAAAGCATAGATGCAATTTATGTTTCTCTTATTTTCTGTTAAAATAAAGTATAGCTGATCTCCGACATTTAGGCCCTGGAAAAGGAAGAGATAATTCATTTGCATTGAAAATGCCTTGACTTATCCAGAGGCGGAGGATCGTCAGCCTGCCAAATGGTGTTGCAGGAGGCAGTGTCTGCTTATGGATGAATTCCCAGTCTCTTGAGGCAGAAAGGAGGTTTCTGGTTGATACATGCTTTTGCAAAAAGGAACTGAACAACTGAAGAGGTAAATATCATATACTGTTCACTAAGTCTTACTGTAGAAACGCCTCTATTATGCCTTATTAGGAAAACCAGGAACTGAGTATTTTACATTTTGCTGGTAGTGTATACTTTAAAATTTTAAATAAGAAACCTCAATGCTCAGAGAGAGAGAATTGACCAAAATGTACAGAAAAAAAATGTTCCAAAGAATGCAAACAAACATAAAAGAATAATAGAAGAACACACTAGGAAATCACAAAAGATTTCTTAGCAACCACATAGCCCTGGAAAGTTTGAGGAATTGCTTGTTAATGTAGATTTTTTTCTGGAGTAGCGAGAAAGACCTCTTGACAGCCAAATTAGATTTAATGGTTAGAGATAGAAAGGACTTAAATTTTATCTGCAGCATCCAAACTATATAATACATAATGCATTTTCCCAATAATATTTAGATTATTAATGTAATAATCTCTTTAGGTTGATAGTTACTCAGTTTTAACCATTGGCTAATTCCTTACATTGATGACCCATATGAAATGTTGCCACTTGCTCTTGTTTCCTCCTATGTTTCCCCAATAACATTTCATTAAATATTCCATGTGACATTGTACCAGATTCAGTGTTTTCTTTGAGATATTTTCAACAAACTGAAGGGGAATTTGCATAATTCATCATATTTAAATGGTAGCTTTTTAAAAAATTGTTCAGACAGAAGACATCTAGAAGGCCCAGGTTTGGCGGGTGCTGTCCCTGCCTTCTGCTTACATCTCAGACCAAATAATTACAATTAGCAGTTATAAATACAAATTGCTAGAGTGGAATCATGGAGACAAAACAAGAGCATGGTATAGAAGCGCAAAAAATAATTTTGTGTATAGCTGTAGTTTTTTTTAATGGTTCCTAATGAACAATTATCAACCCTTAACAATAAAAAATTATAATTTGAGAAGATAACAAAACACAAAGACCTATAAATAAAAATAGAACAACTGGCAAAAGAAAGTAGAGTAGTATCAATAGCAATAGGCACCTATGGTGCAATTCCAAAAACAACTGGACCACCACTTGAACATCCTCGGGATTGACAAAAGACACCAGCCAATTGCAAAAGCCAACTTTACTCAGAACAACTTATACCCTGTAATCAAGAACTGACTACTCCAGGTCCTTAGGAAAAACATTATCTTTTTCTTCTCTCTCTCTATAAAAGCGAAATATCCCCCACGCATCTTCACAAAGTCTCCAGAAACATAAAGCCTACAAACTTGATATTTGGCACGTCTGTTCCTCTTGACTTCTAGGTACTCACTAAGAAAGGATTTTTCAAAATGACCACCAGAGCATTAGTATTTCCTATATTATTATTAACACGCTCTGATGCTAAGGAGCTCTACTCCCCCTCCCCACCTGAAAAGAAATCTCTTCCAAATGCAAAACACAAGCAGAGGAGAGGAGTTTTAGTTTCAGTTTTACTTTCACAGCAGCAACCAGCTTTAGTAGAGAACAGTTGAGCTAAGCCATGCCCAGGCTCCTTGCTATCTCTTTCTTGCTCACACAGCAAATACTATTCCGTTTCCAAACAACCCTCAACTCTCTCACACACTAGCAGGATACTAGCCAGTTGGATGCTGGTAGGCAGAATTTTTTCCCTTTATTTTCCTCCCCAAAAACTAAGCCCAACCATGTACTTTCATAGTGAAGCACGGGTATCGAGCTAGTAGGTAGATAAAAATGTCAAATCCCAAAACATCTGGCACACCACTTGAACACCAATGCCACTGACAAAATCACCATCAATTGCAAAAACAAAACAAAAAACAAAAAAACACAACCCAGCCCCAAACATCTTCTCCCAAATAACCTTCCCCAAAGACCCTCACCCCACCCCATTCTGGTTTAGCCCAAGGCAGATCCCAGCCCTTTTGCAACCTGCCAATGCTTCTTCCCCACTACAAGACTTCTTCCCAAACAAATGGTGTCCTCCCTCGCCCATCCAACACTGGAAATTTTAAAGAAGATCATTTGTCTGAAATGGTATAGGGTTTCCTGCCTAGGCAGGGGGTTGGACTAGAAAACCTCCAAAGTCCCTTCTAGTCTAGTGTAGTCTATTTTCTATTATTTTCTATTCTATTCTAGTCTTCATTCCAATATTCTATTCTATTTTCTCTTCTCTTCCCCATCAAGGCGCTTCGCTTCCAGGACTCAACCACGGAACCTTTGGTGGCCCAATTCACATAACCCCCCCTCCCCCCCATCCCTGGGTTTGATTCCTGCATCAGGCGACCCCCACCCACGGGGATTCCACGCCGGTGAAAGGCCCAGCATCCCAAGGGCTCACCATCTCTTGGTGGCTTATTCAGCAAACTCAGTTTAAGTGTGCTTACGCTTCGACCGGTGCAGGGACCCTAGGCAAATAAAAGGGGGGGGCTACAGTGTCCTCATTTGCCCCCGTTTCAGTGAACAGCCCCCCATTTGTTCCCCAAACTTACCCCCGCTTGCTTTTGCTACCCCCCGAAACGCGGAAAAAGGAGAAAAAACCCCGCGGCGCTTGACATTCAACCCACTTCCGGGTGCTACTGGATGGTTTCTAGGAGACGCGGTCCGCGCCTCAAAGACGTCCGTCCGGGCCGTCCTTTCCTAATAGCCTTCCGGCGACCTCCTTCGTTTGCCTACATTGAGTTCCGCCCCATCGAGCTTCCCCTTCGCGAAAAGGAAAGAGGCGTTCCCTGTTGCTCTGCAATTCGTATTTTTTGAAGATGATCCCGCTGTTTATTTTAGATTTTTACTACTCTTTCTTCGCTCTCACCAGCAATTCGATCCATTTTTATGGCAAAAAAGCTGCTCTTTTAGTTTTGCTCAAACTAAAAGTCCCCCCACCGTTATTGTTATTGATAATATCAATAATAATAAAGTTAAACAACAACAAAATATAATGTCAAACATTAACAATAAAGGTGGGTCGTTACGCTGAGTTTTCCACACGTTGCCCCTCAGAAACAAATCCACTGAAAGCAAATAAAGAAACGTCCCCTTTGGAGAAGTTCAAATGCAGTGTTTCTCAAATTTGGCAATTTGAAGATGGCTGGACTGCATTTCCCAAAATTCCCTAGCCAGCTGGCTGGGGAATTCTGGGAGTTCAAGTCCAAATGTCAAGTTTCAAAAAGAAAGAAGATCAATAACATAAAAGTCACACTAGATCATTCAAATTGGTTAAAAAAAAACATTTCTGAAAATACTCAAAGATGTTTTCTTACAAATACAGAACCACCAGGACTGTTAAAATTTTTACTTTACATTTCTTACCATAGTGAAAACAAGGAACAAACTGTGACTTTGTTCTTAAGTAACTTGGTTTTGGCTTGAATGGTCATTTGTAGCTTATAGCAATAACACTAAACTTATATACCGCTTCACAGGGCTTTACAGCCCTGTCTAAGCAGTTTACAGAGTCAGCATATTGCCCTCTAACAATATTAAATTCATATGTGCATTAATTACACGCCCCCATGCATATAACCATAGAATAGAATTTGCAAATTTACCCATGTACAGGATATAATTTGATGTCACGATATGGACACTACAGCCACAAAATTTCACTATCAATCTACACACACATGAAATGGGGTTTCCTTACATCAGACATGAATTTGGCTGTCGTTTCATACTGACCTGATTAAATGTACAGTAAGTAATGCAGAAAGTGGAAGCTCTGGTAGCGGCATTTCAGATTGCCAAATGCTTACTGTACTAAGATCTTTTGCTCTGCAAAGCGAAATTAACCGTTGCTGTCCACACCCTGGGAAGAACACAGAGCTTCCTTTCAAAGCAAGGTCTGCATCTTCCAATTTCCTGATAAGCTTCATGCCATCTCAATTTATATTTCTTTAAGGATTAGCCTTATCTGCCTCCAAAATATTTTATTGGAAGCTGATAACTCTACAGAATGGCTCAGAATCTTCCCGTATGCAATTTCCCTCTTTAATATCTGTCTTTGGTACCGTGACAGTATGTTTTTTATTATAAAAGACAGTCTTTCATTTCAGGAAGTTATCCTTTAGATTTATTTATTTTTATTTATTATTTATTTTTCAAAAACTCAACTTTTGTCCTTTACTGTGGTCAATTTACTGGAGAAATGGTACAGTGCAGTCTGGCTGCAGAAATCCTTTCTAATCCTTGTTCCTTATAACTTGTTCCTTATAGCTTTTAAAACTTTTTTAGATATTTTTTAATTAGAATACAGACTTTTTTAAAGATTTTGTTCTTGAATTTTTCTTCGTAAAGCAAAGTTATAAACAAACATTGCTTTTATACTTTCTTTCAGATTTGCTCCTTCTTCAGGTTTCCCCTTAATTTTTTGCAAGAAAATATGCTCACTATACTTTTTGGAGAAAACAAAATGTTAACAGTGTATTTTTATCAAAACTTTGATGGGCATAAACATTCAATCTTTGGGATGAAAAATTCCCCCCTCCCCTTTATATTGGCAATATTCATATTATATCAACTTTTGTTTGTTTAAGTTTAAATTTATATAGCTGCCCATCTCACTTGTGAGACTAGGCAGTTTACAAGTTGAAAACAGCAAAAAAACCTGGCATAAATAAAATGAAAAATAAATCAACAGATAAAAACACAGAAGAATACTCTTACAAACTTACAAACAATCCAGCTACTTTCAAGCCTACTATATTTATTTAAGCTTCAATACTAGCTTATTCAAACAAGTGGCTTACACAGTACAACTCTACAATATTTGTTTAACATAACAAAATATAGGTACAATGCAAATCAGGTTCATGCTGGCTGAGGAATTCTGGGGTTGAGTCCACTCATCTGAAAACTGTCAAGGTTGAAAATCATTGTTCTAGGATTGCTACCCTGATCTGGAGTTCATGGCTGAAAAGCCCATCTCAAAGATAACATCCCCCTTGCCCAGCCAGGTTTCAATAATACATGGAAATTGGGATTCTCTTCTGGTCAACTGTCTGTTCTGTAATTTGCCAGTTCCTCCCATCTCCTTCTAAAAATCCTCTACATACTACCACTCAGAGCCCTCCCAGAAAACAAGTCCCAACATGCTGGCTAGGGAATTCTGGGAGTTGAAATCCACAGGTCTTAAAGTTGCCAAGATTTATGACCCCTTGCATAAATCTTGCTTGCTTTCTCCCCATTCTATGCAGATGCCCTTGTGGGCCACAGTCTTCGATTAGGATATTAGTTAGCACCCATCCCACTCTTAGAAAAAAATGAAATATTCTAGGAAATACCAAAAAGGCAGAATATTTCCCCTAAAACAGTCCTCTTTAACCTTCTCTCATCTCTACCTTTAAAATCCAACTCTGATTATCTGTTGTCTGTTAATTGCTCCTTTCTCTTCCATTCCATACGTCCTAATCACCACATTAGAGCCACATCACCAATCACCATCATCTTCGATTCACATTCTCCAGACCTAAAGCTAAAAATTGGACATTCTTTCCCTTTCCAGATCAAAATAGTCTATTCAGTGCCATGTTTAAAAAAAAAAAGTCCACTTATCATCCAACCTCCTTTTCCCACGTTCTCTTCTGACATTTTTCTTACTACAAAAAAAAGTCCATTAAGGAAGAAAAAGTTAAGTATTGGACTAACTGTCCATTCAGCACCAATTTCATGTTCTTTCCTTTTGGGTGTCATTTGCTGAGGCTGTTTTCATTCTTTGGGACAGGTCTTCTCCATGAGAAAGAAATCGCTGAAAATTATATTTCCCCCCTCGAGTAGGTCAACGTAGGGTTTGAACAAGTGAATGCAGATTTGATGAGATAATGTGCCAAAGAAATGGGTGCATTTGTAAAAGTAATACAGGTATTTCTCAACTTACAACCATTTGTTTATTCAAAGTTACGACAGCCCTGAAAAAAAGTGACAGTGACCATTTTTCACACTTACGACATTTGCAGAATTACCATGGTCATGTGATCAAAATTTGGGTGCCTAAGAAACTGGTTCCTATTTATGATGGTTGCAGTGTCTCGGGCAGTGAAGGGTTTCTAAAAAAATTTCCTACTGGTTTGGAGAGCTGGCTTCATATGCGTGTGTGCAGGGCTCAAACACCACCCTCTGTATCAACACTAGTGAGCTGTGCTTTTTTTAGCTCAGCTGAGGCACAGCAATCTGCTCTATGCGCAAATCAGCTGAGCTAATAAACAACAGAATATAGGAGAGATAAGAGCGGGGTGAGCCAGAGGTAGTATTTGCCGGTTCTCCGAACCAGTCAAAATTTTCGCTACCGGTCCTCCAGAACCACTTCGAACCAGCTGAATCCCAGAATCCTCTGGTCCCAGGGTCACATGATACCCTTTTGTTCGGACATTCGGACAAGTAAAGTGTGTCGGGGAAGCCAGATTCACTTGATGACCGTGTTATGAACTGAACAGCTGCAGTGATTCACTTAATGACGGTGGCAAGGAAGGTAGCAAAATAGGGCAAAGCTCACTTGAACAGCTCTCTTGTTTAACAACGAAAATTTTGGACTTGAGGTTGTAAGTCGAGAACAGTGGGTGTTCCTATCCTGCCTTCCCTCGAGGTGAATAACTTGGATTGTCACCAGGTATAATGTCAGGATTGTAATGGGGCCTCACGCGATATTTGAAGACTTTGATATCATTGTCTCCACTGTCGGTGACAAAAAGTGACCCGTCTGGGGCACAGGCAACAGCAGTTGGTCTCAGAAGACCTTTCGAAACCAGACAGATTGGAGAACCGTTCCTAGGAAACAGGTGCACTTTCTGATGCTGTTCATCTGCGACTATCATGTTGCCTTCCTTATCGGCACAGAGGCCTGCAGGGTTGCCAAACCGGTGGCCGTATTTGCTGCTGATGGAAGAGACCAGCTTGTGGCTACTGTCATAGAGTTTGACCCCCCCACATTCTTCGCTCACTGCAAATCCCCCGTCGGGGAGGCTGCACATGTAGCGTGGCCCACTGAAGTTGGTGATGGAATGAGCGTTCTGCATTTTGAAAGCTCGGTCCAGGGCAAAGACGTGGACTTTCCCTTCAGTGTAGTCGGCCACCAGTATCCTCCCTGATGCTTCCACGGCGATGCCTCTGGGGGAGCAGAACCTCCCAATTCTGAGCCATTCCCCCTTGGAGAACATGGAGCGGTCATTGAAGATGTGGACGGTTCTGTTCAGCATGTCTGTGACAGCCACCATCCCAGCTCTGGTGATGGCCACGTCCTCGGGTAAAAAGACCTCCTTTTTCCATTCCACACAGGGGATGGACCGAAACACCTGGCCAGAGCGATTAAGAAGGTCCACTCTGGGTGCGTTCTCGGTAGTGAGGTAGACCACCCCATCCGGAGAGCAGTGAATTCCACCCACTGCCCCGTAGTGGTTCCTGTTGGGATTGGAGATCCTCCGAACGAGATCGTCTTGCCGATAATAAAGGTGGTTTTTGATATTGTCGAGGTCATGGCAGATGACCCTGGCTTTCTCCACCAGTTGGTGAACTTGGTGGTCAGTCACCATGCCCATTCCTGGATGGTTGGTCAGGAGAGGACTTGCTTTCTGAAAGGTCGAGTCTGATTTGACTTGTAGGGTATAAACAGTCTTCAGAAGTTTCTCCTTGCGTTGCGTGTCTTCCAAGGTATAATCCATCCCTGGGGGGGGACATCAACACAGTGGTTATAAACCAACTATTTCAGGAGGAGGAGTTCTGAAAGCCTTCTTCTACATTGGGGGTGGGTAAAGGCCACAGTTTTAGATGTAGAAGATTCCAAGTAAAATGAAATTTTCCACTCATATGGAATGTATTTAAAACTGTGGAGATCTTGATTGTTTTCTTGCAGATCTTTCATTACCCAACTAGGTAACATCATCAGTGCTAGAAGTTTGCTTCCTGTTTATATACTCCTTCTTAAGGCCAATCACTTGTATATAAAAAGAGGGCAAACCCCACTCACTTCTAGCACTGATGACGTTACCTAGTTAGGTCAGAAATGTCTACAAGAAAACAGTCAAGCTCACAGAAAACCAAGGAATCCACAGTTCAACTTTGATCTACAAATATTCCCCTCTATCATTACTTAAAGCTAAACCATCATCCCCCTCCCTGCCACCTACCTGTCCTTGGCCCTTCCTTGTTAGAATCTGAAACCTAGATTAGCATACAAGTAATCCTTGACTTACAACACTCTGTAAGGCGATTGTTCAAAGTTACCTGTCAACTCATAAAATATGCCGGAGCCCTGACATTACCATGGTGCTGGGGAAAAAATGACCCACAATTGGTCTTGGAACTTTCGACTGTTGCAGCCTCTCTGTAGTCACACAGTCACAATTCAGGTGTTTGGCAACAGTCGGGCTTTTATTAAGGCTGCAGCATCCAGCAATCACATGATCACCCTTTGGAATCTCCTCAGCAGATTTCTTGACTTGCAAAGCCATTAGGGAGGGTCACAAGTCATGATCGTGTGATGCGTCACTTAATGACTGCCCCAGAGGGGGTATTCAGCGGGTTCTGACCAGTTCTGGAGAACCGGCAAATCCCACCTATGACTGGAGATTTTACAGTATCCTTCCCCTGCCACGCCCACAGAACCAGTTGCAAAAAAAAAATGAATCCCATCACTGGTTTGCACCACTTAACAACAACATTCCCTTATTACTGTCATAAGACAAGGATTACCTGGAGAATGGTCCTAAAATCGACGTGATTCTCACACTGGCGAACAGCCTTTCTTTACCCTCCCTTCACCGCCCGTATAACACCTGATTGAGGAAGCAGAGAATGATTTTACACAAACGGGCTTCACACCAAATCATACAGTTGTATATGTGATCACCCAGCTGCCCACCTCTTCCAGCATGAGTTTCACAAAGCAAATGGCCCCATTTTAATCAAGCAAGCACTCCCAGTTTCATGTACCTGTGGTCCAAGTTGAATAAATAATGTCCTGCTCTTTACCTGAACACAACAGCAGGTTAGAAGGATCTGTTTCTTGTGATACACAAGTGAAATTAGTCACCTAGGGCTTTGTTGTTAGTGACAGGAATTTCCTTTGCTGACCAATACTTATGTCAATAGGATCGTTTCACCCTGTAAACACAAAGATACTCATATTAAACACATGGCAGAAGAATCCTTTATTACATTTAGGCAGCGTAAATTGAAAATTGTAAATGAAATGACATTAGCAGCCTAATATCGATCTAATATTCTGTGCCAGGACTTTGAAACTGGAGTCCACACTTTCTGGTCTGTCTTTTAAGTGTCTTGGGGGAACTCAGCTTTTGGGGCTCATAAATCAAGTGTTTTGCCTTAGTGTGATATAAGAACAGATAGAGATAATAGATGTAAATAGATTATCTATCTATTTAGAGATAGATTAGATAGATAGATAGATAGATAGATAGATAGATAGATAGATAGATAGATAGATAGATAGAGAGACAGAGACAGAGAGAGATGGATGGACATAGATTAGAAATATATATATATATATATATATATATATATATATATATATATATATATATATATATATATATATATATATATATATGATAGATAGATAGATAGATAGATAGATAGATAGATAGATAGAGATTAGATATAGATAGATTAGATGGATGGATGGATAGGTAGGTAGGTAGGTGTATAGATAGATAGATGATAGACAGTCATGATATGACATGCTATAGATAGAAAGATAGATGATAGATAGATAGAGATAGATTAGGTAGGTAGGTAGGTAGGTAGGTAGATGATAGATAGATAGATAGATAGATAGATAATAGATAGATAGATGATAGTCATGATATGACATGTTATAGATAGATAGATGATAGATAGATAGATAGATAGATAGATAGATAGATAGATAGATAGATAGATAGATAGATCGAGATGATAGATAGATAGATAGATAGATAGATAGATAGATAGATAGATAGATAGATAGACAAACAGACAGAGATTTCAAAGAAAGGATAGCTGAGCACAATCTGTGAAAATCCTGCCTTCTTAGAAAAGTATTTATGCCCCTGAGTTTCAGATATATAAATCTGCAGAAACTTTTATTAGAGGAAGAACCAACTATTTGAACATAAAATAATAGAGCTGGAAGGACCTTGGAGGGCTTCTAGTTCAGTCTGCTGATCGAGCAGCAGAACATCCTCTACCATTTCAGACAAGTGGCCGTTACCTCCCGTGACAGAGCACCCACAACTTCTAGAGGCAAGTCATTCCACTGATTGTTCTCACTGTCAGGAAATGTCTCCTTACTCCTAGGTTAGTCCTTCTTTTAATGTTCTTCCACCTATTGCTGCTTCTGCTGCCTTGAGATGTTTTGGAGAATAAGTTGACCCCTTCTTCTTCTTCGTGACAACTTCTCAACTACTGGAAGATTGTTATCGTATCACCTCTGGTCCTTCTCTTCATTAGACTAGACATACCAAATAGTTTGGATGGGATCCAAGAAACCTGATTCAAATTCTTTCCATTATTATAAACTTCAGTAGCTGCCTTAGGCCACCTTCTCCCCTAACATAGCTTGGCAGCAAGGGCCATGTAGTCAAGAAGAACCAGGACTGTAGTCCAGGTGGACGGATGAGGCTTTAACAATGAGAAATTGAATTAATAAGTGATAATTTGATCCCTGCTGTCTGGTAGGTCATAACCCAGGAACTGGCAGAAAGCCAAATTGGGACTTTTTGGATATTCAGAAGGCCATGGGCTGTAGAGGGGCCATTAGTGACTTTTGGTGGCTTCTAAACAGGTTGTGACAAGTCTTCATCTCTGGGAAGGTGAAGGAATGCCTGAGGCCGTCTTGATATGTTTATCTTCGTGATTAAAGCCACAACAGCTCTACAAAAGGTCAGAGTTGGTTGCCGAGTGCCATTGTTTTCATAAAACAAGGAGGAAGCAAAACAGAAACCCAGCTCTCCACCTGGCTGCTCAGCTTACCTGTTGGGTTGAGCTATTGAATTCTCACAACAAAACTAGTTTTGGACGGAAGCATTCAGCTCCGTACCGAGCAGTGAAGATACATTTCTGAGCTAGAACTTCACACATCATTTTAAGCCATAATATGGTTTGGTTGCAATGCATAAGCCCACTTTTGCATCTTGCAAATCCTGGTTGTTGGATTAGCAAGTATGAGAAACGAGGCTATTAATGTTTATTAATGTTAATCTATTAATATTAATTGTTCAACCAACCGTACATTGGCACCATGACATCTTTTAAAGCCAGTGTCTCTCAATCTGTACTTTCCCATTGCCTTCGGACTGCAACTTTGATAATTTTCTGCAATTTTGGCAATGCTTGATGGGAATTCTTGGTATTGTAGTCCAAAGCTCATGTGGAAGATGCCTTTTAGAAATTTATTTATTTATTTTCGAGAGTTGTTTCTAATTTGTAACTGGATGCCTTAGAGGACCTGCTTCAACAAGGCTTCAGGTCATTCATAATGGTTTACAGACTATCTGGATTGTACCTAGCCCAAAGTACAAACCAACCAACCATGTTTTGGGCAAAACATTGCAATGCAAACTCCAGATGAATGCTTTGTTACAGTTTTATCAAATGAGCACTAGGTGGGGCTGTCCAGCCAAGCAATCAAAGAGAAATAGGTAATTGGCCTAAATATTCTTCTTCAGGATGAAGATATTTCTGGAACAAAAACAACTTCTCTGTCATTTGTATTTTAAAATTAGAAAGCTTGCACAAAGCTGAGTGGCTATTAATCATGCCAGGCATGAAAAAGTTTAATTTGGAAACAAGGAGGGAAAGCTGTCTTTCAACATAGGATAATCAACAACCCAACAAATGAGTATGCCTGCCTAAGGCCATTGTTGAGGAGGACTCTAACCCTAACTCTAACCCTAATTCAATCAATCAATCAATCCATCAAATACACCTGGAATACTGCAACCAATTTTGGTCACCATACTACAAAAAAGATGCTGAGACTTTGGAAAATGTTCAGAGGAGAGCAGCTAAGATGATCAAAGGCCTGGAGACTAAAACCTATGAAGAACGGCTGCAGGATTTGGGTTTGGCTAGTCTAAAGAAAAGAAGAATTTGGGGTGACATGATAGCAGTATTCCGGTATCTGAGAGGGTCAAATTATTCTCCAAAGCACCAGAGGGCAGGACAAGAAGCAATGGTTGGAAATTCATCAAGGAGAGGTAACCTAGAACAGGGGTCTCCAACCTCGGCAACTTTAAGACTTGTGGACTTCAACTCCTAGAATTCCTCAGCCAGCAAAACTAAGGATAAATTTTCTAAGGTGATGACCTTGACAAACCTTTCAGATGAATGAATTTCAAGTTCCAGAATCCCCTAGCTTGCTGGCTGGGCAATTCTGTGAGTTAAAGGCGACGCACGCCTTCAAGTTGTCAAAGTTTAAGAAAATTTGCAGCAGGTTTTACAAAGCTTTTCTCACATCTGTAGGAAGTCAACGCATGTTGCTAAACCGCAACGGGGTTTACATGACTTCAGCTCATATATACATAAATCATGGTTGAAGCCTTAGCTGTAAATCCAGCCAACTTGTTAAAACCAATGATTTAATTAATTTAATTTAATTGCATCATGCTTGTCCTCTTCAACAAATCATGTTTCTATAGGATTGCAAATCCAAGTTGGAAAGGTTACAAGTCATATTTCTAAGTTTTAAATATTCAAGCCTCAGTGATGCAGTGGTTAGAAGGCAGTATTGCTGCCTGCCAGCTGCCTGCAATTTGACAGATCGAACCTCATCAGGCTCCAGGTTGACTCAGCCTTCTATCCTTCTGAGGTGGGTAAAATGAGAACCCAGATTGTTGGGGGCAAGAGGCTGACTCTGTAAACTGCTTAGAGAGGGCTGCAAAGCACCGTGGAGCGGTATATAAGTCTAATTGCCAAGTGCGATTGCTGCAGAATCTGAGAACAACTGTTTTCTTAGCAGCACAAGGTGGCCTCCACGGATGAAGGCATGCGAGGTGACTTTCCTTGCTGCCTTAGGTCGGAGCAAAGCGGGCTCCCATCTTCGCTCACCTGAGACCAACCCAGATGCCTATCAACCCTCCAGAAGGCTGGCTATCAAATGCCTTTAGGTGGATCAAATCACCGTGTAATGGGCTGGCTCTGGAGAGGGTTGGGTGTCCGCGGGGCCTGATGCGAGCCAGGATAAGGCCTGAGAGTTCTTCGACCCCTATTCAATTACTGAAACGTAAAGCTAAACTCCTTTGCCTTTTGAACTTGGAGTCTCGTTGGCCTCGTTCGCTCTCCGCCCTGCAGCCCGTAGCGTCACAAAAATTTTTCTCTCCCTTTCGCCTCATTTTACCTCCCTGCCAGCTATGTTCCTGCTGTAGCTTTTGTGTCCTTCCGTTCCAGTTCAGAACTGAGAGTGGCAAACCCAGACACAATGTGCTTAAAGCCTGTTGACCTTGGCTGTGTGGGTTGGGGGTTGGAGTCCAGAATATAGAACAAAATACAGGTAGCCCTCAACTTACAATGGTTTATTTAGTGACCGAAGTTACAACAGCATTGGAAAAAAGTGACCATTTTTCATGCTTATGACCGATGCGGCATCCTTGTGGTCATGTGATCAGAATGGAAATGCTTGGTAATTGACTCATGATGGTTGCAGTGTCCCAGTGGTCATGTGGTCACCTCTTGTGACCTTCTGATGAGCCAAGCCAATGGCAGAAGCCGGGTTCACTTCACAACTTGGGTACTAATTTAACAACTGCAGTGATTCACTTCATGACAGTATTTCAGTATTTGAGGGGCTGTCACAAAGAAGAGGGGGTTAAATTATTCTTCAAAGCAGGACCAGAAACAATGGATGGAAACTTAACCAAAGACAGAAGCAACCTGGAATTAAGGAGAAACTTCCTAACAGTGAGAACAATTAACCAGTGGAACAGCTTGCCACCAGAAGCTGTGGGTGCTCCATCACTGGAGACTTTTAAGAAGAGATTGGACAGTCACTTACTGTATCTGAGATGATATAGGTTCTCCTGCCTGTTGGGGCTGGACTAGAAGACCTCCAAGGTCCCTTCCAGCTCTATTCCTATTCCTATTCCTTTCCTTTCCATTCCATTCCATTCCATTCCATTCCATTCTCCTTTCTCCTTTCCTTTCCTTTCCTTTCCACTCCACTCCACTCCATTCCACTCTATTCTAATGATTCGAGTATGAAAGGCCATGGGGCAAATGTTTTGTACTTGGATTAAGTACTATCAGAATATTACAGGGCTGTAGATTACATGGAGAAATCAGGAAAAAGAAGACAATGGTCACAACTTCTAAATTATTATTATTGTTAACAACTATATGCCCCCAACCAATGTGATGTTGTCCATGAAGTCACCAAGATTTAAATTTCCCTGGAAGAAGACTTTAATTCAAATAGAAATGTAATTAAAGTCAAGTCATTTCTCCAAATGGGAACAAAGGTATGTGTGCCCACCTCTGTAAAGATATGGTATGAAGTGGCACCAGATAGCTTCCTGCTTCTTGTTCAACAGCCTTTGTATGTGGGCTATTTTGAAATTCACCCAAGCCAAACTGAACCTGCATCAACTCCATCCCCGGGAAAAAAGAAGGAGGCATAAATTTAATCAATGAAACTTACCTGCATACAAAGCAGATCTCTTGGATGATTGCAAAACTTCTTGTGTGATCCAGAGAAAACCATTGCTGGCACATTCAAGGGCTATTACTACTGGAAGTCCTCCAGGTACTTATTAATGCATGAAGAGAGAAAAGGCTATTGTTCTCCCTAGTAAGGAAAACTCACCTTTGTTGGCGTTTTGTCAACCTGGGTTCATTATTATGTGACTTGGGCATTTGAACTGATGCATCTGTTCCATAGTTGATTGTCAATTCACCTGGGTGGATTAGCTGAGTGACTGTTCTAGGGGACTCTGATATTGTGAGGTCCTTGGTACTCTCTGACTTTGGTAGTTTTCTTGCAGACATTTTATTACCCATCTTGGTAGCATCATCAGTGCGCGAAAGGAGTGGGGTTTGCAGGGAGGAGGAAGGAGAACTGTAGAGCCCGTGGTGCTCTCTGAGCTTGCAGACATTTCATTTCCCATCTTGGTAGCATCATCAGTGCTACCAAGGAAGGGAGGTTTGTTCTCTGTTTATATAAAAGTGGATTGCCCTGTCAGTGTTGGTGGGAGTGTTCACGGTAGGTCCTGAATATGGGTGTTGTTTACTATTAGACTGTTTGTCTGAATTGGTTGTTCCTTGATTGGGATATAGCTTTCTGCTTGATTTCCATTGATGTGAGCTGCTATCGAGTCATTATTATTATGAGTGCAATCCTTACATTAAAATAAAATACTGAGGTAAGTTTTCCCTTAAATTATATCAATTGGCTTTAAAGGTACTTGTGTACCATATAAAGGGTATACAATGCAGAGAAGATGAAAGACCGGGCAATTTGAGAGCGAGGATATTTAGGGAAGAGTTGGTGAAGGTGGAGATAAACGCAAGGCAGAATTGAAAACATAATATACACAAGATACAATATATATGTAGATGGATCTGTGCAATAACAATTGTAGGTTTTGGTGCAACAATTCCCATCACATATGCTCAACTGTTGCAGATGTTCAACTTCATTTAATGTCTCCTAAAGATTCATTTCTTTTTGCTAAAGGAAATGGACATGAGGAAGATTTAGACCAAGATTCTCTAAAGACAATATTGATCCCCCTGGAACCGATGACTATCCACGATTGGTTTTGATGCTAATATTGTTCATAGTACAATTAAAGTGGTGTTTATCAAACTGGTTTCATAGAATAAATGTTTGGAGGTCAGTAAACAACCTGAAACTTCATGAAGGGGCTAATGAACTGAAGTGCTTGGGGACCCCTGATTTAGATGAATTTGAGAAGAACAGGCATTGGTGCTACTGTGATATTATTTTCTAACAAAAGAGAATCTATATTATATCATCACAGAACAGAACAGAATTACAACGTTGGAAAGGACTTTGGGGGTCTTCTATACCACCCTTCTTCTCAAGCAGGAGTCCCTGTACCATTTCAGACAAAGGGTTGTCCAATCTCTTCTTAAAAACCTCCAGTGTTGGAGCATTTACAACTTCTGGAGACAAGCCGTTCTACTGGTTAATTATTCTCATTGTCAGGAAATCCCTCCTTACTTCTAAGTTGCTTCTCTCCTTGATTAGTTTCCACCCATTGCTTCTTGTCCTGCCCTCAGGTGCTTTGGAGCATAGGTTGACCCTTCTCCTTCTTTGTGGCAGCCCCTCAAATATTGGAATGCTGCTATCATGTCACCCCTAATCCTTCTTGTCATTAAACTAGACATACACAACTCCTGCGACTCTTCTTTATTTTTAACCTCCAATCCCCTAATCATCTTCGTTGTTCTTCTCTGCACTCTCTCTAGAGTCTCAACATCTTTTTTATATTGTGGTGACCAAAACTGGAATATTCCAAGTGTGATATCAGTGAGACATTATAAAGTGGTACTTCACAGGAAAATCCCCCATTCAAAACCAGCAAAGAGGCTTGAACATTACATTCCAATTGTTTTTAATTGAATTGTCTATATGTTTGTACATATTTCCAACGGTGGACAATAAATAACATGTGAATGCTCGCTCCCACCCTTTCCCTCTCTCCTCCAAACACCATTCCACATTATAAATAAATAACTTTAGGACACATGTTCTTCGCCAGTGATTGTCAGTGGTTGATAGACACAACAAGCGCAGTGGAAATTTATCCCAGCATTGACTGAAGGGTTACATTTCAGACATGGGTAGAGAGCAAGGAATGATGGGCATATTGTTGGGGCATCACACAATTCAGTCTAATGACAAGGAACCATTATGAAAGCAAAAGAATAGTGTGGTGCAAATGCTTTTATTTTGTCCCTAATTTTTGTGTGCGTTCGTACTCAACTTCAGAAGTGTATTACTGCATTCTGAGCAAAAGCGTTGAATTCTCTTGCTAATGAATGTTAGTTCTGAGTACCTGGACTGAAACTCCAGTGCTACTCACCGAGGTGGCTGGACAGGGATCCTTCTAGGAAGCAAATATTTTTGCAGTGTTCAGAAACATATCAATGAGCACAGGAAACCCCGTGATTCAGGAAACGGTCTTACTATTGTCTAGCTAGAAAGCTAGCAGGTCAACCAGTTTCCCAATTGTCTCTGAGAGATTTTTGCTTCCTTTTCTGTAATCATCTTTTCTCAGAGAAGATGAAAAGTATGATGAGGTCCCATTTAATTGTCCCCTCAAACTTTGAGAAGTCTACTCTGATTTGAGGGCAGAGGTTTTGCTTGGAAAGGTCTAGCGCCATTACGAAAAGACCAGCATGGTTGTGCCTGGAGGCAGGGATGATTAAATCAATCTGCAATGTCCAGAAGATGACCTCTCATGTAAAGAAGCTTGTCAGGAAGGAGAAAAATCTTCGTCTTTGCTCAGAAGTGTGCTCCGCTAGCCTCAACAAAGCTTCAGGCAAAATAAAAAGTAAAAATGGTTTCCCATCATTGTTCACTACTTAGACAATTTATATGGTGAATCCTGGAGAGGAAGAATTTAAATCAAAAGAAGAATTTGAACTCAAGCAGGGGCCAAGAATGGGATCCCTTTAGAAGGACTTGGGCAACTGTTCAGGAACTTAGTGGATTCTGAAAAAAATGTGATTTCTCATGCATGTTCTTTAATTGTTTTCTGCTGAAAAGGCAACTGGGACTGCAGTTAATCCACAATTTATCTTCCAGTCATTTTTATTTGAGTTCAGAGACTGGATTCTTGGCAAAAGGAATGACATCCAGAAATAGCTCTGCTTGATCCCAAGGAGATTGGCATCAGACAATGCATCTTGCTCAACTAGCCAGGGAAGAGTTGGATTGGATCTTCTAAAATGCAAAGACACCTGTCCTTCTGGGGTGGGGGTGGGGGGGGGGAAATAACCTCTCTCTTACTCTCTTTTCCCACCCTGCTCACCTTATCCAGGTCTGCAGAGTAGGGATGCAATGACAAATGCTAATGGAGAAACAGACCTTGCCGAGTTGCATGTCGTTCATAAAACATGGACGAGAAATGCTTTACAGGCCCATCTGGATCATCAAAAGTGACGGGCCAGGGGGTTTCCAGATTTTACTGTCTTGTGACTTTGTACTCAGGGCAAGTGTGAAGTTTTTGACTTTACACCTCACTGGTCTCACTGGTCAAATTGCAGGACAAGGAACATGGACTTGCCCTGCATCTTAGTGGAGTTTCTTCAGTCATGGAAAGTGGTGAGGCTTGGTTGCCACTTGATCTTCCATCGGTGGAGAGCAGGACACTGGAATCTGCCTCACATTTGGTAGTATGATTGTAGTAAGGTTCCATGACATGCCTGAATTCTAGGGGGACGTTGAGGGGAAGCACTTCGGCTTTGATTACAGCTCCCAGGTGGGTCTCAGAAAGGGAATTTTGGATGTTCTTGGAATGGCTCATCTTGATTAGCAGGTCAATGGTTTTGTTCTGAGTCTCAAGGAAACAATCGGATACTTTTTCTAGATCAGCTTCACCCACCTCCAAACCTTTATTGGTGGAACCCATGTCTTTGCCATGCACTTTCTCTCCATGGATGCCAACCTTCGACTCTTTCTTGTCTTGGTGTCCTTTTTCTGGATTTTTTGAAGACCTCTTCACCGAGAGGTCCAAAGGACCTTCATTGAACTTGTTTGCCTTCTCTAACGCCTGGTGGATATGGAAAAGTTCCTGCCGGATTTTGACTAACTGGTCCCTAAGTTGCTTCTGTGCAGGGGTGTCCTCTTTTGCCAAATGTGAGAGCTTCTTCTCCACCTCCTGATACTCTTCTAAGGTTTTCGACAAGTCCCCAATGAGCACGGTAGTCATCTCTTGATCCCTTGGACCAACAGTTATGACTTGATCATCGCTTGGCTTTAAAAAGGGCTGGTCTGAAGCTATATTTAACTCAGAGCTCCCAGTTTTCTCCTGGCCTTCAGAGAGGCTTTCATGAAATTCTATCTGCCACTGGCCCAGGGACTTTGAAGCTTGCATCGGTGTAACTTGCAAACCGCTGCTGGGAGAAGGAGAAAAAGCAGACAGAAGGAAACTATTAATAAAATAGAACAAAATGTTGAAGGAGTGTGTGTAGTCCACTATCTAACCATGATTTAAGCTCTCTTTCCTTGTCTCAAACTGTAGTATACAGAGCAGGGCGGAACAAAACTCTGCAATCAATACAAGCTGGTAATTACACTCCATACAAGCCCAATTCTTATATCCTGAACTTTTTGCATGCTACACAGGTCAAAGCAGACACCACATCATCATCATCATTTCAACAAGAGTCCATGACTTGCCTAAAAGCCTGGAGATTTAGTTGGCACAGCAGAAGACACCAAGAAGAAGACACTAAGGTGGGGCAGGAATATGTGGCTTCACTGTTCCTCATGACGTTCATTGATTTCATACTGTTATCAAATTAATCTGTTTCCTGGGTTCACATGAAAACGTCAGCTATCAAGCCAGCAAGGTCAACAGGGAGAAGCAATCACTCAATCCTAAAAGAAACCCACCCTGACTGTCCTTTGGAAGCACAGATACTGAAACTGAAGATAATACAACAGTGGTGGGACTCATCTCTGTGTGTGTGTGAGTCTGCCTACCGAGATGAGGTGGACCGGTTGCTTTTATAGTGTGGAGACAATAACTTGATCCTCAACACCAATAAGACCAAGGAGCTTATAGAGGACTAGAAGGAACAGATCAGACCTCCAGCCCTTGCTTATCTATGGAGACCGAGTGGAGCAAGTGGCCAGTTTTAAGTTTCTGGGTGTTACCATAAAAGAGGACCTCACCTGGGGTGCTCACATTTGCAGCCCTGGTCAAAAGGGCCCAGCAGAGATTATGCTACCTGAGACTTCTCAGAAAACAACAACTGAATGAAAAACTACTGGTGATCTTCTAATGCTGCACCAGAGAGAGTATCTTAACTTACTGCACCTCTGTATGGTTTGCCAATTGCACAGTGGCAGATATGAAAGCACTCCAGAGGGTTAACATCATTGCCCAGAGGATCATTGGCTGCCCTCTCCGCTCTTTGGAAGAGCTTTAGAGCTCCCGCTGCCCTAAGAAAGTTCAAAACATCCTCAAAGATCCATCTCATCCTGGGCACCCCCCCTTTTTTTTGAACTATTACCATCTGGCAGACGGTCCAGGACAATAAAAACAAGGACAAATAGGTCGAAAAACAGCTTCTATCCCAGGACAGTAGCTCTACTGAATTCTACTGTATAGTACACTGAAGATGGTATTTAATTTCAATGAAGTAAACTAAACTAAACTAAACTGAAGCTCAAAAACCTTGGCCATCTAATGAGAAGAGAAGACACATTGGAGAAGACACTGATATTGGGAAAAAAGGAAGGCAAGAAAAGAGGGATAACAGAGGAGAGAGATGGTTCGATAGTGTCATCAACGCAATGAACATGAATTTGGACAAACTCCGGGAGACAGGGGAGGACAGGTGGGCCTGGCCTGCTATGGTCCATGGGGTTATGAAGAGTCAGACACAACTTAGCAACTTAACAACAACAAATGCATGGAGAAACAGGGTACATCATACCTGGGTGAATATATCTCTTTTTCTGGTATTGTCATATCAGAGCTTGTCAAATCAAGGCCACTCTTGGCAAGCTTCCTCTTCAGGTTACTTGGGGTGACCCCACTATTGTGCAAACAAGCAGCTCCATGGACCTCTGTTTTCTTGAGGCTGTTGGGGAGAAGAGCAGCCCCCTCTTTTATGCCCAGCAGACTCTGGTAAGCCTCAGGAGATGACTTCCTGAAGAGATGGCCAGCAGCCAGCAAGGAATAGCTTTCCCTCTCATGGATCAGCCATTTCTTCTCTTCCTCCTGCAGTAGCAATCTTTTGTGGCTTTGCTCAGGAAGAGGCTCTTCACGGAAACCTTTCGCCCAAGGAAGGCTGGTTTTCAGCACCGGGACTTTCAACGCACCTCCCTTTGAAGGGTCCGTGGGGGTTTGGGGCTGGAGGGGAGCAGGTATGGCTGCAGCAGGCAGTCGTTGAGTATCTGGCTTGTTGGTGGCCATCTTGCTTTCTGCCGAAGTGAAGGAATGCTCGAAAAGCAGAGGGTAGTAGAAGCGTGGGAGGAAAGTGGACCTCTCGGGGTTCTGCAAGGGTTGGAAATGGGCCGAATGGGGGTGCATCAGCTGGGCTGTGGAGGCCAGGAAAGGGAATTGGGCCAAGTGGGAATGGGAAGTGGCCTCACTGGTCACCGAAGGGCTGAAATAGGAGAAGAGGTTCGGAGCCAGTGGGTAGTTGATCCCCAGCAGAGAGAAGTTGAGGCCTTGAGATTCATGGAGGTCCCCATAAGCTGGAGGAGGGTAACAAGGGATGACGTTGCCATCGGCGCATGGGCTCAGAACTTCTGTGGCGCTTCTCCTTTGCCCATTGGCCACCAGCTTCCATTGCTCCATGAAGACTCCGCCTCTTCCTGAACACTTGGAGGGTGTATTGCAATGCTTTGGTTGGGGGTCCAGCTCCACAGAGGGCACCTCCTTTCCTTTGGCCATGTGTTTCTTTAAGGAGAAAACATCTGTGATGATGAAGTCAGGAGCGAGGTCATTAGAGGCCTTCCCCTGCTTGTTTTTCAGCTGAAAAAGGAGAGTGTTCACATCAGGTTCGGTGGCCTCCCCACCAGATAGAGTCCCCTTGGCTATCTCCTTCTTCTCAGTTGTGTCTACCTCCTGTAAGAACCTAGATAACTCTTCTTCTTCCTCCTCCTCCTCCTCTTCCTCTTCTTCTTGGAACTGGCTGGTTTCGTGACTCCTCCTTTCTGAGGAGGCCGTGTCTTCGGTCGTCTTGCCTTTTCCACCATCTCGGTCTGCTTCACATTTGGAATGCGTGGCCTCCATCACCATCGTGTCAAAGGTCTCGGGCTCCTCCTGCCTCCCATGAATCCGAGACGTCTCTGTGGCTTGCAAGAGCCGGAGCTCTGGATGGAGGAGTCCCCCTTTCTTGTAAGGCCAGTCTGACTCAATGAGCAGAGACAAGGAATTCTTGCAGAGGCTGTACTTCATGTGGTTATAAAGGTGCGATTTCTCCATACAAGTGAATGGGCACTGGAAGCACTTGTAATTATAGGGTTTCCCCCAGGGACGGGGGATGTAATGGGGCTTCTTGGGTTTGCGCTCCTTATGCTTGTAGACCGGGGCCAACTTACAGTCTGCTTCATCCTTTGACATGGCTTCCAACCAACCCAAACTCCAGGGATCTGTTGCTGGGCTCCAGGCATTCACCCCTTCTCCCCAGCTTGCTCGGATATTTTCAGCTTACTGTGAAAAGAGGTAAATTGAAAGAGTGCATTTAGAATAGAATAGAATAGAATAGAATAGAATGGAATATAGAATGGAATGGAGTAAAATATGGAATGGAATAAAATATGGAACGGAATGGAATGGAATAGAATAGAATGGAATGGAATGGAATATAGAATGGAATATAGAATGGAATGGAATAAAATATGGAATGGAATGGAATGGAATAGAATAGAATGGAATGGAATAAAATATGGAATGGAATAAAATATGGAATGGAATGGAATAGAATATGAATAATAATGGAATGGAATAGAATAACAATAGAATAGAATAGGAATAAGAATAGAATAGGAATAAGAATAGAATAGAATAGATCTGGAAGGGACCCTGGAGGTCTTCTAGTCCAACCCCCTGCTCAGGCAGGAAACCTATACCATTTCAGACAATTGATTATCTAATCTCATCTTAAAAGCTACCAGTGTTGGAGCATTCACAACTTCTGGAGGCAAGGGGTTCCACTGATTAATTGTTCTCACTGTCAGGAAATTTCTCCTTAGTTCCAGGTTGCTTCTCTCCTTGATTACTTTCCAACCATTATTCCTTTTCTGGCCTTCAGGTGCTTTGGAGAACAGCTTGGCTCCCTCTTCTTTGAGGCAGACTGCTATCATGTCTCCCTTAGTCCTTCTTTTCATCAAACTAGACATAATCAGTTCCTGCAACCATTCTTCCTATGTTTTAGCCTCCAGTCCCCTAATCCTCTTCTCTGCACTCTTTCTTTAAAGAAAGCCATTTAAAGATGTGTGGACATCAACTCCCTGAATACCCTAGCCAGCAATGGAATATATGTGGCTCAGGACTGAACATGTGTGCTCTTGCCCTAAAGGTGCTTTTCTGAAAGGCAACTGGACTTTGTTTTTTTTTTTTCTCTTGAAGATGTTTTGCTTCTCATCCAAGAAGCTTCTTTAGTTCCAACTGAACGATGGAGAATAGAAGGATTTATATTCCTTGCAGCCATCTAGTTGTTAGCACTTTGAAGGTCAGTCATTAGCTCTCTGAGAGTTGTTGAGTTGTTGATCTGTGTCTTCAAGGGTCACCTGAATCAGAGTGCAAATGGTTGTGGAACTGGTGAAAGAACTGTGTGTGTCATGCCCTTGTTGGAGTCTGATTTTGAGGGGGAGATTGAGCAGCTGACAGGGAGTGGGAGTGTGGCTCCAGTGGCTGTGGAAGAAATGGGGGAAGGGCACAGTCTGGCTAAGCATTCAGAGGAAGACCCAGGGCCATCCCCTCTTCATCCTAAGGCATGCAGGGAGGAACGGAGAAGGGAGCAACATGGGTTATGGTGGAGAAAAAGTCCCTGATCCCTTTCATTAGTTGCAGCTGGGAGGATATAAGTGGGGCATTTGTACATAGCTCCTTGCTGGAAGCAAAGCGTGCATTATCTTTGTTGAGGCTTATCTGGGTTTTGGCGTCCTCCCAACTGTGGCTGCTGCGTTATCCTTTGAAAGTCTGCAATTTATCATCCTGACCTGCCATGTTGATTGCTTCATTGTGGTTTGTGTTGGTTTTTTTTATTTCTAATTATCTTTACTTTGGGTTCAGACTGTATTTCTTTCCTTTGTAGACTGTTTTTTTTTTTTGAAGAGTTTGATCTCCAGCCGAGGATAATTCGACATTGGGGCCAAGCTGGAGGCATGAAAGGGAATTTATTCTACTTTTGTGACTTTGATATTTTTGCGTCATGCCCTGAGTCATCAGAGTGTTGTCGACAGGAGACAGGCGGTATTGTTTCATTCTGTTCTCCGCCATTCAGTCAGAAGTGAAGAAGCTTCTTTGAGGAGAAGCTAAACATTTTCAAGGGAAAAAAATATGCACACAAAGTTCAGTTGCCTTTTGGAAAAGCACTTATGGCACACCCATGACCTGGATGACTGAGAATCTCCACTGAAGTTTGTGTTCTTGGTATTCTCTGAACTTGGTTGTACCTACGAGGCACTGTGATGATACTACCAAACTGATAATGTCTAGAGGATACCCAACAAAGCTCTGAGAATATCCAGTACGGTCGTCCTCAATTTATGGCCATGACTAAGACCAGAATTTCAATTGCTAAGCAAGGTGGTTGTTAAGCCACTCATGCCCAATTTTATGACCTTTTGCTATGGTTGTTAAGCGAATCACTGCAACTGTTTAGTGAACCACACAGCGGTTAAACAAATCCAGCTTCCCTCATCGACTTTGCTTGATCAGAGGCCAGCTGAGATCACAAATGGTGATCCCAGGATCCCAGAATGTTGCAACCGTCATAAATGCATGCTGGTTGCCAGTTGCCTGAATTTTGATATCGTGGCTGTGGGGGTGCTGCGATGGAATGTGAGGAGCAGTCATAAGTCACTTTTTTCAGGGCCGATGTAACTTCTAACAGTTGCAAAACAAATGGGTGAAAGTCAAGGGCTATCTTGTAAGCAGTGGTGCGGTGGTTAGAATGCAAAATTACAGGCTAACTCTGCCTGCTGTCAGCAATTCGATTCTCACTGGCTCAAGGTTGACTCATCCTTCCATCCTTCCAAGGTCAGTTAAATGAGGACTCAGGTTGTTGGGGGCAAGAGGCTGACTCTGTAAACTGCTTAGAGAGGGCTGGAAAGCACTGCAAAGCAGTATATAAGTCTAAGTGCTATTGCTATTGCCATTGCCCTTCCTTCCTTCCTCCCTCCCTCCCTCCCTCCCTCCCTCCCTTCTTTCCAGCCATGGTGGTGCACTGGTTAGAATGCAGTATTGTAGGCTAACACTGCCGACTGCCAGAGATTTGATCCTGATGGGGCTCAAGGTTGACTCCGCCTTCCGTCCTTCCGAGGTGGGTAAAATGGAGACCCAGATTGTTGAGGGCAATTGGCTGACTCTGTAAATGGCTTAGAGAGGACTGTAAAGCACCATGACGCGGTATATAAGTCTAAATGCTATTGCCCTTCCTTCCTTCCTTCCTTCCTTCCTTCCTTCCTTCCTTCCTTCCTCTATTCATTTCCTTCCTTCTATCCATGTGCCTTCCTTCCTCACGAAATCTTCCTTCCTTCCTTCCTTCCTTCCTTCCTTCCTTCCTTCCTTCCTTCCTTCCTTCCTTCCTTCCTTCCTTCCTCTATTCATTTCCTTCCTTCTATCCATGTGCCTTCCTTCCTCACGAAATCTTCCTTCCTTCCTTCCTTCCTTCCTTCCTTCCTTCCTTCCTTCCTTCCTTCCTTCCTTCCTTCCATGGTGCACAGTGGTTAGAATGCAGTATTCCAAGCTAGCTCTGCCGACTGTCAGCAGTTCAATCCTGACTGGTTCCAAGCGGACTCAGCCTTCTGTCCTTCTGAGGTGGGTAAAATGAAAACCCAGATTGTTGGGGGCAAGAGGCTGATTCTGTAAACCGCTTAGAGAGGGCTATAAAGCACGGTGAAGCGGTATAAGTCTAATACCCTATTGTTATTGCATGCAACCACTTCAGCCAGCAGGGCAAAAGCAGTGTTTTTAAAAAGCAGCATCTGATCTTCCTCTTTCTCTCCTTCGTTCCTTCCTTTTGCACTCGTGCAGCTCCCCTTTTATTGTAAACCCCAGAAGGCAGGAGCTCTCCAACGCTTGTTCTGGGGGCCAGGCCGGGTGGGGGAAGCTGCCCTAGGCGTCCTTTGAATTAAACAGCAGGGTTAAAGGCCATTAAGTACAACAAAGGAATGAAAAAACACCCATTAAAGGCAACAAAGAAATGAAAAGTGAACTTTCCTCCACAGCCAGCGAAGGTGAATGGTTCCCGGTTTTGCACAGCACTTCAGCTAATCTCAGACACTTGCTAAATGTCTGCGAGGCAAACACCTAGCTGGGGGGAAAATCTCTCTGTCCACCATGTCAATTTCAATCAGTTTTACTTTGGGGTAAGGCTGTTGAGTTCGGTTTGTCAAAGGCAAGTATTGTGGAAAGAAGAAAGAAAGAAGGAAGGAAGGAAGGAAGGAAGGAAGGAAGGAAGGAAGGA
The DNA here is from genome assembly GCA_033807585.1 of Hydrophis major. Lineage (NCBI taxonomy): Eukaryota > Metazoa > Chordata > Lepidosauria > Squamata > Elapidae > Hydrophis > Hydrophis major. The sequence continues at coordinate 10,029,434 of CM066340.1, read as the reverse complement.
AGGAAGGAAGGAAGGAAGGAAGGAAAGAAAGAAAGAAAGAAAGAAAGAAAGAAAGAAAGAAAGAAAGAAAGAAAGAAAGAAAGAAAGAAAGAAAGAAAGAAAGAGCTATCTATCAAATTTACAGCACATTTTTCTAAAATGTTATTTTCCTTTTATAGAAAATGGTTGGCTGGTGTCATCTTTGCCAACGGCTCATGCATTCCTGATATTCATTTCATGAATGGACAGCTTGCATTTCCTACAAAGCACTAATAGCAGCAGGTGTTCCTCTAACGTTTGTAAAATCTCCTTTGAGCCAAGTTCATCCCCTGTGACTTTGTGGTGTTGGAAGAAACATCCTTCTGGGTTCAGTTCCAAGTGGGAAAAAGACACTGGAAACATGGAAGCTGCTTGGAAAGAAGGTTTAATGGTGGACAGGACCACGTGGCTTGAAGCTCCAAAGAAGGAAGGATGATCACATGCTTCAAGGTGAAGGAAGAAATCAGGAAGAAGGAGGATGGCTGAGAGTCCCTCGGTTTTATGCTCTCGGTTGGGATTTGGATTTGAGCTTGTTTCTAATTGGCTGTCAGACTCCCATGAGGCCATGCAAGGGCAACTCTGTAGGTTGTCCTGAGTCCCAGGCTTGGTTGAGCTTTGCTGGATGATGATGTAATGAAAGGGCTTTGGGCAATTCCTATAGCTCTACCTGGAGATCTTTGTTATGTAAAATATTCTGTGCCAGGCCTTAATGGCCCACCCAAAGGTGAGGGGTGTGTGTGAGTTTCTGCTTCTGAGTTTCTACTTCTCTTTTTAGGTGAAATATTCTGCCTTTTTAGTATTTCCTAGGATATATCATTTTTCTAGGAGAGGGGTAGGTGCTAATTTCCAACAGTGGATACCTACATTTTTCTTGGCAGAGCATGGAAAAGGTACACCACCTTTTCTGGGGTGTTCTGGTCAGCCAGATGCCCAATTTGCACACCACACAATTTCAAAAGTATGAATTTCCCGTGACAACTATTTTTGGTTTATGACTGGCTGAGACCTGCAGAATTAAACTAAGTTTACACTCCACTCCAAATGAAAGCACAGGTGGTCCTCAACTTACAACCGTAATTGAGCCTGGCGATTACGGCCATCAGGCATGAGGGTTGTAAAGCAAGTCATCATGTGACTGACCTGATTTTACAACCCTTTTTGGGGGGAAGTATTTGTTATGCAAACAAGGCACTTGTAAAGCAAGCCCTAAGTTTGTTTGCTAAGTGTCGTGTCCGCAAAAAGACGCCAGGAGTCGGTGACTTCATTCAATGCTCTTTATTTCAAGGATTGGAACCGAACCGGCGAAAAGAAAAAAGCCCGCGGCTTTTATTCTTTTCACCGCGGCGGCCGCGGCCAATGGCAGCGTTTCGAGTCTCCCGCGCTTTGAGCGAGCCAATCGCGGGAGACTCTTAACGAGCCAATCGGCGCGGCTCGCCTGACCAATTAGAAAGCCCCGCGCTTTGGCCAATCAAAGCGTGGGGATTTCGAGTATGTAAATGAGGACAGAACACCCCTCCCCTCTTGGTTCAGTCCTTACGTTGCGTAGTCACGTAGGTAGGCGGAGCTCCGTCTAGTCCTACTTGACCTGCGCAACTCAGTCGTAAGCGGGATCCCGGCTGGAGCAGTCGGGTTTTTGGTTGCTCTTGCTTCTGTGCGAACCGGCTGGTTGATCGGGCCGGTTCCTTCTCCGTGGCTCCCACCTGGGCCTTCCGGGTTGGTTGAGCTACGGGTTTCGCCGCTCCCGCTCGGTCTTTCTGGGTCGGTCGAGCTGGCTTGGCAGTTCTTTTCCGGCGAGGGGTCGCGATGGCTGCGTCTCGGTAAGTACTGCTGGTTTATTTTTTCTTGCGCTTGTTTATCCGGGTATTCCCTCCCCCCTTGGTTTGCGTTTTGGGAGGTGGGTTCGTTGGCTGTCCTAGACCTGAGTTGGTCAATGTGTCGTTTCCACGCTCGCCCGTCCGTGGTTTGGAGCCGGTACGAGCGTGGGCCTGTAATTTGGGTGATGACGGCTGGGATCCATAGGGGGTCCCCCGTCAGGTTTTTTGCATACACGAGGTCCCCGGGTGCGAACGTTCGGTATTTTGTGCTTGAGTCTGGGGGCCGCTCTGGGTTATATGTAGGGTGTAACCTGTCGAGTGGGGACCTCAGCTTTCTACCCATTAGCAATTCGGCTGGGCTCTTGTTGGTAGTGGTGTTCGGGGTTATGTGTTGTATAAAGAGGAGTCTGTTAATTTTTTCTTGGATCTCCCCGTGGTCCATTTTCCGGATGGTTTTTTTGGTAAATTGGACCATCCGTTCCGCCCGACCGTTCGCCGCCGGATGCGCCGGTGCTGTTAGTGCGTGGCGGATGCCCCTTTCCGCCAGGAACTTCTCGAAGTCCAGGGAGGTAAACTGGGGCCCGTTGTCGGAGACGACGACGTCTGGGAGGCCGTGTGTTGCAAAGAGTTTGCAAAGTTCTTTGATCACGGCCTCCGTGGTTGTTGTCTTCATGTCGCTTACCTCCAACCAGTTGGAGTAAGCGTCAACTGTTATGAGGAAGGTATGTCCATTCGTGGGTCCGGCAAAGTCCAAATGGATTCTGGACCAGGGCCCCCTTGGTGTTTCCCACTCCAGGATGGGCGCTGTGGGTGGGCTGGGTCTAGTCTCCTGGCACCGCTGGCACCTAGCTACCCAGGCCTCTATCTGCTTGTCCATCCCTGGCCACCAAGCGTAGCTTCTGGCCAGGGCTTTAGTTCTTACGATGCCAGGGTGCCCCTCGTGCAACATTTCCAAAACCCTCCCCTGTAGTCTGTCCGGAATGACCACCCTGTCACCCCATAAGATGCACCCCCTAAGCAACGAGAGTTCGGTTTGGCGGTTCCGAAATGTCTTGACGGACTCGTCGTTGTCTTTTTCCGGCCACCCTTTTTCCACCCAATGCAAAACCCGCGCCAGACGCCTGTCTTTAATAGTTTCCCGGGCAATGTCTGACGCGGTTATGGGCAGGTTGGGTAGGGTCTCGATGCTGAGGGTGGTCGTCGTTGGTGCTGGGTCAGGGTCGGAGTCCGGTAACGGCGAGCGGCTCAAAGCGTCCGCATGCGAAATCTTCTTACCCGGTCTGTGTATGAGTTCGTAGCTGTAGGCCGCCAGGAACTCGGACCACCTTGTCATCCGGGGAGACAGAATGTTCGGGGTGGCCCAGTTTCCTGCAAGGATGCCCAGCAACGGCTTATGGTCCGTTATAATGGTGAAAGGTCGGCCGTAGAGATATTCGTGGAACCGTTTTATGGCGGCAACTATAGCCAAAGCCTCTTTGTCCAGTTGGCTATAGTTCCGCTCTGGTTTGGTTAGGGTCCTCGAAAAGAACGCGATGGGTGCTTCTTTTCTGTCAGGAAGGGTATGGCTGAGGACAGCGCCGACGCCGAAAGGTGATGCATCGCAAGTGACGGCCAGGGGCAGGGTTTCGTTGAATTGAATGAGGACGGCGTTGGAGGTGAGGAGGTCTTTAGTTTTTTGGAAGGCGGCTTGCTCCCGTTTCCCCCAAGTCCAGGTTGCCGCCTTATCCAGGAGCCTATGCAAAGGCTCCGCTGCCGTCGCCTTTTGGGGTAGGAAAACATTATAAAAGTTCAGTAACCCCAAGAATGCTTGTAGTTCAGTTTTTGATTTAGGGGTGGGGGCCTCTTTGATGGCCTTGACTTTTTTACTTGTGGGGTGAATGCCGTGCCGGTCTAGGAGGTAGCCCAAGAATTCCACTCGTTCCGTGCACAGTTGGCATTTCTCCCTTTTTACTTTAAGTCCCGTTACTTTAAATTTAGTTAGGACTTCTCTGAGTCGGCTTTCTAATTCGGCTTCGTTTGGCGCCGCCACTAGAACGTCATCGAAATAGGGTACCACCCCCTTGATGCCCTGCAACAACCGCTCCATCAGGCTCTGAAAGATGCCTGGTGCCACGCTGACTCCGAATTGGAGTCGGTTGCACTTGAAAGCCCCCCGGTGGGTAACGATGGTCTGGGCTTCCGCCGTTTGCTCGTCGACCGGCAACTGTTGGTATGCCTGGGCGAGATCGAACTTGGCAAAGACCCTGCCCCCTCCCAGTGAGTGCAGTAGGTGTTGCACGATTGGGACGGGGTAGGCGCTTTGTTGCAGCGCGCCATTTAGGGTGGCCTTATAGTCCCCACAGATCCTCACCGACCCATCTGGCTTGACCGGGGTGACTATGGGGGTCTCCCACCGGGCATGGTCTATGGGCTGCAATACCCCCTGTTTGACGAGCTTGTCAATTTGCTCGTCTATCTTAGGTTTTAGGGCGAATGGCACCCGCCTAGGTTTCAGTCGTTTGGGGGGGACGCTAGGGTCTAGGTCAAACGAGATAAGGGGCCCCTGGTACTTGCCCAGGCTTCCGTCGAAGACTTCTCGGAACTCCTGGGCTAGTCGCTGTTCCCAACCGTCGTCGGTGACGTGGTTGACTCCCGTAAGAGTGATGTCGAGCGGGGCGAACCATTGTAGTCCCAGCAGGCTTGGGCGGTCGCGATCGACGATTGTGAAGGGGAGTTGTTCGGTGCGCCCCTTATATGTTACGTTAAAGTTTTTGGTGCCCACTACCGGGACGCGGTTTCCCTGGTAGTCCTTTACAATAAGTCTTTGGCTGTCTACGTTCCTCCTTTGGAGGGTAGGCACCAACCGTTTTATCTCGTGCCATGCAATCATGGAGAGGTAGGACCCGGAGTCTACCTCCATTTTGCACGGCTGACCCTCGATGTGAACCTCGACGTGGACTTTTCGGGCGCCATCGGAGATGGCGTGGCCGATGGTTACCGTCTGGTGGGTCTCCTCTCTCCGCCGGTTGTCGCCGCCTCTCGAGGATCGTCCGGTCCGGTCCCATTGGCTGTCCGAGTGGCGATCTCTGGGCCGGGGCGGTGGGCTTTCCCTTCTCTGGTCGTTTTGGTCCTATCGAGGTGGACTGCGAGTTTTCTTCTGGCGGCAAACCCGGGCGATGTGCCCCTTTTTTTCGCAATGCCGGCAGATGGAATCAAAAAACCGGCATTCTGACCTGGGGTGGTCGCCGCCGCAACCGGCACAGTTGGTCCTCGACCTACGACCTCTGCGGTTCCGTTGGTCGCGCCCCGTCTGCAATCGATGTATGTCTTCTTCGTCTTCGGACGTGCTGGATGCAGAATGGAAATCGCCGTGGTGTGTGGTTGTTTCGGTTTTCCGTTCGGTCGACCTTGCCGGGTTGTTGTTTCCGCCGCGGTCCTTCGTGTCTGGTTTGCGCATGCTGTCGGCGGAAGTACGGGTTGCTTCTGCGGCTGCGGCTGCGGTGAGGGCGTCTGCTAAGTTGATGTCGCCCTTAGCCATCAGCCGGCTCTGGAGCGCGGGGTCCCACAGGCCGAGCACGAATCGGTCTCTCAGGAGGTTGTTTAGGCTGTCAAATTCGCAGAGCCCCCCTAGGCGCCGCAGCACGGCGACGAAGTCGCTCAATTTCTCACCCGGTCTCTGGTCCCGCCGGTAGAATTCGTTGCGCCGGATCAGGATGGGGACCTCGGGAGCGTAATGTCGCCGAAGGATAGGTTCGAGGACGTCCCAATCCATGGCGGTTGCGTCGGCGGGCTTGGCCAATGCTTTGGCCATCTGGAAAACTTCGGTTCCGCAATGGGTGAGGAAGACGGCGCGTTTTAGCGGGCCCGAGGCGTCCTTCATGCCGGTGCACTCGAGGTACATGCGGAAACGGTCGGAGAACGATTCCCAGTCCTCGGTGGCGGGGTTGAAGGGGGCGGGCGGTGCGATTTTCGCCATCTCGGTGCTAAGTCTGGCTTCCGTCGGACACGGGGTTCGGTTCAGGGTCTGAATCCCATGCTCGTCGCCAGTGTCGTGTCCGCAAAAAGACGCCAGGAGTCGGTGACTTCATTCAATGCTCTTTATTTCAAGGATTGGAACCGAACCGGCGAAAAGAAAAAAGCCCGCGGCTTTTATTCTTTTCGCCGCGGCGGCCGCGGCCAATGGCAGCGTTTCGAGTCTCCCGCGCTTTGAGCGAGCCAATCGCGGGAGACTCTTAACGAGCCAATCGGCGCGGCTCGCCTGACCAATTAGAAAGCCCCGCGCTTTGGCCAATCAAAGCGCGGGGATTTCGAGTATGTAAATGAGGACAGAACACTAAGGGCTGGATTTTGCTGGAAACAGAAGGCAAAAATGTCATGGATTAAATGCTGCAAATGGCCATAAATGTAGACTGGTTGCCCCAGCACCCAAAATGCAGTCGCATGACTGCATTGTGTGTGTGTGTGTGTGTGTCATCCTTCAAAACTTTGGAACCAGATCATCAATAGCTTCTGAAGGCTCTGTTACTTTGAAGGTTCATTAAGTGACTGTGGTATAAGTTGAGGACTCTCTAACCTTCCCCTAGGACTAGATGACCTCCAAGGTCCCTTCCAACTCTGTTATTCCATCTTCATTTGGCAGAGTAAATTCAAAAGGAGCAGGACTTTATGGCAAGACACAGATGGAAAGCAATGAAGACAGGGGTGTGATACGTCTTGCTTTTCCTAGAGAACATGGGGAACCTAGAATATCGTGGTTGCTCTTCTCGGCACTCTTTCTCCTGCTCGAGCCGGGGTTGGACTAGAAGACCTCCAAGGGACTTTGGAGGTCTTCTAGTCCAACCCCGGCTCAAGCAGGAGAAAGAGTGCCGAGAAGAGCAACCATGATGATTAGGGGACTGGAGGCTAAAACATAGGAAAAATGGTTACAGGAACTGGGCCTGGCTAGTCTAGGGAAGAGAAGGGCCAGGGGAGACAGGATAGCAGTCTTCCAATATTTGAGGGGCTGCCACAGAGAGGAGAAAGGGGTCAAGCTTTTTCCCAAACAAGGAATAATGGATGGAAACTGATCAAGGAGAGATTCAACCTGGAAATAAGGAGGAATTTTCTGACAGTCAGAATGATCAAGTGATGGAACAGAAGATCCCTTCAGACATTGTGGGAGGCTTTCAAGAAGAGACTGGACTGCCATCTGTCAGAAATGGTGTAGGGTCTCCTGCTTGAGGGGGGGTGCGGATTGGACTAGATGACCTGCAAGGTCCCTTACCACTCTGTTAAACCCTATACCAGGGGTCTCCAACCTTGGCTCCTGGAAGCCTGGCGGACTTCAACTCCCAGAGTTCCACAGCCAGCAAAGCTGGCTGTGGAATTCTGGGAGTTGAAGTCCGCCAGGCTTCCAGGAGCCAAGGTTGGAGACCCCTGCCCTATACCATTTCAGACAAACGGTTGCCCAGTCTCTTTTTTTGAAAGTCTCCCCTGTTTGATCATACAGTAGCAAAGGAGGATGCAAGAGGCAAAACTGAGACCCTGGAGCAGATCTGACCACCTTAAAGGTCTCTTTTGCTCTCCGTAGCCTGGGAAGCAAAATCTGGGGTGGGGGGGGGATTCTGCTCCAAACAGATCTTCCCAGATTCAAAACAGGGGTCGGGTAGCTCGCTCGGCAAATCACTCCGCCGACCAGCAGATATTCTCTGTAGCTCTTCTCCACCTGCCACAATGTGTTATTTCCGATGGGTAAAGGAGACAAAGCATTTTGGGGTCGTGTCCTGGGGGTGGGCAATGCCACGTCAGGGCTTTCCACACCTGTGCAGGGGAACTGCAGGATCCCTTTGCCACGAGCGGCCTCAGAATAGGGGGCAAAGGAGGACCAGGGAGCGAGGGAGTGGAAGCAGAGAGGAACGAAGAGGCAAGAACTGAATAAGTAAACAACCTGTCCGCTAAGTTCTCACTGGCAGTGTTGTAGCTTGTGTGCGATGCTACATATTCAATTTCTTAATGCACATAACGCTTCCAAGCTTATTGCTTGTCTCAACCCCCCAATGCTGCACTCATGAATATCAAAAGGACCCATTTAATCATAAAGACCCTAAACTCAAGTAATCTTATCTTTCCTTTCCCTTCCCTTCCCTTCCCTTCCCTTCCCTTTCCTTCCCTTCTCTTTCCCTTCCCTTCCCTTCCCTTTCCCTTCCCTCTTTTATTCTTTTCTTTCTTTCTCTCCCTCTCTCTCTCTCCCTCCCTCCTCTTTTTGAAGACCCATCAACCAAACTCATGTTTTGCAGGGGACAATCATACATGGAATTCAACTCCCAGATTTCACCAATCTGTATAATGACTGGGAAATTCTGGGAAGTGATGTTCATATATCTTAACATTGGCAAGGTTAGGAAATACGGTTCTAGAGGATCCCAGGTTGTTTGTCTAGTCCTAACTGGGGATTCATTTTTTTTACGGCCAGTTCTGTGGGTGTGGCTTGGTGTGTATGGCATGGCTTGGTCGGCATGGCAGGAGAAGGATACTGCAAAATCTCCATCTCACACCACTCTATGGGAAGATTACTGCAAAATCCCCATTGCCTCCTCACCCCACTAACCTGCTTTCCAGCTCCCTTCTCCTGTGCAGGGCAACCAAAGAAGACCCAGCCAATCAGCTGAGACTCAATGGGAGGCAGAGAAGGGATGCGGATGGGGCCAGTCAGAGGTGGGATTGGCCGGTTCTCCAAACTACTCAAAATTTCCACTACCGGTTCTCCAGAACTGGACTCAGAACCGGCTGAATATCACCTCTGATATCACTACATCTTCAGCCAAAGCATCTTTTACAACTGAAGCTCAACATCAGCTGTTTTTTTTAAATGTTATCAATAACATTTTCCATCCAGTTGCTTTGGCAGCTAGCATGAGTAATCCAGTGGTTCTCCAGATGTTGTTGGACTATAGGCCCCATGTTCTGTCTTTTAATTGCTGGCTGAATATAAAGACAGTCAGGCAAACTCTACAAAGGCCTTACATGCAAAGTTTCTTTATTGGGTCACAAGGCATCCTTGAAGTCTAAATCACGGTTATGTCGAGATCCATCTAATGTCCAATCTTTGCATAGCTGACTTCATAAGCGTGAAATTATAGCGATCTTCATCCCATAACGATGGAGCAAAGGGTGAGACACCAGCACGGGGCTGGGGTCCAAGCAAGAGTAAAGGAAACTCAACCAAGGGTCAGTTCAGTGACCAATCAGGATTACAGATGTGACCACGTGACATGAACTACATTTCCCATGATGCATTAACTATATTTACCATGAGGCATTGCCTTAAGGGGACAGCGCCCAATTCCCAATTAACTATTTCAATTCCCAATTAACTATATACTGTCTGGACAGCACACCCCATCACAAGTTGTACTGGCTAGTGTTGATGGGAGTTGGAATCCAAGAGAAGGGAAGGGAAGGCCTCATGGTTTGGTGTTCGATGGGAAAATTAAAGAAATCCCCTTGAGGAGAGATCTCCAAACTTGCAACTTTAACCCTGGCAGACTTTAACTCCCAGAATTCCCCAGCCAGAGTTGAAGTCCGCCAGGCTTAAAGTTGCCAAGGTTGGGGACTCCCTGCTCTTGAGCACATTTCCTTCAACAAATGTGAGATACAAATGTTGAGAACAGGCCTTTGTTACAGGAATCCACCTGGTTCTTTGAGGCAACAGGCTGTACATTTCCTTGATTTATGTAGTTCTTAAGGTTGAGAAGAAACTTGGAGGTTTTTCTAGCCCAGAGTAGGAATCTTCAGGCAAATGCAATTAATACAACGCTTCCCATTCTATTTCATAATATATAGGTCTCCAGCTTCATGAAACAACAACAACAAAAAAAATCCCACACCATCTGGTGGAATTTAATGAAGGACTCGAGGCTGCAAGATCTCCTCTGATTTTTAAAATGGCGCAAGAACATTGTTGCAAGAAAAAAAAAGTAAAAAATATGTTCTCCTACAATGTCTCTGACTTAACATACGATGACATCCCTTCCCCCTAGGTCAGGGGTGTCAACACATGTCATCACGGCAGTGTCATGTGACGTATCGGGACTTTCCCCCCCCTTTGCTAAACCGGTTGGGGATGGGGCCAGCACATGACACATCTGGCCTGCGGGCCACAAGTTTGACACCCCTGCCCTAGGTAGACCAGATCAGGAAATCAACTCCACAGGAAGGATAAAACTACCATGCTTCCTCGAAAATAAGACCCACTCCTCCATCCCCACCCTGGCTTAATTTTTACCTGTGCACTCTGGAGTGGGTGGGACCTTAATTAGGGCTTATTTTTGGGGGTAAAGCTTATATTGGGCACACGTGTAAAAATCAAGCTAGGACTTAGTTTCAGGGTAGGTCATATTTTGGGGAAAACAGGGTATATTTATTGAACTGGCTGTCATCCCAGAATTTTGCATATCTGTTGGTGCTGGAAATCCTCTGAATCTTTATGTTGCAATGAATCGGGTATGTATCTGTCTGAGCCACTTCTCAATATTATCTCGTTGCTCTGGACTTAAGAGATATTTTATCCTCGTTGTCCTGGCCACGGAGCTTACATCTGTCTGCCAAGGTCATCTTCCTTACAGTCTACCCCACAAATAATGGTGATTCCCCACAACTGTGTGTATAAATCCATGGATTAAAAACATAAAAATAAATCTTGGTTTAAATTGCACAGAATTTGGAATTACTGCAGACTCTCTACCATCCCTTTGAATTACTGACAAAAATGATTGGTCGGTCTGCAGCCCCTGAGTGAGGAAGGGTGGAAGAGGTGGGAAGGAGAGAAAGAATGGTAAAAGGAAAAAGAGAAGAGAGTCAGGAGGCCATAAAAAGAAAGAAAGAAAAAGATTAAAAAAAAAAAACTGGAACTGGGAGGAGGGTTGAGAAAAAAAGAAATCCCAACAGAAATCATCATCCATCATCATCATCATCTCTACAGGAATGCAAATCTTGTCCTTTTACAATAAATGGGAAACCTTTTCTGAGCTTTTTGCGAAGCATGGGGAAAAAAATGAAAGGGTGATTTCCAGATTTGAGATGAGAAAGGGTTGAATGTGATTACTTTAGAAAGGAACTATGTCCTATTAAAGAGGAAGGAGAGCTAGTAAGGTTGCAACTATTGAAAGAAATAGCAACTAGCATCTTTTATTCTTTTTCTTTTGCTCTCTTCCATCTTCTGCGCTTTTTCTTTTATCTTTTCTTTTTAAACTTTTTTTTTTTAATTTTCGTGTTTATTTTTTTAAGGCTGAAAAAAAAAAACTAATTAAAAAAAAAAAGAAAATCTACTGGAATGCAAGTCTCCTTACCAAGTGGCCACTGGGCACTGACCAGTTGAATCCCGTAATAGCTGCTCTTCACATGAATTTTCTTTCCTTTGGATTCTTGGTTTTCAAAGGCAGCTCTGGCTGGAGGCTCTTCAGAGGAAGGATGGTTTCAAAGCGAGCCCCATCTTTTACAAAGCAGGACACTGCAAGAGAAGGCAGGAAGGTAAGGAAGGTCCTGTTGGGCTGAATTAACTACTATAGCTTCTACACAGTGTTCTTCAGGTGTTCTTCGATAGGGTAGCCAATCAATACAAAAGTTGCAATGGTGCTTCTAAGTCTCAGCTCATCTCCGAAACAAGAAGTTCAGAAACTTCAGAAGTTAGAGGAGACCATTAAATGAAGCCTTTGTTAGCATAGCTGCTAACAAATGTCAGGTGTGATTGGGGGTTACTTCATCCCTGAAGGTTTTAAAGAAGAGATTGGACAATCATTTGTCTGAAATGATAGGGTCTCCTGATTGAGGAGTGGGTTGGACTAGAAGACCCCCAAGTTACCTTCTAACTCTTGTTATTCTGACTCCCAGAACTCCCCACCCAGAATTTGGGGAGTTGAAAGTCCACACATCTTAAAATTGGCCAAGCTGAGAAGACATTGTTGTATTGGCTGCTAAAGGGAAGGAAGGCGAGAGTGACTTCAGCTGGGAACTAGGACATTTCCCCAAGTCGTTTTCAAACTTTGAAAGAGACAGCATGGGAAAACCCACAATATCGTTTGGAATAGAATAGGGTATAGAATAGGGTATAGAATAGGGTATAGAATAGAATAGAATAGAATAGGGGATAGAATAGGGGATAGAATAGGGGATAGAATAGAATAGAATAGGAGTAGGAGTAAAATAGAATAGAAATAGGAGAATAGAATAGAATAGAATAGAATAGAATAGAATAGAATAGAATAGAATAGAATAGAATAGAATAGAATAGAATAGAATAACAGAGTTGGAAGGGACCTTGGAGGTCTTCTAGTCCAACCCCCAGACTAGGCAGGAAAACTTACACCACTTCAGATAAATGATTCTCTTCTTAAAAACCTCCAGGGATGGAGCATCTCCCAACTTCTGAAAGCAAGATGTTCCACTGATTAATTGTTCTCACTGTGAGGAAATTTCTCTTCAGTTCTAGGTTGCTTCTCTCCTTGAGAAGTTTTGGATGCTTCATCACTGAAGGTTCTTAAGAAGGAATTGGACAACCCTTTGTCTGAAATGGTATATAGGGTCTCCTACCTGAGCAAGGGGTTGGACTAGAAGACCTCAAAGGTCCCTTCCAACTCTGTTATTCTGTTATTCTATTATATCATCATCAACACCCATAGCAGCTTTAAGAAACACATCTTGAATGTTTAATTTTAATGCTATCAATAACGTCAGGAATTAATTGCTGATGCTCTTCTACTCTCTATAGCTGCAAAGTAGCAAAGGAAGGGATTTTTTTCTCCCTTGTTGACCTTCACTTGCCCAAACTGGCATTGGTGCAGCCTACCCAGGGCTGCCCAAGGAGTAACAGCTTGGTGCAATAAAGGACTTTTCAGCCAGATCAGGAAGAAACGCTTGCTGAGCTCAATCTTTGTTCCGAACAGCTTAGGACAAAAGATGCCCAAGGAGGAAACCAATGGGAAGATGGCCAGATGATACTATCAGGACAAGGATGGTGGCAGCTGTAGGCCTGGGGAGAAAAAGAGGAGGAGGAGGAGCATCAGTGTATGCAAGGATGAAAGTTTACAACCAGTAGATCACTTAAGGGTGAAGAAATTACACCTGGCACGGAGTAGAGGGAGCTATGGAGATGACCTTGGAGAAAGAATCTACAAGCTGTTGGTGCAGAAGAAACATGCTTTAAGATCTGAGAGAGAGGAAAGTATTGAGCCTGTGCTGTTAGAGGAAGAGGGCTCAGAAGATGAGGAGGAGGAACAGGGAATGCCTTCCTCCTCAGGACCTTCCTCTCTGGCAATGCCTTCCTCCCTGATAATGCCTCAGGTTTCAGCAGACAACGGAGAGGAACAGCCTGAGATTAATCAGGAGGAAGGCATATCAGAGCAGCCCCTGACAGAGAGTCAAGAGGAAGAATGTTGGCTTGATCCTAGGCAATGTTGTAGGGAGAAACGTGAGCAGCAACGTAGGAGGCGCGGGAGGGTCAGAGAGTGAGCTGAGTCATTGAGCCACACCCCACAGGGGATAAAAGTGGGCGTGTTGTTGGCTGGAACTTTGTACGGGACAAAGTTTGATCTTACTTCAGGTTTTCTTTGTGAATTAATTTTGTGGTCTGCCTTTTGTGGTCTGTGAATTAATTTTGTGGTCTGCCTGTAATTCTCTGTAAGTAGCTTTTTACTTGTTATCAGTTCGGACTTGGCAAGCAGAGCGTGTTGGAATGCCAAGGACTTTATCAGTTCCAAAGAATTAACTCTGTGAAGTCCGAGCCAGCCTGCCTGCCTGTGTTTGTGTGAGTTTGTACTCTTTCATCTTTTGAGAAAGGAGAAAGGTGAGACGGAACAGGAAACTACAGGCAGTCTTTGACTTACGATTCAAGTGAGCCCAACTTTTCTGTGCCTAAGTAAGACAGTTGTTTAATAAGAGCTTTGCCCTCTTGTACGACCTTCCTTGTCACCGTAATTAAGTGAATCACCGCAGTTGTTAAATTAGTTACGGGGTTGTGAAGTGAATCTGGCTTCCCCATTGACTTCCAACTCTGTTAAACTGTTAGGACTACCTTTATTACTAAGAGACCAAGACTAGAAAGATTAAGTTATCGTAGCCTATTTTAATAAACCATAGCTCTAGTCTTTTTCTTTTTTTTTTTGAAGTCAGTTTTTTTTATCTGCTCTACTTTGTAGGGCCAATCAATCCTACAATTTCCCTCTTCTCTTCTCTTCTCTTCTCTTCTCTTCTCTTCTCTTCTCTTCTCTTCTCTTCCACAAATTGTTGGGCAGAGAAGTTACTCTGAATCTCTTTGTAATACTCTCCTACTTCTCTGGACAAATATGTCTTCTGCACCTGCTGTTTTCCTAAGAGCTTCTGGATTCCAAGGTCTTCTCCTGATTCTCTGTCTGGAATGATTCAGATTTAAGCCCATTTCCTATCACCAAAATTTTCTAGATCAGGAGTCTCCAACCTTGACAATTTTAAGACTTGTGGACTTCAACTCCCAGCTGGCTGAGGAACTCTGGGAGTTGAAGTCCACAAATCTTAAAGTTGCCAAGGTTGGAGACCCCTGCTCTTTGAACCAATTGCTCTTTCTCGGAACAACACACATCCCAGGGTTTTTTCTGATGAGGAGATCAGAAAGCATGAGATCAACTTCTCCCCCTATCCCAAATGGGGATACACACCCCCTTCATTCCCTAACAGGAAATATATCTGCTCCCAGATCATTTCAAGGAGAACTTTCACTGCTCTCCCCTGTGGCAAGTGTTTTCATCCAAGGAGAAGGGTGATTATCTCAATGAAATATCAGAATTGACATTCCTCAAGTCTCGAGTTCAGCCAGGAACCTGCGCCAAGCGATTGGTTTCCAAAATGGGTGGTTTTGATCAGATAGCCATGGGTTCCCAACCTTCTACCCTGTTTTGGTAAAAGGGTTTGGGTGGAGATTTCCACTATCCCGATCCAGTCGGAAGTAAAGAACGGCTGGTTGCAGAGACACCAAGGGAGACCTTTGTGTTCTGAATATCTCTCGGTAGAACTCATAACTCTCCTTTTCCTTCTTTCCAATCCCAGGGAATGCTGGGAAGAGGCAATATAATGGGAAGTCAGGATTCTCTTCGTTTCTCCGTCAACGTGACTTTAAGATCTAACCGAACAGAACTGAGATTCAATTTGGTGTAGTACAGGAAAGATTGATTCCAAAAATGAGCCAGGAGTTGCTTGTATGCTCATGATCCTAAAGCCGTGATGGCAAACCTATGGCATGCGTGCCAGAAATGGCATGCAAAGCTATCTCCGCCAGCGTGCGAGATGTCAGCCCGGAGCAGGTTTACAAGCGGATCATCGGGTAGCTGCCACGCATGTGTGGGGGTGGGCCATGCATGGGAGATGTGCATCCCTGCGCAGAAATGCACGGGGCATACGGGATGCATTGCCTTAAGGGTGCTGGCGCGTGCACACTTTTGGCATGGGAAAGGTTAGCCATCACTGTCCTAAAGTGATGATGATATGACGATGATTTAATCCATTGAGTTGCATCCAACTCTTGGCAATTCTATAAGCCATATCTTCTGATCTTGCACTACTTTGTGTTGTTCTACATTCTGGTTGGGGTCAGCTTTGATGGTGTCCAGCCACCGTTCATCTTTGACAGCCTGCTTTCCTTTTACTGCTAATTCTTCCAAACATAATTGCTTTCCCCAGTGAATTCCCATGCATTGTCCTCTTTTAATGACCCCATAATCCCTTGCAGAGTGGAGTCTGGGCAACTGAATGGAGCTGAGTGTTCACTGGCCGGATGCCCTTCCTGTCACCAATGTGGAGTTTTGTTCAGCTGATATATTCTCATTGTGTCTGGTGAGAGAAATATCTGCCCCTAACTAGGATCCAACTCACAGCCTCCTGATTGTGAGGCAAGAGCTCCCCTTCTAGGCCATCGCACTACTCTAGTGAATTCCCACGCATAATAAGTGAGACACAGTTTTGTGATCTTGCAAATCCTAAAGTACAAGTCCTAATTACTACCATGTTTCTCATGTAATAAGGCTGGGTCTTTTTTTTTTTTTTTGAGCCCCGAAAAAATGGCTAGGCCGTCTTCGGGCACGCATCTTCGGGCACGCAGTGACGGCTTGGATGTTGACCTCGGAATTGGTGGGGCACTTCGTATCGGGGTCAACGCAGGCAGCACCATATCCGGGTGTGCAACAAAAGTACTTCCTAACGGCAAGCCCCCCCACCATTCCACCCCATTTCGCATGTTTTAAATAGGACTTAATTTGAGGGGAGGAGCTTAATTTCATTTCATGCCTATAAAACATGCTGGGACTTCCTATTGAGGGAGGCCGTATTGTTGGAGAAACAGGGTAGCTTCTGCTGAAAACATATAAGAGCAGTTAGGAACAAGCCCAATTTTTCTTCAGTAACCGTGTCTATATAGGTGGGTTCATATCTACAGGTAGTCCCCAACTTACGTTGTGGCTCGGACTTCCACTGCTAAGCAAGAAGGTTGTTGAGTGAGTTGCATCCAATTTTACCACCTAAAAATAACTATACGTTTAGCAGCTGTTCAAAGCTGCGACACCGAGAAAAGTGGCCCTCAACTGGTCCTCACCCTTATGACGCAGCATCTCCATGGTCACATGATTAAAATTCTGGTGCTTGGCAACCAGCTTGTATTGAGCACCGTTGCTGCATCTTGTGGCCATGTGATTTTTTTTTTTGCAATCTGTCCAGCCAGTTTCCAACGAAGTCAATAAGAAAGGAATCAATCCATCAGAATAGAGGGACCAAGGAGGTTTTCTTCCCCCTGCTCAAGCAGGAGAACCTATATCATCTCAGACTAGTGGCTCTTCTCTTTAAAAAGAGTCTCTTCTTTAAAAAGAAACCTCCAGTGATGGATCACCCTCAACTTCTGGAATCAAGCTGTTCCACTGGTTAATTGTCTTCACTGTTAGCAAGTTGCTCCTCAGTTCCAAGGTTGCTTCTCTCCACCTACTGTTTCTTGTCTTGTTTTCTGGTGCTTTGGGAAACTAAAAGTTTACCTGATCCTCCTTTTTCTTCCTTTCCTTGGGGTGGATGGAAGCATGGAAGCCAAAGAGGCTGCATATGGAAGAGAGAAGCTTGGAAAAGTCGAGAGGTTCACACCCACTTCCTGGACAATTCATCCCTAAAGAAGGCAAGGACACCATTTTTCATTCAGGAGGAAACTCATCCAGATTCGCTTCCCCTTTGGAAGGAAACAGGGGAAGCTGAATTTGCTTAACCATCTGCAAGATGATGGTTTTACATTGTGTAAGCCACCTCGAGTCGCCACGTGCAATATATATAAAATAAAATCAATCAATCAATAAGATTCACTTCATAACTGCAGGGATTCATCTAACAACCATGGCAAAATAGTTATAAAATCAGGTACGACTCCCTTAACAACCGCCTGGCTTAGCAGTGGAAATTCTGCTGCCAGTTGAGGTCGTACGTCAAGAACCAGCTGTAACAATACATAAAAATGTACAACAATTGTGTACCTAAGTTCCTTAACGGCTCCTGAGGATACACTGACCTCTTTTCCCCTTCCTAACTCCATGGCCCCCACCCCCCTACCCCAAAGCCCCATCACTGCCTGAGTCCCTTTAAACAGCTTTCTACATTTAATCTTGCCTTTGAGAGCAGGTGCCGTTTCAAGGATTGGGTTAATTCGTAACCCATCAGCAGGTCTGTGCTAGAGATCCTGGGACAGATTGTAGAGGCCTGTTACTTCTGGGGTGGTAGGGCGAAGGGCTCTCTTGATGGCAGGATAAGGGAATTCCCTCGGCACGTTTCAAACCGAGTTTTCATCCTGGAAAGCTTGAAAATTTTGGTCCTAGCTGAAAAACCAGCTCATCCTTTCTCCATCCCAATCAGAGGTGGATATTCAGCAGGTCCTGATCAGTTCTGGAGAACCGGTCGTAGAAATTTTGAGTAGTTTAGAGCAGTGGTCCCCAACCTTTTTTGCACTGGGGACCAGTTTCACGCAGAAACATTTTTTCAAGGACCAGGTAGGGGCGTGAAGGTTCCAATAACAAAAACCTGAATCAAGGCTGGGTGTTTTGTCTCCATGTGGCGGCGCAGTTTTGATGGTTTCATGGCTTCATCGTTGTCTCGTTACCCTTTCCAAAAAAAACCTCTCCAGTGAACTCTGTTTCTGGCTCATTTTGTGAGGGCTAGCTTGCAGTGCTGATGCAGGATAAATACACGCCAAAGAGTCAAGCGCGGAAGTTAGGTGAGGGCAGAAGTGGTTGTCTTTCAAAATAAGACACCCGGAAGCAAAAACGTATTTTTATATATATTTTAATCACGATTATTCATTCTTTGTGGCCCAGTACAAAATGATCCACGGACTGGTACCGGTCTGGGGCCTGGTGGTTGGGGACCCCTGGTTTAGAGAACCGATAAATATCCCCTCTGACAGGCCCCGCCAACCCCATCTCTTCTCTGCCTCCCATTGAATCCCAGCTGATCGGATGGGTCTTTGGTTGCCCTACACAGGAGAATGGAAAGCAGGTTATTGGGGAAGGAAGGGAATGGGGACTTTGCAATATCCTCTCCCTGCCACGTCCACCAAGCCATGCCAGGCCCACAGAACCGATAATAAAAAAAGATTGAATCCCACTGCTGATCCCAATGTAGTTCTCCTTTGGCACAGTGTCGTTGATGCATTGACCAGAGAGATATTTCTTTCCAAAGATTCCTGGATTGGGGTATAATCGCCTCTGGCTGGGTCACTTTCAAAGCTGTTCAGAGGGCAGATTTCTGTTGTTTATATTGTTGAAAGGAAAACTCACTGGGATTGCTGTGCAGAAAAAAATATATAGAGGAAGACGAATAGAAAATAACAAAGTAACAGGATAGGGAGGGACCTTGGAGGTCTTCTAGTCCACCCCCTTGCTTAAGCAGGAGACTCTTTACTATTCCAGACAAATGGCTGTCCAGTCTTTTCTTGAAAACCTCCAGTGATGGAGCATCTACAACTTCTGGTGGTAAGTTGTTCCACTGATTAATTGTTCTCACTGTCAGAAAGTTTCTCCTCAATTCCAGGTTGCTTCTCTCCTTGGTGAGTTTCCATCTGTGGCTTCTTGTCCTGCCTCCAGGTGCTTTGGAGAATAGCTTGACTCCCTCTTCTTTGGGGCAGCCCCTGAGATATTGGAAGACTGCTATTATGTCACACACGTACCAGTCTTTCTCTTCATTAAACTAGACATACCCAATTCCTGCAATCATTCTTCATGTGTTTTAGCCTCCAGTCTCTTAATCATCTTTCTTGCTCTTCTCTGCATTCCTTCCAGAGTCTCAACATCTTTTTTATATTGTGATGACTGAAACTGACTACAGTAAATGCTGGAGGAACGAAGGTGGAAAAGAATGATCAAGGATGGAAAAATAAGCAGAAGGGGAGATGATTGAAATTCACTTGTGTAAATTCTGTGTTGCCCAAATAAGGCTGAAAATAAGGCCTAACTACTTACAGAACAGTTTATCCCTTTAGATTTAACACGTACCAGCAATCTTGGTTTTAGATGATTTCCATTTATGCCTCTTAGTCCGTAATATTTTAAGATTTGCACAGTTAAGAAGCGTGTGCCACATTTTTAGGTGTTATTTTATTGTTGTGATGCAGTCTTTTATCTCCTCTGTTTGATTTTACTTATTTTATTTTCCTAATCATTGGCCAATTAAACTATGGTTTTTTTTTGTTTTTTTTAAGGAAGGTGATGAAACAAAGCTGCAGCTGCCAAGCGGCAGAGAGAATGGATTCAGGCAGCACTAATAATGTTCCGCGTGTAACTACACAGAAACTGTCATCATGCAACACACCAAATCACAAATCAGCCAACTCCATTAGAGCCCAGCAAGCAGCACAAATCCAGCTGGATGCCTGATATACTGTTCGATGTGATCCTGGGAGATTGGGTTAATTGAGCAAATCACTGTTTATTATTTACTGGTGGTTATTTATTTCTCCGTGCATTTACTGTATTCCTACAGTAAAAGTAACAGAGTTGGAAGGGACCTTGGAGGTCTTCTAGTCCAACCCCTCCTCAGGCAGGAAACCCTATATTATTTCAGACAAATGGTTGTCCAATCTCTTCTTAAAAACCTCTGGTGTTGGAGCATCCACAACTTCTAGAGGCCAGCTGTTCCACTGATTAATTGTTCTCACTGTCAGGAAATGTCTCCTTAGTTCTAGGTTGATTCTCCCCTTGATTTGCTTCCATCCATTGCTTCTTGTCCTGCCTTTGGGTGCTTTGGAAAATAGATTGACTGACTCTTTGTGTTAGTTAAAGCAAGGAAATGATATCTTAGGAATGAAGCAAGAGGCAAACTGGTTGGAGATGCCCCAGTTCACACAATGGACTGTTTCTGCATCAATCCTGGAGACAGGAGGGAAGCGACGAGCAAAGGCAAAGAAAAAGAAGGAAAGAGGGGAAGAGGGCAAGGAAGGAAAAAGATGGAAGGAAGGGAAGGAAGAAGAAAGAAAGGAGAATGAAGAGGGAAGAAAAAAGAAGGGAAAGGGAAAGGGAAAGGGAAAGGGAAAGGGAAAGGGAAGGAAGGAAGGAAGGAAGGAAGGAAGGAAGGAAGGAAGGAAGGAAGGAAGGAAGGAAGGAAGGAAGGAAAAAGAAGACAACCACAGAAGGAAGCAAAGAAGAAGAAGAAAGGAAGGAAGGAAAGAAAAGAAAAGTACAGAAGGAAGCAAAGAAGAAAAAGGAAGAAAGGAAGGAAAAAGAAGAAAAGTATAGAAGGAAGGAAGGATGGAAGGGAGGGAGAAAAGAAAAAGAAGAAAAGCACAGAAGGAAGCAAAGAAGAAGAAGGAAGAATGGAAGGAAGGAAGAAGAAGAAAACTACAGGAGGAAGCAAAGAAGAAGAAGGAAGAATGGAAGGAAGGAAGGAAAAAGAAGAAAACCACAGAAGGAAGCAAAGAAGAAGAAGGAAGGAAGGAAGGAAGGAAGGAAGGAAGGAAGGAAGGAAGGAAGGAAAGAAAGAAAGAAAGAAAGAAAGAAAGAAAGAAAGAAAGAAAGAAAGAAAGAAAGAAAGAAAGAAAGAAAAAGAAAAGTACAGAAGGAAGCAAAGAAGAAGGAAGAATGGAAGGAAGGAAAAAGAAGAAAACTACAGGAGGAAGCAAAGAAGGAAAAGGAAAGGAAGGGAAAAGGGAAAAAGAAAGAAATGAAAAGAAAGTTGGCTTCTCAAAGTGATTTAAAGCTGGCATGGGAAGACTTGGAGCTCCTGAAATTAACAAGTTGTCTCATCTCGTTGCAGCCGGCCGTTCTTCAGCTGCTTCTGAAAGACGTGCGTTCCCCGGTCCACACAGGTGATATTATATTAATATGGTCTGAAGCTCTAAGCCGATTGGGGGAAGCTTTTAAAAATGCACGCAAACACACCCACTCACCCACCCAGCGCGCTCTGAGCTAGAGAGATGTGGCTTCTTTGTTCATGGAGCAAAGGAATTCCCAGCTTGGAATTTATAGATTGGCCCCTTTAACTAAAACAACCTCGGGGGCCTCCGGGAAACAAAGCAAGCTTTGGTGGGCCATGCCTTTTTTTTTTTTTTTAAATAAAATAAAAAAGAAATAAATAATAATAATTCTGAGACAAGACAGTCTTTGCCTGGGAGGGCTGAGCCATGAAAAATGTATGGGAGGATCCGGAGATGCTCAGAACAAGCTATCGATCAAAAAAGCCTCTGAAAGCACACAGCTGTGCCAACTTCAACACCCTGATATCAAGCCTGTTTTAAAGTGGGCTTGGAAGTGGCTGGATTGTCCGCATCCCCTTGACTTCAAGCCCTGAAGTCCATGCCAAGAGAGGGATGGGGGGAAAGCTGGCATGGGGAACGGACAAAGAGAGACGAAGGGGATGATTCGACCCCCTTTTGCTTATTCAATTTGGTGGTGCCCTTCATCTCCCCTGTTGGGTGACTCTGGGCGAGGCAGCCCAGCCCAGCCCAACAGGAATAGGAAAGGTGAGTCTCTTCAAAAGAGGTGGCTTGCAGGTCCCTCAGCCAGCTGCCTCTACCTCATCCCTCCAAAATCAGGTAGGGTGAGGTGGACTGCCAAACCTTTTGAAGAAGCTGCAACCTTGAGCTTTGGAGGCTGGGGGCCTTCAGGTTTTTCTATATATCTATACCTTTATCTGTATATACTGTGTATCTGTATCTATTTAATGTGTCTCTCTGTCTAGCTTTCATCTCTATCATTTATCATCTATTTAATCTATCTATCATCTCTATATCTACTTTTATCATCTATTTAATCTATCATCTAATCTATCATCCATCATCTGTCTGTCTATCTATCTATCTATCTATCTATCTATCTATCATCTATCAATCTATTATTTAACTATCTGTCATGTCTATCATTTATCACCTATTTATCTGTCATATATATCTCTAGTTTTATCATCTATGTAATCTAGCTATCATCCATCATCTGTCTGTGTCTGTCTGTCTGTCTATCTGTCGATCTATCTATCTATCTATCTATCTATCTATCCATCCATCCATCCATCCATCCATCCATCCATCCATCTATCATCTATCATATCTAGCTATTATCTATCTGTCATGTCTATCCTTTATCCTTTATCATCATCTAATCTATCTATCTATCTATCAATCCATCCATCCATCCATCCATCCATCCATCCATCCATCCATCCATCCATCCATCCATCCATCTATCTATCTATCTATCTATCTATCTATCTATCTATCTATCTATCTATCTATTCTCTCTGTCTCTGTCTATCTGTCTGTCTGTCTTTCTCTCTCTCTAATCTATCCATCTATCTTGACATGAACAAATAGAAAAACCGCCAGCCCTTACGAGATTGTAGGTTTCTACTTGCAACCTCAGGACAGCTTTGGCTGCCTTCCTGCAAGATTCACCATCCTCAGATCAAATTGCCCATATTTGGTGGGATTTGTTTTTGTTTGTTTTTGTTTTATAAATAGTTGGACATTTATTCCTTGGGGGGCATTTAAAAAAAAAAAAAAAAAAAGGACCCAGTGCTCTCGTAAAATGCTAGGTAGGAATTAAAAAAAAAAAATCTTTTGCCTTGAATATTTGTTTAGTTATGTGCACCCCACCTTCATTTTATTTTTTTTACAAATATTTGAAGACAAACATACTCAGCGTATAGCTTCCTCCTCCTGCTATTTTCAGAACAACCACCACCACCTTGTGAAGTGGATTGGGCTTAGAGAAAGTCAAAATCACCCAGCTGTCTTTCATGCCTAATGTGGAACTTGAACTCACAGACTCCTTCTTTCTGGCCTGGTGCCTTCACCACTAGACCAAACTGGCTCTGTATAAAATAGGACTTTGAATGCCTCTATTTGCCTCTCCCTGCCCTCCCTCCCAATAGTATAGATGGAGGTACAGAGGAATATGCTCCAGCAGCTGTAGAGCACAACACGGCAGCCTGAGTGACACTTTGAAAAACTCACACAAAGTCAATTATCCTCCCAGGCTATTATAATGGCAGCGGATGGGTGTTACGCCAGTAAATTACAGATTGCAGAAAACAACAATTGTGCATTAGTCATTTGCAGCAAAAAATGCGGGGGAGTTTTGAGCTGATCGCAGACTGCAAATGTGTGAGGTTTTAATGAAAGGAACATGTTCCATTTAACGGTCTGCATTATTACACATTATTTGCCACTCACTCCAGTTTGTACAGGACCCCAAGGAAAGCAGCAGAGCCCTGGAAAAGCAGAGTAAAGTCCCCATCGTCCAATTGATTTCATTTGCAATGCTCTGAAATCAAATGCATTTAGTTAAAATTGGGGGGGTGGGGGGTGGCTTGCCACTCCCATTTCTTGGAAAATACTGGCTCCCATTTCAAATTGCTTTTAACTATCAGGATTTTACAGTATGTTTCCATCTGAAATACTTTTTTTTTTTTCAGTTTTGGATTTTTGCAAAACTTGAGAGCTCCCACCCCTACCCCCTGCTCAGCCTGCTAAGGTTTCTGGTTCTTTTCTCCCCTCATTGAAGGGTGCTAAATATCAGAGGCTAAATATTTAATTAGAAAAAAGGACGGCTGTATTTGGAAGACAAATCTCATTCACAAGACCTTAAAAACAGAGATTTGTTCTATCGTCCACTTTTACGAACTATGCATATTTCATTAGATGTTTACCCACTTACAGCCAGCAATCAACACAAATAATTGTTGGGCATTTTAGCTGCAAACTACTCATACAGAAGGGTGCTTTTCTAGAATCTGTAATTTACTGGAATAGCATCAATCCATCCAGTGCCATTGTGTTGGACTTTTCTGGACTTCTTAAAAAAAATATATTCTATAACCAGAATGCTAGAAAAAGAACATGATTTATCTGGCTGTTTACAAGGATACTCCATCAAGGTGTGAGGATAGATCTGACCTCTCTAAGTTCAAGAAGTTTGTTATATTAAAGTTAAATGCTGTGTTTAAAAACAGAATCCTAGCTTAATACCAACAATGTGTGTGTGTGTGTGTGCTTGTGTGTGTATAATATATATATATATATATATATATATATATATATATATATATATATATATATATATATATATATATATACACATGCACACACATCCTCAATACACACAAACACACACAGACACCTACATATATATTAAAACACTTAGAAGAAAAATAGTAATAGGCACTGTCAAATGAGGAGGAAAGGAAAAGGGAGAAGTCAAAGAGAAAGCAAAACGGTTAAAAAAGAAAAAAAGTTAAAAATAGAAGAGAAAAAAGATATAAGAAGTGGTTTCCGATATTCTTCACTGCAGTTACAAATACTGTTATAGTTTAACCTTTCTCTCTAAAGTTATATCATGATTCTCTTCTTTCTATAATCTATCCTAATTACAGTAATCATCCAAGTCATACTTCGCAAGTTCATTTTTTCTCCCATTTTTATACCAAAAAAATCCCATAGTACCAACAATGTGAGTTAGGAACCAAGAGGAGGTAAGTAAAACCATTTCCAACTGAAATCCTGGTGACTTCACTGAATGCTCCATGAAATTCTGGCTTTGCTATTGCCTTCTTTGGCGGGAGGGAGGGCAGTTTAATTCCCCAGTTTAGCCTGGTTGTCTCTCAACTTCATACCAGACAATGCCAAAGATGATCAGTCATCTGAGTCAATTTCATTGAAGTGTTGCCAGGGACTTTTTAAAATCAGAAACATTTCCTTTTGGGTGAAAAGTCTCAATTAAAGATGTATTTGGAATTATTTGTTATGCTTTGTGCTCAAAACAAAAAGAAAGGACTTTGTATTACAGTGGGGTATTTCTTTTTGTCATTGAATGAATTTCTTAGTTATCTTAGCTACTTCCCAAAATGGCAGAACATTTTTTTCAAAAATTAAACATACTTTAAGCATACTTTATATCCTTTTTGAACAAGTGTATTTTTCTTGCAATGTTAAACAATGTTATTGTTCAACAAGGAGAACAATAACATTTTTCAAAGTGGAAAAATATAGAGTGGATACCATTTTGATTTTGTTTTGTTCTTTTTAAAAAAATAGTTATACAAATATCTGCTTTTGGAAAGTATTATGGTTTTGCTACAATGTGGTAAAAACCCGATAATTTTAACAAGATTTAAGCCTTCTTAGCTCTATTGGATATATTTAGTAAAGACCTAAACTATTATTAACTGGAATTCTCTGGGTAATGTACACATGATTTAAAAGAATACAAAATATTTAAAATGTGCAAACTATAACAGCACAAGAATTAAAAGTGTAACCAGCACAAAA
Source organism: Hydrophis major (assembly GCA_033807585.1). Classification (NCBI taxonomy): domain Eukaryota; kingdom Metazoa; phylum Chordata; class Lepidosauria; order Squamata; family Elapidae; genus Hydrophis; species Hydrophis major. Next base: position 10,003,847 of record CM066340.1, on the reverse strand, counting down.
TCAGAAATTATTTGAATGTGTACCCTTTTTTTCTGTAGTAAAGGAGAAATTGTAGCTGATGTGAAAGAAAGAAACGGCACCGCGTGCTAAGAAATATTCCTGATTTTTTTTTCTTTTTTTCATGTTCTCCAAATTCAGCACTTCTCACTGTCTTCATACCACACAGACATGTTTATATTGTTTTTATTTTTCTATTCTTGGGAAGATTCAAACCCTCGTAAACAGATCTGGAGGAAGGGCTTAAGTGTGGTGGAATTGAAATTCAGAAAAAACATGAACATTCTTCCTTTAAAACAGACTTTCAGTTGAGCCTGAATTATGGCTAGTGATAGGCAAGGAACACGGAGTACAGTTTTTTCTCAATCAGTCTTTTATTATTGTCACATACCAGAATTAAACCCTGTTTTTCTAACACAGTAGCATAACAGTCTTTGACAAGATAAATCTCTGTATTCACCCACAGACTTTTAACTTTTCATCTGTCCTGGCAGTTCATTTTCCATTTTAACATCATCTAAGTAACAATCTTAAATTTCTATATCTCTCTCCTTTAACAAATATGCCTTTTGCACCCTCTTCTGTATTTTCCCACCTTTATTAGATTTTTTTGTAAATCACATGAGGCAGAGAACATATGTTCTTTCCTCCTTCTATTTAGTTACTTTTGTTTAATGTTTATTTATTATTTATTTATTTCATCTGGATTGTCAAAGATTCATGTCCTAGAATTAAGAGATTAATCTAAGATTAAGAGGTTACTTTAAGATTTCTTCTAAGATTTTAGAACATTTCTTTCCTGATGCTATCCTGCAAACTTGATTAGCACACTAAACAACAACAACAAATATATATATATATGGAAGCTTCTTGATGTCTGGCTTGGCAAAACTGGAATGGCCTTGGCTATTGGCTAACAAAAAAAAAAAAAAGCAGTTTGGAGCAATGGTTAAGGCATTGGTCTAAAAATTGGAAAGTCTGGATTCTAGTCCCACCACAGGCACAAAGCCAGCCTTGGGCCAGTCACTCTCTCTCAGTCCTAAAAAGGAGACAATGGCCACCAAATTCCAAAGAACCTTGCCAAGAAAACTGCATGGACTAATCCAGCAGTTGCCAGGTTTCAAAACTGATTGAAAGGCATGAAAGCAATCACTTGGCTAACAGAAGAGCATAAAGAAAGAGGTAGTGAATACTCTTACACTGTACTTTACACTATGTATGCTTTCACTGATATAATTGCCAAATAACGCTTGGTGTAGTTTCTGCTCAGTGGTTCACAAACCATGGCGACATAGTCAGATAATTTTTATTACAACGTCTCGCTGCCAGGGACTTGCTTTCTAAAGCCACCTGATACACGGAAAGATTTTACGCAGGTCCTATCAAGCGGTGCACAATTTCTAGTATTCTCTCTTCTGCAATTATACTTCACAGTTGTGAGATAAAAGTGAAGGAAAAAGCCATTCTAGTGAATGCCGGAGATTGCATGAAAAAGAAAAAAAAAATTGAACTGAGTTATTCAGTGTGTTTGGGGTCCAGCCACAAGAAAGGACCTGAGAGAGTTTGTAAGAATTGCCTTTCAGCCAGAAGGTCTCATTCAAGGCACATATGACCAGGCTCAAATTATTCTACTTTGGAAGTCTTAGGATGCCTCTGAAAAAGGCTCTGATGCTGGAAAAGATGGAAAGAAAGGGCAGAAAAGAACAACCAGAAACAAGGTAGAGAAAGATACAGCTACAGTGATGATGGGGGCACCCTTGGAAGATCTGAAGGACCAGTTTGGGAATAGATCCTCTTGCGTAGAAAACATAGAGTCAGTCAAGAATTGCCTTGTTGGGTTTGAACAATGAAACAACAATGAAAAACAACAGTTTGGACAATAATTCTTAATAGTACATATACGTCCAGGGCTTTTGGGAATCTCTCACAAACTGGATATAAAGGCATGTGACAGCCTACAGCTCTTGAACATGGAATTTCATTTGGGCCATCTATGGAGATTCTCTTTATAGGTGGGTTTGCTGTCTAAAAGCTGTGTTGTACAGTCATTAACAACTCCCACTTGTGTTCCCGACCTCCCAATTTATAAGTTGTTTAACACTTTGTGTCCTCCATTTGCGTACACCTATTCTGTACCTTATTTGTTCTGTGGCACGAGTTGTCTAAAGTTTCTTAGGAAATACAGCAGAAACAATTATGTAAGGTCTAAGAGAAAAAATGGAATTTTACGCTAGGAAGTCCCTTGATCCCATGAACAGGAGAAAACAAATATCTTTTTAAAGTGGAGTACATTTCCATTTAGCTGTTGGGTTTAGTGGCTAGGGACACAGTTTAGTGTAATTATTTACCTGCAATACTACAAACTAGGAGATTGTGAGTTGTAGTCCTGGGTGGGTTTGGCCGATCGCTCTGTCCAAGCTTCGCCTATCTCACAGGGAAAATTGGAGACAGAATCTATATTATATGCACCACCCTCAGTTGTATGAGATAAAGCTGAGATATAAAAATAATAATTTTCTCTTCGAATACCTTGAGCCTTCCACAAGAGGGAAGGAAAGAGATCTCTCTTCCTATTTTAGCTCTTTCTTTTTTTAAAAAAAAGTCTCTTTCTATCATTTCCTTCTCTTGCACCTCCTTGTCTCTTAAAACCCCATGTAGAGTCTGCTGCTTTTTCAAGATGACAATTCTCCATAAGAAAAGAGAAATTTCCAAAAAAAAAAAACAAAAAAAACGAAGAAAACCCTTCCAAACTGTTTTGGACTACAGCTCCCATCATCCCTGGCTGTCATCTTATTTGAGGAGGATGGACATGTATCTCTATTCATCTGGAGGGGAGGTGTCTGCATATGGAAGAAAGCCCTTTTAAATTTAAGGAACTAAAAAGGCGTGAGAAAACCAATTTAAATAATATTGATTTTTCTGTCAGCTTTAAACAGCTGATAGTTCTGCAAGGGTTACCGACTTGTCTAAGTTAATTCCTCCTATGAAATCTTGTTCTTCAAAGTCTGAAATGATACCAAAAGCATTTAAATGGAAGGAAAGTGCCTCACTGATGCCTCTATTCAACCCAAAGTCAGTTTTTACATTTGGGGGAAAAAAAATCAGAGCTGCAAACGCAGTAGAAAACAAATCGGTGACATTTTGACTCTTCCCCAGATCAATAAATCTAAATTCTAAGAGAACTTAGAAACAAGAAAGGTAAATTTCAGGTCAAAAAGTCTTTAGACAAAACAACAACAACAAACCCTTATATAAATTTTACTCGAGGGTTGTAAACTGGAACTCCCTGGAAAGAGTTTGTGAAAAGAATGGGGATGAAAGAAGAAACGCACCCACGGAGAGTGCAAGAATTGACAGAGGTGGCAGGGAGGCAAGGAGTCGAACAATCAAGTTTGCTGTGAGTTTCCAGCCTTCTTTTGCAACAGGATGGTTGGGTTCCCCATTAAGCCCTAATCCTGGTTTAAGGAAATCCTAACTCTCTCAGCTGCGTAACTCATGCATTATCAGAAACCTCTACCAGGTTGCAATTTTGCAAACCTGAACTCACTCCATGCTTTTTTAAACAGAGAGGGATTTCCCCCACTCCCAGTTGCTTCTGTGCCCAATCAACCAGGTAGAATGTGAATCTTTGCACACCTGCAAACATCCTTCTCCAAAGTTGGCTTCCTTGCGAGGAGCCCAGCAGTAAAAAGAAAAGCAAAGTCTTCCTACCTCTGAAACGGGACCTCTGCCCTCCTGCTGCACTGCCTGATGTTGTCTGTGTCACTGAGAAGCCGCTGAGATGATGTGGGAGGTATATATTATGGATGGCACATGTGGCTTTGAGGCATCCTTGTCACACGGCCTGGGTTGCTCCAGCCCCTTTTAAGGAAGGTGCCTTGGTCACATGCTGAGCTACTTCCAGCCAAGGGTCTGGCAAGAGGGATAGAGGAGGAGGAAAGTGAGAGCGAAGGAGAGGAAGCAAAGGAATGGGGGGAGGAGGAGGAGGAGGAAGAGGGAGGGAGATGCAAGCCGGTGCCCAGAGAAAGACAAGGGAGATCTTTACTTTAGGAAGAAGTAAAGAGAATTCCCAGGCATCCCTGACTGGCCCCAAAGTTTTTGCGTTGCTTCTCTTTGTATCTGTGTCTGCTGGCAATGCGTTTCAAGTTTTTATTCAAGGTCAGGAAGATGGAAGGAAAGTTTGATGCACCTGCTTTGGACGTGAGGACCTGGGTTGGGATTTGAATGTGCTGCAATTTTTTTTTATTTGCAAATACACAGACTGCATATCCAAACCCCCTTTCTGTGTTCCTTTCCTTTCTAGCAAATGAAAACAACAACAATAATAATAACAATAATAATAACAATTCCCCAAGTGTATTTGCTGTCTTGCCCAAAACCGTGTTTGAGACAGAGACAACATCATTATTTCATTTTTTTTTTGTTTAAAACCCTTCTAACTATGAGGACTCACTAGCTTCTATTGCCTAGATAAAAAGGAAGGAGAGAAATGGGCTGAGAGCCAACTGAAATATTGAGCAGTTAATTTCTTTTCTCTCTCTCTTCTTTTGGGTTTGTATTGTATTAGAGGGCAAGGGTGGGAAACAAATCCCTAGTTCCTCTTCCCCCTTTATTTTGTGTGTGATAGTGATTTTAATTTTTACAGATGAATTTTAAATAACCTTGCCTCTGTCTTAAATTTGACATTCAATTTTTAGGTTTTAGGTTTTTTTTGTTTTTTTTTTGTTTTTACATAGCCCAGAATCTCTCTGTGCAGGAGATGGGCCTATTCTAAATATGATGAATAAATAAATAAAATCAAGTGATGATGAACAGGAGTCTTTGCTCCCAAATCTTTACAATCAAACAAGAAGCCAAAAATAACGTTAAAAGGAAAAAAGGAAGTTCTCAGTTCCCAGTTCTTCAGAATGGACGTGGCATATCAAGAAATTCCAAAGAGTATTTTGGTAACCGACCCTGATTTATTTTTCCTTAAGAAAAATATCCAACTTTGAGGAGACAATTTCCCCCTTAGACACAAAGGAAGCCTAATTCAGTTGCTCTAATAATTTTACTGCATTAATAGAAAGCAAACTTGGAGTCAAATGAAATTAGGGGTAGTGCTAATGACAGGCAAGAACTACCTGAAGTTCAGAGCTTCAAAAGAATAAGGAGACAAATGATAAAGGGATGCAGAGGGATGGTTCAGCAAAAGAGAAAGAAGGATCAAGAAATCCGCAACACAGATTTCACATCTTCTGGTATCTCCCAAGGTGATCTTTGGCAAGTTAATGTCTTCAATGTTTTTTCCTCCGAATGTCATCACTCTGCTAAACAAATAATTCCCTCAACACTGTCCAACTATTTACAAAGTCTGCACTACTATTACTATTAACCTTCTCATCACTCCTTATCACCCATCCCCTCCCACTTGTGATTGTAACTTTGTCACTTATATCCTTACAATTTATATTGACTGTTTCCTAGTATGATTTGATGGCTTATTGTACCCTATGACCATCATTAAGTGTTGTACCTGATGATTCTTGACTCTTGACGAACGTATCTTTTCTTTTATGTATACTGAGAGCATTTGCACCAAGACAAATTCCTTGTGTGTCCAATCACCCTTGGCCAATAAAGAATTCTATTCTATTCTATTCTATTCTATTCTATTCTATTCTATTCTATCTTCTATTCTTTCCTATTCTATTCTATTCTATTCTATGCTATTCTATTCCATTTCATTCCCCTATTCTATTCTTTTCTTTCCTATTCCTATTTCTATTCTATTCTATTCTCTTTCCTATTCCTATTCTATTCTATTCTATTCTATTCTATTCTATTCTATTCTATTCTATTCTATTCTATTCTCTTTCCTATTCCTATTCTATTCTATTCTATTCTTTAAGCTTCATGCAGTAGTCCACTGCCTGTCTGAACTGGGGTGAGTTAAGACTGATGGACTTTGTAAGGTTGTGATAGGGATTAGGAGGGAGGTATTGCATGCAAAATGCACCGAGCCCTTCAAACATTACAAACGATTCTGACCTGGGGACACTGCAAGTATCATAAATAGATGCCAACAGTCTATGATGCTCATAAGTGCAATTTGAAGCTTCCAGATCCTTTTCAAGGGTAGCCCCACGTAGAGAACATTGCAATAGTCCGAATGGAAGATGGCCAGGGCATGAATGACCAAGCAGAGAGCTTCCTTTTTTCTAGGTCTGAAAGAGAAGGACGGGTCCAAGGTCACCCAGATGTCTGTGTCCCAGGTTGGAATACAACTCAGAACCCCACTATTCCTAGGCTGGCATCTTCACTACTAGATTAGATTGAGGGGTCCTTGGCACTCTCTGAGCTTTTATTGTTTTCTTGCAGATGTTTCCTTGCCCAAACTAGGCAACATCATCAGTGCTAGAAGGGAGAGGGGTTTTCTCTCGGTTTTTATTCTAGTGGCTTGCCCTATCAGTGTCGGTAGGGGTGGTCTTGGAGGTTCTACTGCCCCAAGGGCAATGGGTTGGTTGGGGCAGCAGAACCTCCAAGACCACCCTCATCAATAATGACACGGCAAACCACGCAAGGAACCAAGCAAGTTCAGAGAGCACCAAGGACCCCATAGTCATCTCCTCCTCCTCCTCCTCCTCCTCCTCCTCCTCCTCCTCCTCCTCCTCCTCCTCCTCCTCCTCCTCCTCCTCCTCCTCCTCCTCCTCTCTCTGCAAACCCCATTCCCTTCTAGAACTGTTGATGTTAGCTAGTTCGGTAATGAAACATCAGCAAAAAACCAAGCAAGCTCAGAGAGTGCCAAGGACTCTTCATTTCAACCCTGTGCTACATACGTTCTCCTTTATCAGATCAGACTGATTCCCATAATGACTTTATCAAACTCGATTCCCGGTGATGTACATGAATAAGTCCTTGTGGTTTTCTGGGCAACATTTGATGAAGTGGCTTGCCTTTGTCTTCTTGCTATGGTTGAGAGAAAGTGACTTGAATTATTTTGGTAGGCTTCATGCCCAAGGTAAGACTCACAGGTTCCTAGTTTCTGGCCTGGTGCCTTTAACCACTGTGTCGAACTGGGTCGCCCGAGCAAGTACCAGTTCAGGGGTAACAGGAAATGAAGCCTGATACCATCTAGCCACAGTCAGGCTCAGGCTAGAAAATATCAGTTTAGGCCAAAAGAAAAGCTAGGATTTTATCTGGTGTCAGGTTGCCTATGCTTTCTGCACTCGGTGGCCTTTTTCCAACTTTGAGCAATTTTACATGCCAGGTGCTTTTGCTCTTCCCTGCAAAGTTCCTACAGGTACATTTTGGACTTTGCTCTTCCAACTGGATCATCCTAAACCAGGCCTCTGGTTAGCTATCTGAGGACATGGGAAAGGCAAAAATATCAATATTTGTGCCATCTTTTTCGCCCCAAGGTGGACAGTTAGATCTCAGCGGTGTTTGGCACCAATAATCACGGAAGGCTTCTGGATTGACACAAAGATTGGGAATCTGGGATGGTCTGCTGGTTTTTCCCTCCTTCCTTAAGGGCTGGTTTTAGGTAATCTTGACGAGACAGGCAGACAGACAGACAGATGTCAAAATATTCCTTATTTGGGGTCCTTCGGAGTTCTGTGGTTTCCCAACTTCTGTTCAACATATACATTAAGTCACTGGAGGTTAGATGAACTCATCCATATAAGCCTGGTTTTTTCTTCTGGTTCAGTTTGTATTTATCCTCAGGCAACATTATTTGATTATTCATTGTTGCTGTTTTCGTTTGGATTTTTTTTAACTGTATGTTTGCCGCCCAGTATGGCAATCATAAGATGAGAACAATGTAATATAAATTATTATTCAAAATAAAATAAAATTTAAAAAGGAGGGAAAATCTTTCAGTCTAGTGCCACCTAAAGTCTGAGCTCTACAGGAACATCTGTACATTTTTCCTACCTCTGTCTCTCTTAGCAACCGTCCCCTCGTTTGTTGAAATATCTTGAAGCTCTGCCTATTTTTTCAAAGACTTCTGAAGAAGTCAAAATGAGTGACCATTTAGAACATGGACAAAGCCCCAAGGTGGATCTTTAATACTTCTCAGCAAGTGTGATTTTTTTTCCAAAAGAAAAAAGAAAGAAAAAAAGAGAATTATGGTCTTCTGTTTCTATTCACTTTCTGTCAGGCCTCAAAAGCGTATCACAGAATGTTCCAATTCCCACTCTTGAACAATATTTGAAGTTTCCCTCGGTGTTTTTCTACAGAGATGATATAAATCAGAAGTAGCTGTGCCAGATAGGGACAGTGGAAAGTGAAGTCCTTTACATCTAAAAAGGCATCAGGTAGATCTCGGTGTTCGTTCTTGGCTCCCAACTTGGCAGACCCTGCCTTGAATAATGATAAGGAATGTTCATTACAGCATTTTGTCTGGAAATCTTGAGTGGCATTTTTCCAATCTTTCCATCTTGGAATGAGACTCCTTCTTCAAGTCCAGCAGGGCTGTCTGGAGTAGCAATGGCGAAGACAACTCTATGGTAGTCACTGCACTGTAGGAATCTCTCTGCAGTGTGAATGGTTTTCTCTGTCTCCCAGCAGGTGTGAGGAAAGTGCATAAGAATAAGTTGTAAAGAGATGGGTCCTGCTGCCCTAAAATGGGGTAGATTTTTTTAAAAGTGCGCTGATGATGTTACTTAGTTTGGTAATGAAAAATCTGCAAGAAAACCATCAAGTTCAGAGGACCCCAAGGACCCCACAGGTCAACCCTGGGCTACAAATATTCTTTTCTATTTGATTTAAAAAAAAAAAAAAAATAACAGTTCTGTTTGGAACACAATAGTGCAACAACACTGACAGAAAACTTCAGGTAAGGAAAATACAGGCAGTCTTTGGGTTAAGATTGTCTAATTTCAGGATAACCCTTAGATATAAATGTGCTATGTGCTACCAATTACCTGTGTTTTCCTAAAAGTAAGACCGGGTCTTATATTACTTTTTGCTCCAAAAGACACAGTAGGGCTTATTTTCTGGCTAGGTCTTATTTTAGGGGAAATACGGTACTAAATGTGTCTGTTGGGCTGATGATCTTAACTGGGGCTTGTTTTTGAGGTAGGGATTATATTACGAGCATCCTGAAAATTCATGCTAGGACTTATTTTCCAGTTGGTCTTATTTTCGGGGAAGCGGGGTATTAAAAATGGCAGGCAGCTGTATACGGATGCCACTTTTGGGCCATGCATGAGAAAGATAAAAATGAAAGTTTGACTTTAGGACTTGGTGATTGGATTAGCTATGATTATAGAAACATGGTGTATTATCATGATTATGAGATATGAACAACATATTTTGTGTATATATGGTTAAACTTAGAGTAGGAGGCTATTTTGTTATACAATATAATGTCATGTTAATTGCTTCATTTGTATACTTTTGTCATTAAGTTTTTGATTTAATTTAGAGTACGAGGTGACTTTATTAGGTATTTATATCTGCAGTGAAGAAAGATTGAAGTCACTCTTTTTATATTTGCTTTTTCCATGTTTTGTTTTTGATTTTTTGAAGATTCTTTTTGAAGATTCTTTGCAACTTGGAACCTCTCTAGAGTTCCACAGACCCCCAAAATGCTTTCTGAACAACCGGAATAATTTCTCCAATAGGTATCTTTTTACACATCTTCTTCCTTAGTGAAATTGCTTCATAAATCCCAGCTTGAAAGGCCAGGGTAAGTGAGAGATGGAATCTGTTGCAAGGCCAACATTTTAATAAGAGTCACAGAATTTCTCAATTCCCCAAAGTTTCTTTGTCTTTATGGTTGTGAGAGCTAGTACTTTCATAATTAAAATAGGATTATCCATAAGCAAAGCAGAAGACTCAGCAAGCTTGGGGTATCCTGAGGATGGCAGAATATTAAAAAACAAAAAAATCTAGAATGAAAAATAACTCTCTGGGAGAAAAAGCCTCGAGTTGCACAGTGAGAAACACATATGCTTCGTGGCACTGGAATAATAATTATCTGCTGCAGGGGAAAAAAGATTTGATGTGAAGTGACATGGAATGGACTGAGGAGAAGCAGGCCTGGTGTCCTGAACAGAAGGACTTCATCCTAGAATGTTGTGTTGTGAGATCCATTTGTGAATCATTGAGCACCAGTTTTCCTTCTAACTTTCCCACCACCTTTTGGAAAGTTGCACAAAGTTGATATCCAGAAAGAATAAGATTTCTGAATTGCGGAAAGCCACTTCTTCCCATTGTTTGTATAGACTGGTGGAAGTTCAGTGAGAAACTGAAGCGCCAGTTCTTCAAGACCTTCAAGAATCTGAGCGTGGTTCCCGATGAAAGCTTCCTCATACTACCCCTCAACAGGCATGGCTCAGTTACTGCCTTGGGCATTATGGGAGGTCTTCTACTGAAAGACAGAAATGCTTGAATCAAGTTCCATACATAGAGTAGATCTACTACATAATAAAGGCCTCATTTGAAACAAGCTGGAAAACAAGCAGAGTATCTAATCAAACCACTCGTATCCATCCAGGTGCCTTCTAGAAGGCCACAAGTAGGATGTGGGGGATAACCACCTTCTCTATGATCGTTCCCTTTGGCCTGAACACCCTTCTGGTGAGATGGCCTTTTAGATACATAGCGAAGAAGACAATAAGGACTTCTACAGAGGTCCAAAGAATGACTCTATTCAAGACGTGATGAACTACAGGTTTCGTATGACCCTAATGATGTCAAGAAGCTTGGAATCCATACAACATGAAGCTCCTACCCAGCATTGCTTAATGGACTTATATTAGTGTGACACAAACCGATTTAGGAAGAACTATGGAAAGAAAGATCCTTTGAATTGCTCGATGTTCCTTATGTAGATGGAAATAATGTACATGGCTTAGCATGGAGAACATGAGGTGAAGACGTCTCCTGAGATCTGAAATGCTGCCTTTCCAAAGAGGAAAGGCCACTTTAGGTCCATAATTTATTCTCCTCACCTGTCAATGGCTCCATTTCCTTATCACAATTCCACCACCCGCGATCACATATCTCGGTGATGGCATGAAGAACCATGCCTCCCTCCGCCTCCCGTAGGGATGTACGCAAACGAAACACACCAAGGTGCTCATGCTTTCTTCGAGCCTGGAGGCTGCTTGGAGGAGGGGAGGAGGAAGGGGGGGAGGGAAAGGCAAAACGTCGAGCTTGCCATTTTCTCCCCAGGTCTACCGAGAGGTGTCTGTAGGGCTCATCTCGCAGAATGTCAGAGTGCATGTGCTCCACGAAATGGCCTTTCACAACTCATCTCTGCTGCTGTCACATCGGACGCTGCAAATGGGGACTGACAGCTGTCTCCGCACACACCATCCATCTGTAGCAAATGTGTCAGCTAGCTGCACATTCCCAAAGAAACCATTATGCAGCTCGGGAAAGGAGAGGCCGAGACAGTCAAACGGAAGCAAGATAGATTTTGGGCAGGTTGGACCATGGTTAGTTGGTCATTCCCTTCCGAGGGCCTTCCGTGTCCATCAAAGTATCCTATGATGGTCAAACAGTTACATATTGTAAACAATCCATTCTATGACCTCAAACTTATGAAACAAGTTAGTTTTCACCAGCCTGGTACCATGTTGTTGTTGTTGTTAGTTGCAAAGTCCTGTCTGACCCATCACGACCCCATGGACAATGTTCCTCCAGGCTTTTCTGTCCTCTACCATCTTCTGGAGTCCAATTAAGCTCACGCCTACTGCTTCAGTGACTCTGCCCAGCCACCTCATTCTCCACTGTTTCCTTCTTCTATTGCCCTCAATCTTTCCCAGCATTAAGCTCTTCTCCAGTGAGTCCTTCCTTCTCATTAGGTGGCCATATAGAGGAGCAAAGGCTACAACTTGAAGTTCTAGCCAAGATGGACAATGGAAAGACAGTAGTAGTAAACTTTCTCAACTGACCCTCTTTGAATGTGTCTTCATAGATCTTCTTCCCCACAGATCTTCTTCCCCTGGGTCTTTCTGAACCAAATCTATACATATATCCCCAATCTATGATCCCAATTGAGAACAGAATGTCACTGTTAAGCAAGACAGTTGTTAATTGAATTGTGTCAGAGTTTATGGACCTTTTTGGCATAGTTGCGAACTGAATTGCTTGTGGTTTTTAAGTGAATCAGATGGTCATTAATTGAATCTGGCTTCCCCCCATTGACTTTGCTTCTTGGAAGCTGACTTGGAAGGTTGTGAATGGGGGAACACATGACCCCAGGACACTTCAACTGTAATAGGGATGCTGCGATGGTCGTAAGTGCAAGGAATGGTCCCATGTCACTTTTTCCAGTGCCATTGTAAGTTTGAATGGTTGTTGAATGAATGGTTGTACATTGAGGACCATCTGTAGTTGGCTAAAGTAACTAGACTGGTTTGTCCTACCTATTCAGCTTCCCCATCTTAGTTTGTTTGTTTCCTTCACTCTTCATATCATTGATTGTTGGGTTGTTTTGGAAGTGAAGAGAAAAAGCCAAGTTGGATGCACCAGACAGACACAATTAATCTTCTCGACTATTGGAGGAGTCCATCATTGGATCTAAGCAGCTTCATCTCCAAGGAGGAGAGCTTAGAATAGAAGATACTCACCTTGTCTTCCGATAGAACCAGGTGATGGTCATGATCTACACAAGCCACCTTCCCAGCTTGTTGTCTCTGTGATGTGTTGGGCTTCAACTCTCACAACTTCTCACCAACACAGCCACTGATTGCTCCAAAATGGCCTGTGTCATATTCACCTGTGTCATATCATCAGTCTTCCATAGTAACCTTTGATGTTCTTAAGACATTGATTTTCTCCTATGAAAAGAATGAGGGCAGATTTAGAATTACATGACGCTAGGAACCTATCATATCCAGGGATGCTACAAGATAAAGATTTTATTGCAACACTGTCCCACCTTATTCTCTGAACTCTACAAAGATCCAAACAATATTTATTTTACACCTTTCCCATCTTCTCTGCTGTCTTTATTTCTATAAAGAGAGAAAAAGTTAAGAGAGATAAAAAAGATGGCCATATCTTTTGATTGGTTTTGTTAGGCTTGGTAAATCTGGAAGTACCCTAACTATCATCCCAAACTAACATGGTTGATGGGAAAAAGTGAGAAACAGGGACATAACAGTGTGGAGATTATTGAGATATCAAAGTACAGGTAGTCCTTGATTTACATCCACAATTGAGTCCATAATTTCTGTTGTAAAGTGAGACATTTGTTGAATAGGTTTTTCCCCATTTGACAACCTTTTTTCCCATAAGTTGTTGAGTGAATCATTGCAGTTGATAAGTTAGTAACCTGGTTGTTAAGTGAATCTGGCTTCCCTGTTGACTTTGCTTGTCAGAAGATCGCAAAAGGGGATCAGATAACCTTGGGACATGGCAACCGTCATAAGTAAGAACTGGTTGCCAAGCATCTGAATTTTGATCACAGGATCATGGAGATGCTACAAAGGTTGTAACTGAGAAAAATGGTCGTAAGTCACTTTTCTCAGCGCTCTTTGAACAGTCACTAAATGAACTGTTGTAAGTCAGGGACTATCTGTATAAGTTTCCCATTTAAATAACCATCGAAGTAAGCTGCTCATTCAAATTAGAAAAGGAAACATATTTATTTAGTTATCTCGAAACCCAATGAGGGGATGAGATGCCCACTGCAGGTAGGAAATCAAAAGTTGAGAGCATCGTAGGGTTTGTTGAAGAGGAAGAAGGAATATGATTTTTTGGTAGAAGATTTGTTAGAAGATCCAGGTTTAATTTAAATTGAAAGAACCACATTTGAGGGGAGTGAATGACTTGCTTTAAACTTTGATAAAGAACAACATTCTTTTGAAAGAAGGATGGATTAGAAAATACATTTACAATTGATTTAATCTGAATTTAACTACGGTCATCATGATAATTCCTTGGAGTTTTGATCATTCTGCCCTTCTTTTTGATTTTAAAACAAAAAAAATTTTTTTTGAAAGGGATCTGGTGGTTTTCCAGGGGGCTACGTTCATCACTGGATCTACCAAAAAGTATTTCCAGTTTAAACATCACGGGCCCAACAGAGTTAATGTTTTGTTTTGTTTTATTGTAAAGCAATGTCCTCTGATCAAAACCCCAGAGATCCACCTCCAGTCAAGGGAAAAGAAGAAGAACTGAGCTAAAGAAATCTGTTGCTGGATGATAGACTTAGTCAAAAATAGATTAAGAAAAAAAAAAAAAAACACCTGATTTTACAAGGCAAAGATGCGGATTAAAATCTACCTGTGTTGCTTAATGCTATTTCCAACCATCAAACTTGAGGTCCATTGTCCTGATTAAACATTGTGACTCCAACATGTTCATACTATTAATTAAAAGTACTTGAACCCCAAACTGTAAGGCACAGCTTGTTATATAACAAAAATACCATGTACGAGTCAGTGGTAGGATTCAAACGTTTTTACTACTGGTTCTGTGGGTGTGGCTTGGTGGGCATGGCAGGGGAAGGATACTGCAAAATCCCCCCCCCCCACTAACCTGCTTTCCAGCTTCGTTCTCCTGTGCAGGGCAACCAAAGAAGACCCAACCAATCAGCTGGTACTCGGGAGGCAGAGAATAGATGGGGTTGGCAGGGCCAATCAGAGGTGGGATTTGCCAGTTCTCTGGATTACTCAAAATTTCCACTCCCGGTTCTCCAGAACAAGTCAGAATTTGCTGACTACCACCTCTGGTACGACTTCTCAGCTCCATCTTTTAGTCTACCTGTTAGAAGCCAGGGAGAATTAGAATAAGTCCAAGCAAATTAAAATGGAGACATACAGAGTTGGAAGTCTGTATGGAGGTCTACTAGTCCAAACTGCTATTTGAGCAGGAGATCCTACACCATTTTGAACAAATGGCTGCCCAGTCTCTTCTTAAAACCCTCCAGTGATGGAACCCCCACAACTTCTGAAGGAAAGCTATTCCACTGGTTAATTGCTCTCACTGTGAAGAAGTTTCTCCATAGTTCTAGACTGGATTTCTATTTAATGATCCTCATCTGTTATTTCTTGTTCTGCCCTACAGTGTTTGGGAGAATAAGTCAACCCCCTCTTCTCTGCGACAGCCCCTCAAGTACTCGAAGACAACTATCATGTCCCCTGATCATACCACCCACAACTTTTGAATGCAAGCCGTGTGATGAATTGAATCCAGTGATGAATTGTTCTCACCATCAGGAAATGTCTCCTTCATTCTAGGTTAGATCACTCTTTCATGGTCTTCTGTCCGTTACTTCTTACACCTGGTCTCAGGTGTTTTGGAGAACAGGTGGACCCCTCTTCTTATCTGTGACAGCTCCTTTTTCATAATATTTTTTCGTAATATTTTTTCATAATATTTCTCTGCAATATTTTTTAATATTTCTCTCTCTATTTTTTAATATTTCTCGTAATATTTCTCTGCAATATTTTTTCGTAATATTTCTCTGCAATATTTTTAGCACCAGTGCACAATTGAGCATCACTTTTATTTATTGGTCAGTTGACTGCAGGAGTCGAAAAGAGGGCTGTGAAAGTATCTACAGACTCCTCACATCCTGGACATAAACTGTTTCAACTCCTACCCTCAAAAATGATGCTATAGAGCACTGCGCATCAGGACAACTAGGCACAAGGACAGTTTTTCCCAAATGCCATTACTCTGCTAAACAAATAATTCCCTCAACACTGTCCAACTATTTACAAAGTCTGCACTACTATTACTGTTAATCTTCTCATCACTCTTTATCACCCATCCCCTCCCACTTGTGACTATATGACTTTAACCTTGTCGCTTGTATCCTTACAATTTATATTGACTGTTTCCTGGTATGATTTGATTACTTATTGCACCCTATGACTATCATTAAGTGTTTTACCTTATGATTCTTGACTCTTGACAAATGTATCTTTTCTTTTTATCTACACTGAGAGCGTTTGCACCAAGACGAATTCCTTGTGTGTCCAATCATACTTGGCCAATAAAGAATTCTATGCTATGCTATGCTATGCTATGCTATGCTATGCTATGCTATGCTATGCTATGCTATGCTATTCTGGAATGAGAAGAACATGTAAGAATTCCTTAGCACAACGTTTCTTGATCTTTACAGCTTTAAGATGCGTTGAGTTCAACACCCCCCACCCCAAGAATTAACCAGTCAGCATTGGAGCTAGGAGTTGAACTCCACTTGTCTTAAAGTGGCCAAGGTTGAGAAACATTGTTTTAGTTAGGTAGATTTTTTTTTTGTAGACACACTGGTTCAAATCCTTTTCTGATATGCACTGGGAGAAAACTTTTGCGCATTGAGAAAAAGACGCAAAGTTAGGCAGGGCCTTGCCTGGTGCGACATGTGGCTCAAACCAGCTCCGTGGTCTCAGCGACGCCTGGCCACCTCGGGCGCAATTGTATCCAGAACAGCAGCCCCTGTCTGCATGCTTGGACTGACTTAACGTGGCGTGGAACAGCTGTTCCGTGAAAAGCAATTTCCTGCAGCGGGAAGCTGAAGTCAAAAGGAAGCGGCTGCAGCTGTTTGGTGGAGAATTAGCTCCGTGTGGGTTAAGCCTTCACTCCCAGTTAAACCTGCAGGTTGTGAGAAAAAGGGCAATGCTGTCAGGCCCGATGAACGGATGGGGTTCTGACAACCTTTCTTTTTCTATCGGAATGGGAAACAGGTTTTAGGGAAGGGAGGGCAGGAGAGAGAGAAAGAGGGAGAGTAAGAAAGAGAGAGAAAGAAGACGGCAACATTTGGGTCTGTGTCTTTGGCTTGGGAATCTTCCCCTCTTGGGAGCAAGTGTTTGCTTGCTTTCAGTTCAAAGAGAAATTCGGAAAGAAGTTCATCCACATTTCAAATTTCAAGGTTGAATTTCATGCAGTAGAAACGGACCCTTGCCAAAGAGAGATCCAACCTAGAACTAAAGAGAGATTTCCTGATGGTGAGAGCAATTAATCCGTGGAAATGCAGAAGTTGCGAGTTTTCAAGAAGAGATTTGTCCAGGATGCAATGATAATAATAATACAATATTGCCAATCTTTGACAGGGAGTTGTACTCAAGGATCTCCAACTCTCCCTTCCAACTCTGTTACTCTTTTATTTTGTTAAAATAGGTTCCTCCCAAATAATGTATCTTTTGAATGGAAAGATGGCTTTAGCCTGCTAAAATTTTAGTAAAAGAATAGAGGGGTTCCCCCCCACTTATCATCGCTTGGATAAAAGGAGTGACCTACAATTCAGCTGCATTTATCATCTTTCGAATGTTTCTCATAACCAAATGCAACCAGAGGGAAATTCACAAGGCGAGTGGAAAGAAAAACCAAGGTGGTGGCCAAAAACCACGTGAATGGAGCCCCACCCCTTTTTTTTTTTTTACAAGGGACATAAAAAGGGACTAGTTCAGAGGTGGAATTCAGCAGGTTCTGGCCAGTTCTGGAGAACCGGTAGCGGAAATTTTGAGTCGTCTGGAGAACCAGCAAATCCCACCTCTGACTGGCCCTGCCAACCCCATCTATTCTCCACCTCTCGAGTCCAAGCTGATTGGCTGGGTCTTCTTTGGTTGCCCTGCAGAGGAGAATGGAGCTGGAAAGCAGGTTAGTGGAGTGGGGAGGGAATGGGGATTTTGCAGTATCCTTCCCCCAGGAGTGGGGTGAGAATGGAGCAGAGGTGGTATTCAGCAGGTTCTGACCTGTTCTGGAGAACCGGTAGCGGAAATTTTGAGTAGTTTGGAGAACCAGCAAATACCGCCTCTGACTGGCCCTGCCCTCATCTATTATCCGCCTCCCGAGTCCCAGCTGATAAGCTGGGTCTTCTTTGGTTGCACAGGAGAACAGAGCTGGAAAGCAGGTTAGTGGGGTGGGGAGGGAATGGAGATTTTGCAGTATCCTTCCCCTGCCACGCCCACCAGGACACATCCACACAACCGGTAGTAAAAAAAATCTGAATCCCACGACTGGTTATGATCACACAGTTGTGGCTCCAATCTTGATATTTTTGAGAATAACCCTCTAGATTCCAATCAGATTACCAAGATCATTCAAACACAGGCCAACTAATCTAATCGTCCCCATCTCAGGAAGACAAATACCGTCTCCATTGCAGTGCCCACCAGTCTCAATCACTGGTCTAAAAATAATAATAATCAGATCTGCTTACCTCTAAAACATGGTTTGTCACTAGATGGCCAAGCCCAAAAGTCAGTCTTGACTGGATGGATGATTTGTCATCTGACATCTGGAAGGTACCAGGTTGAGGAATTGTCAGATTCTAGAAGTGCATTGAAGACAAATAATTAGCATCAGGAGTGGGCCATCAAACTTATCTTCAAGAGTGAGCTTACTTATCTGAGGGAGAAAGGGAAGAATCTGGTCTGCCCTTTTCAAAATCTTGCTGTTTTCAGTACCTAGATCGGAGGGATGGAATAGGCACAATTCTTACATTTTTATTAATGGGTGGAGATAGCCATAAGCATTCTTTCTTCCGTAAGAGAGGAAATTATCCAATTCTACAACATTAGCATATGTTATTTTTTTTAAATAATTTTTGTTCAATGTTTATGTAATTAAAACAAACAAACAAACATGTATATATACATACATTTTACAGCAAGTTTTGAGTGATAGTTACACTTATGTTTTTCTACTATTGACGTGTTCTACTTTGTTACAATAACTTTGTCCTTTTAATGTCTTTGGTTCTATGCATATAGATTTACAATTAGTTACATGTCCCCCTTGTTTTCAATATATTGTCAAATTATCAAATGTCACCTTTTCTTTAGCCAATCGTACCAGATATCCCATACTTTGTAATAGTCACTATCTTGATTATTTTTTAAGAGTTGGGTTAATCTGTCCACCTCAGCGCACTCATGTATTTTGTTGATTACCATGTTTTCTGAGGGGATCGTAGCCAGTTTCCAGTTCTGGGCAAAGCTTATTCTGACTGCGGTTAAGATATGCAAGATCAAGTAGTGGTATTTCTTTATCTAATTAGCATATTTTAAATATACTGCTTCATTTATTCATTTATTTATATATAAAGTTGCTAAAGTTGGACACTTGTGCTTTCAAGTATGGTAGAGAAATAGTGACGAAAGACATAGTGCTCTCCTCAGAGGGGATGATAGGATGAGGAGGAAGATCTTAGGTGGCTTTCTGTTGTGTGGAAGGAGCATGCCTGGTCATCTGCTTCAGCCGTCCAAGCAGGTACGGCTTCCCTACTTCACAATTTGAGGGAAGTTTAAGACAGGGGTCTCCAACCTTGGCAACTTGAAGACTTGTGGACTTCAAATCCCAGAATTCCTCAGCCAGCTGGCTGAGGAATTCTGGGAGTTGAAGTCCACAAATCTTCAAGTTGCCAAGGTTGGAGACCCCTGGTCTAAGACCACTTTAGAAATAGACAAAACATGGGCGCTTTAAGCCTTCTTATCAATTCAAACAGTTGATTTTCTCTGTGTGGTGTAACAAGATTTGGATCAAGTTGGAGAAGAGTATTTGGCATTTGGAAAGGCCATCGCTCTACCGAGAGCAAAACTGAAGATCCTCTGAAACAGACTAGCAGAAGAGAACATGGTTAAATTCCTTGACCTGGTGAAGAATATCAAATTAAATCTCTTTGTTTTGACACAAGGATGCCCTGAACACTTAGGAACACGGATCTACTTGCATGGCTACCTTCTGAAAAAAAAAACCTGTTGATTGTTTCACGCCAACTAAGATACACAACATCCAAACTTTTGCCGTATGCTTCAGCTTGGTGTGCAAATCCAGCCCACCTGATTAGATCATGTTTCAAAAAACTATACTGTGCAGCCTCAGAAAACGGGATCCTTCAGAACCAGGTAATTAATTAAAACATTTATTATTTAACCCATTGATACAGCCTTTGTTACGGTTACCAGAATCAAGCTATGAATGCATTTTATTGTTGGCCTATGTTTTTTTTTTCCTGTTCTGCTTCCAAAGCCAGCATGTTGTTTTTCGGACTTCCTAGATGTCACTGTAAGTGGTAAGCAATCAAGTGGAATATAGGAGATAAGCAAGACACTGAAAACTTGAGAGTCCATTTCTGAACCCTGCAGACATTCAGTCTTGTGGGCAGCGAGAATGCAAAGAATTGGTTATTTGTGACTTCCCCTAGAACCTTGCCACAGGCAGTTTCTGCTGTCAGTGATTGTAAACACCAAGTTTTCTCTCTCTCTCTCTCTCTCTTTTTTTTTGTCCAAGTGTTGAAGTCCAAACCTTGCAGAGAATGGCTTCTTAATGCAGTGTTTCTCAACCTTGGCAACTTGAAGTTGGGTGGACTTCAACTCCCAAAATTCCCCATCCTGCCAGGGTGGCCGACTGATGGGGGAATTCTGGGTATTGAAGTCCACCCATCTTAAAATGGGCAAAGTTGAGAAACACTCTCCTAATGTGTCACAATAGCCAACCTTTAAGCAGAGAAGGTAGGTTGCAACGTTGAAAGGCGGGCTTATCAAAATTTAAACAAATTAAAAGGATAGCCAAAGGGGAAATTGATTACTGCTTATGAGATATTGGTCTCCCATTAGTCAGACAACTGACAGATGCACAAGCAAGGGACTTCAATAGCTTCTTAGGACCTAATAGATGCCCAAGTGAGTAGAAATGACTTGAATGAAAAACGGTTAGAAAGAAAAACCATCAGAAACCATCATTTTTGGAAGATGTCAAACCCAAATATTACATAGCCAAAACCAAGTGTAAATTTTGCATGCAGAAAAAAAAAAAAGTTCCGTGGTTCCCACATGTGATATGTAAAATATTCCAGTAAATTATCTTAGGTTAACACAGAGGTTAAAAATGGCGTTACCATTGCTTTATATTTTCACAGGTATAATTTTACATAACACATGTGGGAACCACGGGACTTGTTTTCTGCATGCAAAATTTATGCTTGATTTTGGCTATGTAATATTTGGGTTCAAAATCTTCTGAAAATGATGGTTTCCGATGTTTTTTCTTTATAGCTGTTTTCAGTCAAGTAATTTCTACTCACTTGGGCATCTATTACGGGTAAACAGGACAAGGAAACAGATGTTATGCTACAATAACAGGGGTGCTGTGTAGCTGAATATGTAGCTGGATAGATTTTGAACCCGGAAAGGGGCAGAGACTGTATATTTGAAACTATATAAACCCCAGCCTTCCTGGGAACCATGTTTTCTGCCCAAGGGCAGAATTCCCTTTTGCAAAAGCTTCATAATAAAGCTCTTATGTATTGTTCACGTGCCTCTGGTCTGAACACCTGAATGTTGATTTTATCACACCACCTCAACCTTAAATCAAAGGTGGCCTTCTTTGTTTGAGGCCCTGATTACAGAACCTTGAGCCAACCTTGCAGATATGAGCTAAGAATTTTGGATCGGGTAGTCCAAGCATCTTCCAGTGATAAAGGCTTCAAAAAATAATAGAATGAGGCACCAGGGGAAAAAAACCAAAAACCCTGCTTCTTCTACTTTTTAATTCTGAGGCTGGATGGAAAATGAAAGATTGATCATGAGGTCTTTGGTGCTCTCTGAGCTGGTGGTTTTCCTGCAGACATTTCATTACCAAACTAGGTAATATCATCAGTGTTAGAAGAGAGGGGAGTTTGTTCTTATTTTTCTATACTAGTCAGGAAGTGTTCTTGGAAGTACATTGAATAGGCTGTTTTTTTACTGTCAGCTTGTTTGACTGTGGTATTTTCTCAATTGGAGTATTGTTTACTACTTGATTGTTAGTCGAGTGTTAATCTTGGTGTTAGTCTCTGCTCATATGTGTGTTGATTGCTGTGAGAAGGTATTTTGGCCTTTTTGTTTCCTTTGGAGCTGACGCAGTGGCTCAATGGCTAAGACGCTGAGCTTGTTGATCAGAAACCTCGGCAGTTCAGCAGTTCGAATCCCTAGCACTGCATAATGGAGTGAACTTCCTGTTGTGCCAACTTAGCAGTTTGAAAGCATGTAAAAAATGCAAGTAGAAAAATAGGGACCACTTTGGTGGGAAGGGAACAGCATTCCGTGCGCCTTCGGCGTTTAGTACTGCTGGTCACATGACTACGGAAACGTCTTTGGATAGCGCTGGCTCTTCTTCGGCTTTGTAACAGAGATGAGCACCGCCCCTTAGAGCTGGAAGCAGCTAGCACATATCTTGGAGTGGTGTATAAATGTGGTTTATCATTATGTACCTGTTGATGGTTGATCTGTCTGAGCGCCAGCCCTTCAGGAATCCTCTGGCATTTTTAGGCTTGGTTTGAACTTGGATTCTCACCATTTCTTGCTGGTGAATTGGGATTCCGTTGACCGGCAGTGACCAAAATTGCCATATTGCTGGTGGCCTTTTCTTCTGTAACACCTCTATCGCTCTCAACTATCCAAGCAGCCCTCAGTTTGGGGGTGGGTGGGAGGGAAACATTATAGGAGAAGTTCCTTCACCTTGGAACAATAGCAGTGATGGGAGCCATTTACAAAAAAAATATTAGTTTTTGTGACAGGGAGTTTAATCCAGTATTAACTCCAATACCTCATGAGTGGTGGAATTATTTTTGCTGGTCCTTCCTGCATTTTCTTCCCCACCATTTTCAATCCTCTTCTTGCAATGGTATTCCCTTAGCCCTTCATTCCAGATTTTCCAAATGCTGGAATAGACTTGCCTGATGGCGGGATGGACAGCATATACATTTAATAAATAAATAAAATAATAAATATCCAGCAAGAGGCTAAGCTTCTGTTACATGAGATTCTGCATGTAAACGGGGGGGAGGGGGAGGGGAAGTTCCTTCATCTACTTCTGTTGGATTCTTCACTGTCAAAGCAAGTATTCAGGCCCCACACGGATTAATTGCAAAGTTGCACCATTAGCATCTTCGCCGTCTCTCCTAAAGACCATTCCCTGCTGGCTTAATGGATGATTGAAATGGAGGCTTAAAAAAAAACACCCAAATTAAAAGGACAAGGGATGAGAGAAACTGGAGGGTCTGGATAATTTCCCAGGCATGCGGATGATTTTTTGGCGATGTCAAAATGTGACCCGGACAGTGGGCAACAATTCTACCTCTGCGGGTCCGCAGATGGTGCTTCTTCCATCGTCCCTTGCACGGGGGTGCGAGGCTTAATGAAGAGGGGTGAAAGGGTTTCTCATCCTTCTTTCCACTTTAGGTAGAGAAAGGTTCCAGTGAGGAGGAAGGCCGAGCCCTTCCCCTCCCTGCTCTCTGCCGTGGAGAGAAGTGCGCTGGTGTTCGCCCCAAGCAGCTGCATTCAAAGCGCTGCGTGGGTCTGCTGTCACTTCGCATCAGCCTCTTGGCCCCGATGTGGGGACTCGATTAATTCTGTCGCCGCAGCACCCGTTTAAGGAGTCAGTGATTCACTTCACTGGCTAAGTGGGACCGATCGTAGTGCAGGTCACCGGCAAGGCCCTGGCAGCGTCTCTGGGAAGAAATCGCATCCCACCAGGAGGGCAGCAAAACTGTGGCATCTCCTCCTTACGTGCCTTGCTCCCACACCTCCTGGGACCCTCCTGGAGCCAGGACTCCAAAAGAAGTATCGTAGGGACTTGTATTGTAGAGGAATGGTTCTTAGCAAGGAACCAACTCAGCTTCTTCTCAGGGAGAGGTTTGAAATATACTTTTGGTTGAACTTGAACAAATGTTGATTTGTTGCAAAATCAGGGGTGTCAAACTCAAGGCCTGGGGGTCAGATCTGACCCAGGGGGGGTGCTTAGATCTGGCTGGCATGGTCACCCTGGAAACAGCAAAGGAGTGGCCCGCAGTACCTCTGCCAACAAAAATGGAGTTTGTGACAGCTGAGAGCGGCTCTCCCGAGCTCTGATTTTGTTGGCAGAGGGTTGCAGGAGGCTGTCTCAGCTGAAAACGGAGATTGGGAGCCTGTTTTTGCTTGCAAAGTGCTTGGGGCACTCCAGGCACCCCCAACATGAGTGATGTCGAGCTGGCCACGCCCTCCTTGACCACACCCACCCCAGCCCCGCCAAGGTCAAACACAATACTGATGTGGCCCTCAATGTAATCAAGTTTGACAGCCCTGTTCTACATGGAGGATGAAGAGCCTTGGTCCTTCCTATGTACACTTGGGAACACTTGGTTCAGTTCCTATGTACACTTGGGTACACTTGGTTCAGTTCCTATGTACACTTGGGTACACTTGGTTCAGTTGGAGGGAAAATTATTTAGAGCAGCGATGGCAAAACTTTTAGAGACCGAGTGCCTAAACCGCAACCCAAAACCCCCTTATTTATTCCAAAGTGCCAACCTGGCAATTTAACCTGAGTTTTACTACCTAAAATGATGATAAACAAGGCAGAGTTCAGCTAATAGTTCTAAGGCAGTGATGATAAACCTTTTTGGTACCGAGTGCCCAAAGCACCATGCATGTATGCGCATAGTCAAAATGCAATGCACGCATGCATCCTGCACATGCATACGCCCACATGTATGCAACCCACCCCATTGCATGCGCCCCAACCACCACACCCACCCAGCTGGCCAGCGGGAGGCGCATGCATGGTGCAGCTGAGTTGGGGTGACTGCGTGCATGTCCACAGAGAGGGCTCTGCATGCCACAGGTTCGCCACCATGGATCTAGAGTGGTCGAGGCAATGGATTAAGGATAAAGATAAAGATAAAATCCCCCCCCCCCATGATTGTTTCTGAGCCTAGGAAAATTCTCGTCTTCATTTCTTAGCTGAGGGTGCCAGCAATGTCTGAAGATCCTTCTGTGGTCATATGGCCAGTATGACTATATGCCAAAGCACATGGAACACTGATACCTTTCCACCGAATGGGTACCTATTTACCTACTCTCACTTGCATGCTTTCAAACTGCTAGTTGGGCAAGAGCTGGGGCAAGGAACAGGAACTCACCCTATCGTGTGGCACTCGGGCCTCAAACACAGGCTGTCAGTTTTCTAGCTGACGTGCTCAGTATCTTTAATCACTGAGCCATCACACCCCCAGATTAAGGATATGGGTATCCAATTAGACCTGGCTGTCAGAGTTCCAGCAACCCTCCATTCCACCCAGTAACTCCGAGACAGACATCTTCTCAAAGGTTCCTTTTTATTTGGATAGTAACTGGCACAACTGGAGAATCCTAAATCCAGGCTTCGTTGCATTAAGTAAAAACTACAATTCCATCCCCTGCACCCATCATCACATCACATCCATCCCAAGTTAAGACTTCCTCTCACTTACGTGACAAATAACATGACCTTGAATTAGAAAAAAAAATGTTGTTATGTCTACCGACAAACACTCCAAGAAATTCCCCCCTCCCAACTTTCCCAGGCTCCAATGTGGCAGCGTTGGAGCATCTGGTTTCAATATGGCTTCCAAAGCTGACGCTGGCATGTCTTCACTGGGATAACAGCTGACTTGGTCCTTCATCCCACTTAGATTTGCAAGATTTCCAAGCTAAATCTCATCCCTTAAATATAGGCTGCTATTCCCCATGGTTTGATTCAAATCCCTTCCTGAGCCCAGTTCTCAGTGTTAAGACATTTCTCCTTAATTCTAGGTTGGATCTCTCCTTAATTAATTACCATCCATTGTTTCTTGTCCTGCCTTCAGGCGCTTTGGAGAAAAGGTTGACCCTCTCTTCTGTCTCAAATATTGGAACACTGCTATTATGTCACTCCGATCCTTCTTTTCACTAGACTAACCATACCTAAATCATGCAACCATTCTCCTGTCTCCTAATCATCTTAGTTGCTCTTCTCTATACTCTGTCCGGAGTCTCAACATCTTTTTTATAACGTGGTGACCAAAACTGGATGTGGTATTCCAGGGGAAGTCTTATCAAGGTTTTCTAAAGTGGGACTAAGATCCTTTGCCTCCTACCCAACCTGCCAATCCAAACCCATCGAATGGTTAGCAACAACAATGATCACAACACACGGTTGAAAGAAACCGTACCGCAAGAGGAAGGAAGCGAACTTGTACTTTTCTGCACCCCCTGGGCTCAGCCTTTCTGGATTTGTCAGCATCAATTTGCATTGCTTGACTGGCCCGGCCATATTCTCTGTTGGATTAACTGCTCCATAAATTATCATGCTCTCTCTTGAGGGCTTTGCTTTCACCCAGCATGGAAGCTGATCAGCTGAGGGTCTCTTGATACTGCAAGTGCCAATCTGCTAACAGCCTTATGACCTTTTATTTCATTTTGGGGGAAATTCCCTTGAATGTCACCTTCTTCTGCTCTGTCCCCACCAACCAACTTCTTCCAGTGGTCTTATTGAATGTCAATCTATCCGTGGTGAAACATCAACCATATGGTTGACAAGGTCCACCTAGCAGGGAAACTCAACAAGCATGACATCCAACAAGGACTTCTGGAAGACCCCTTTAGTGCTAGAGTAAAGTAGAGACCCACCCTTGAAAACTGCAAAAGGAAGGCAGAATTATAGCAAGCCAATTCAGGCGGAGTCTCTTCCCTTCCCGGGACCTCCATTTCCAGGCTGGGCTGCCTCTTCCCATATCTACTTAACTCTTCCTCTGCCTGGGAGGAGTCCCAGTCAATCTCTCACATGGGATTTCACAGAATAGCAGAGTTGGAAGGGACCACAGAGATCTTCTAGTCTAACATCCGGTTCAAGAAGATGACCCTGGCCTATACCATGTCAGACAAATGGTTCTCTGTCTCTCCTTAAAATCCCCCAGTGTTGGAGCACCCACAACTTCTAGTGGCAAGTAGTTCCATTGATTAATTGTTCCCACTGCCAGGAAATTCCTCCTTAGTTCTAGGTTGCTTCTCTCCTTGATTAGTTTCTATTCATCACTTGTTGTCTTGCTTTCAGGTGCTTTGCAGAATAGCTTGACTCCCTCTTCTTTGGGGCAGCCCTTCAGATATTGGAAGACTGCTATCATACCACCTCTGCTCCTTCTTTTCATGAAACTAAATCCACTCAATTCCTGGAACCATTCTTCATGTTTTAGCCTCCTGTCCCCTAATCATCCTGGTTGCTCTTTTCTGCACTCTTTCTAGAGTCTCAATGTCTTTTTTATATCATGACAGCCAAAACTGGATGCAGTATTCCAATGCGGTCTTACCAAGGTTTTATAAAGTAGTACTAACATTTCATGTGATCTTGATTCTATCCATTTATTTGATGGTAAATGAATGGAAAGAAGATTTAAGGTAAACTACTGGGGATGGGTGAAGTCCTGGTCTTGGTAATGACTGAAGTAAATTAGAGACTTCAATTGAAGCTGAATCAGAACAAGACACACTGCATATTTCCAGTCCCCACTGCTGCTAAGCAGTGAGAATCTCTTGGGTTCAGGACCACGGAGAGCAATAAAACAGACATGTTGCTCTATTGCTCCAGGCCCATCAACTGGATTTGATAGCTAAAATAATCTTGCTAGAAATCTCATCCCACTTCTGGTTCTATAGCTGACACCTTCTACGAAACAGAAGTTAGAAATGTGATTGGCAGATTGGAAAATTTTCATCATTGAACTCCATTTTTACAAATAAGAAAAAAGTCAGCATCATATCTTGAAAGTGATGCAGTCCAGAAAGGACCTCAACCTCAACCCACAAAGACCTACAGGGATCTTTTCTAATCCCTCAACAGAGTCATGATCACAGCGGGCCTCCATGGCTGTGACCTAGTCCCTTGACACAGGGAAGTCTCGATTCTGGTCTGTTAATGGATCTCCTCACAATCATCCTCCTTATCAGAATATCACAGAATCCCTGCCTGATCTCCATCTAGACTAGCGGTTTCCAAATTTGGCATCTTTACGATTTGTGAACTTCAACTCCCATAATTCTGGGAGTTGAAGTCCATGAGTCTCAAAGTTGTTGCCAACTTTGGAGACCACTGATCTAGATCCTCATTTGCTCCAGAGACAGATTACAGAAAACATTTTAGATCCAACTATTTTTTCCGCATCAGGTGCCTTTGAATCACCTCTTGTGCTTCTGATGTTACAGGACAATACTTCAAAACCATCTTGTCTCCAAGAGGAAATTTAAAAAAAGAAAAAAAAACCCACCAGGATTTCCCTTCAAATCCAGATTATATAAACCATCCAAAGTTTTGTAAGTTGGAGGAGTAGACCAACAAGTACTTGCTCCATCATCTTTGCTCATGGCAGTTTCCCTCCCGAACCACCTGCCACCCCACCAAACCAAAACCCCCCAAAACTTCATAGTTGTATTCAGAAACAAAGCCAATCCCCAGGTCAATTTCTCCCTTTTCTCTGAATCTGAGTTTCACCAGTCTCTTGAGATGCTTCCCCTGTAGGATGCATGGAGAAACAAACAAACAAAAAAACCAACCAACCAACCAACCCTGCGTGGGATAAAAGTGCATCACGCAAGATGGAGAGAAGGAATTGCTGGATCCCCAAATATCCTCAGATCTCTGTGTAGGCTGTCCTTGAAATACATTTGCTCCGTTCTGCTGTTGATGCTTTGAAAAATATTGGCTAAACATCAAGGACCAGGCTAGTTCTGACCTGTCTTGTGGTTGCATTTAGCACTGGGCATTTGCTGGATTTTTTTTTTTTTTTTTCAGCATAAAGGCTGCACTTGCTATATTGTATGGATAACACTGGAGGGAGGTGTAGGTTTCTGCTTGCAAAGAAAGCCTTCAAGGCTTTCATTTGCGTTTCAGAGAGCTTCCTTCTGCCAAGCTGAAGGTTCAAATTTCATGGTGAACCAACTGGGAAGGGGAGAATTCATAATGCAGCTGGCTAGCAGTCTGATCCCCAATTTTTGACTTCTCCCACAAAGCAAAAACAGCAAAGAAAATGCAGATTCAATAAGGCAAATCCCATGGTAAATTTCCATTTCCTGAAGGCCAAGAAACTGCCTTCTACACGCCAGCTTTTCTGCTTATTTGGGTTTAGAAAAACGGGTGCACAAACCTCCTTGGTAAGATTCTGATGTGTAAACTGCCAATAAAATGCACCATGGTTTTGTCGAATATGCAAGCAAAATCCTTCTTTGCTGGTGAAGGCTTAGCAAAGATGACTACCTCATGATCCTAGCAAAGTTATTTTGGGTCTGGCTATTCTAAAGAAAAGAAGAATTAGGGGTGACATGATAGCAGTGTTCCAGTATTTGAGGGGCTGACACAAAGAAGAGGGAGTCAAGCTATTCTCCAAAGCTCCTGAGGGCAGGCCAAGAAGCAACGGTTGGAAACTAATCAAGGAGAGAAGCAACTTAGAACTAAGGAGACATTTCCTGACAATTAGAACAATTAACCAGTAGAATGGCTTGTCTCCAGAAGTTGTGGGCGCTCCATCCCTGGAGGTTTTCAAGAAGAGACTGGACAGTCATTTGTTCAAAATGATAAAGGATCTACTGCTCAAGAAGGGGTTTGAACCAAAGACCTCCAACTGTTATTCTGCATTCTAATTCCAATTCTCCCTGGCTTCCATCAGGTAGACTAAGAGATAGAGAAGAGAACTCATGTGTGGTATTTTTGTAATATAACAAGCTCTGCCTTGCAGTTTTGGCTTCAAGTGCTTTTAATTAATCGTATTAACATGTTGGAGTCACAATATATTAATCAGGATATTATGGGTGCTTCAACACTGGAGGTTTTTAAGAAGGGACTGGACAGTCACTTGTCTGAGATTGTTCTCCTGCTTGAGAGTAGCAGGCTAGACTAGAAGACTTTCAAGGTCCCTTCCAGCTCTGTTCTATTCTAATTCTAATTCATCAAGGCACTCAGAATTTTCAACATCGAATTCAGAAATGCTGGATGTTCCATAGTCATTGCAATATCATTTTTATGCATTACATCACTCCATATTTAGATCTCCTCTCGCTGCACTCCACTCTCAATCATTATTTAGCTTGATATTTCCTCCTTCCTGCAACAATAATCTTTGTTTGCCCTTTAAAAAAAAACCCATAGAAGAAATTCTAAAAAAATTGGGAAAACTGCTGAGAACATAGGACCTCTGCGAATTTCTACTGTTTTCTATGAGCAACCTGGTCCATGTTTTAATGCTGTTGGGAAAAAAAACCCAGGTGAGAAGATTCAAGAATCAGAATAGACCTGGAAGGGACCCTGGAGATCTTCTAGTCCAACCCCCTGCTTAAGCAAGAGACCCTACGGTGAACGTCACCTCCTTTTTCTCTCTCTCTAGCTCTTTTGCACCTCATCTTATTTAATTATGATTTAGCATGTGATGAAAATAGGGCAGAAGAGAAATAAACACATGCAATCCAAATAATTATATGCAAAACTTCGATAGGGGTACAGCAGTGGCCTCAAAACTGGATATCCAATTCAGCTTTCTAGTCAATCGCCCCAGCATTGCTTCGTGTAGATCTTCTAGGGAACTAGAAAATGAATGTTGTGGGCAATCTTGCGCAATATGTTTAATAGTTTGCATATCAGCATCACAATTGCAACAAGGGGAACCTTTCCATCCCTACTAATACAGGGCAGACGCACTTCTTCCAGTACTACACTGAATTCTGTTCAATTTCAACCAGAGAGAGCAAGGCAGGTTAAAACCAGGTGGTTTGATAGAGAGGGATTACTAATGGTCAGGCCACAAGAATAACAATAGCACTTAGACTTATGTACAGTGCTTTACAGCCCTCTCTAAGCATATTACAGAGTCAGCCTTTTGCCCCCAACAGTCTGGGTCCTCATTTTACCCATCTTGGAAGGATGGAAGGCTGAGTCAACCATGAGCCGGTCAGGATCAAACTCCTGGTTGTGGGAAGAGTTTACCTGCAATACTGCATTCTAACCACTGTTTCACCACAGCTCAGACAGGTGATAGATAGATGATAGATAGATAGATAGATAGATAGATAGATAGATAGATAGATAGATAGATAGATAGATAGACAGACAGACATATAGAATGTTTTCCCGAAAATAAGACTTATATTTTCTCTAAGGGGTCAGCTTTTTGCCTCCAACAATCTTGGTCCTCATTTTACCCACATCAGAAGGATGCAAGGCTGAGTCAACCTTGAGCCGGTCAGGATCAAACCATTGGCAGTTGGCAGAGTTAGCCTGCAATTCAACATCCTAATCACTGCGTCACCATGGCTTTGGATCATTAAGCATCTTATTTAATCATTGAATTGGATGAAAGATATATTTTTCCGTGACATTCTCGTCCAATGGTATTGGGGGCAATAAAGCACTCTGAAGCAATTATCTCTCTGTGGGATAAGATGAGCAAGGGAGTTGTATGAATGGCCATTTTTCATTGTAGTCCCATCTTCCCAGTGGGCTATAGAAATGCTCCCCAATTCTTTGTGGCTTGGTGGCCCGGCTGGAGTGGGGGGGGAAGGAAACTGGGCCAAGCAATGCTGGGCTGGCATGTGCACACACATGAATGCCCACCAGCCCACGAGGCATGTGAGTTGAACTATGAGCATGCACACTCCAAGCAGCCATTCACATGGCCACATTCCAAATAGGACAATGGCCCGGTAGTCGATTGCAGCCTGGGGGTTGGGAACGCCTAGTCTATCGTGTCCTTGGTTCCCAACATTGCCACTCAATCCCAAGAAGAAGAAGAAGAAGCCTCGGGAAATATCTCCTCCTGAGATATTTATATTTAATATCCCCCCCCCCAGATTTGGGGACCAGAAAGTTACACAGAGAAGGAGTAGAACCAAATCCATGGTCCCTCCCTCCGCTGCCTCTAACAATCCAGCCTGCTCAAAATCATCACTGAGAGAAATTTAAAGAAGAAAAAAAGAAATAAATCTTGAGCAACGGAGGAAAAAAAGAACAGAAGCTTCTTTAGCTGAGGAGAAAAAAAAAATAAAGTTGAAACATCCCAGGGCAGATTTCCACCTTGTACAAGATGTTTGAAACACGGCCAAAAATGGCATGAAAAGAAGCCAAGGATGATTTGCCCATTCCCTATTTCAGCGCCTCCCTTATTTTTGTTCCTTAATATTTTCTCTCCCCCCCTCCGCCTTTCTCAACACGCCACGTGCTCAGTTTAGCGCACCAAGTCACGCATTTATTAGGCAAATGATGTACCCAATATTGGCATATATTTGCATGCATCTCAATATTAGAACTTTCCAGCTTTACCAGTGCTGAAAACGTCTCTCCGTCTTCACTAAAGCGCTGGACTTTTCCTTGTTGAGTCTTCCTCAAAATTCTGGCTCGATAGATGGGCTGTCGATTGCCAGCATTTCAAATCCTATTGTTTTGCATCCATACCCCTGAGCTACAAGTATGCCTTGCCCCTCCCTGCCAGAATCTAATCACCGAAATCTGTCAACCTTCAGGACAAGTAGCAAATGCCCATCTGTCGAACCAGGCTTCTGCCTCAGGTCAACACTGTGGATTATTATGGTTCTGATCCGAGTTTTAACTTCAGGGCTGAATTTACTTGGGTGGATGTTGATCCCTAAGATTGTCAGTTTTCGGATATGGACGAGCATGTGGGCTGGGAGTGGTTAGGATGGATGCATTCTGCGAAATGATGGGTTCATTATGCAAAAATAAATCAAAGAGAAACAACACGGGGACCGTCTCTGTCCAGCTGATACGATTGCAACAGGGAGCATTGAACTAACGCATACTATACTATTAACTGTCTTTTCTATTCTGCCTCTTAATGTTTCCGTTGTTCTGAATTAACGATTTAACATCATGCAAACTAGGTAGACCTCCCATGATATGGGCAGGAGGCCTTCGTGGGGGCCAAGGATAAAGGAATCCAAAGAGACGAAGATGGGCAAACTGAGATGCAACTTTTGTTGCGGCCCCTTTCACTATCATTCTCCCAACGCAAATGTCTTGACAGTGGCAGGTTTTTCCACCCTGCCTCCATAGAACTTCAGCTATTAGAGGAGATTGAACCCAGGGGGAAAGGGGCTATTTGAGAGCTATGTCTTACCCAAGAACATGGAATCAGAGGGTTGGAAGGGAAATTGGAGGTCTTCGAGTCCAACCCTTTTATGCCATCCCTGTCAAATGGTTGCCCAATCTATTTTGGAAAACCTCCAGTGATGGAGTACTCACAACTCTGGGAGGCAAATTACACCACTGATTGTTCTCACCATCAGAAATTTCTCCTTGCTTCTAGGTTGGATCTCTCTTTAACAAGCTTTCACCCATTGCTCCTTGTCCTGCCCTCAGGTGCTTTGGGGAATAGGTTGACCCCCTTCTTGAGGGACTTGAGCCCCTCAAGTCCTGGAACACTGCTAACATGTCACCTCTAGTCCTTCCCTCAAATACAAATAGTGTAGAGATAAGAGAGAGAGAGATACAAATACAGATATACATACATACATACATACATACATACATACATAGAGAGAAATGATAGATAGATAGATAGATAGATAGATAGATAGATAGATAGATAGATAGATAGATAGATAGATAGACAGACAGACAGACACACATATAGAGATCATAGATAAATATAGATATACAGATAGACATATAGAGAGAGATATAGAGACAGAGACACAGAGACACAGAGACATACATACATACATACATTCCACAGACGAACACAATACAGAAGCCTGATGATGGCAGATGAGATTCTGCCGAAACGTTGCTACAATTTTAAAAGCACAACTATAATGACGTGGGAAAACACCTGAACAAAGCTGAATACCATACATGTAAGTACCCGTGAAAACTTAGGAAAATCTATCTATCTATCTATCTATCTATCTATCTATCTATCTATCTATCTATCTATCTATCTATCTATCTAGTATATTTTTTCTACATCTATATCTATATTCTGGATTATTTCACTTTTTAATCCTGTTGTATGCCATTCACAGGCCATATAGACTTGGGTGGGCTACAAAAACTGCAGATGATTTAATTGATCATTAAATTAAGTTAGTGGGACTCCTATCTTGTTCCAAACAATAAGTCTCATTTCAGTCTACAAAGCAAAACATCTGGGCTCCCACAACAAATTAAGCTGAAAGCAAGCAGCCTAAGCAATGACTTATTTCTTCGTTAGCTGGACATAACAGCACACTCAGCGGTTTTGAGTACAATTAAAAAGAAAGGCAGGTAATAAAATCCAAACACATATAGAAAAAATAATATAATAATAGATAACTCAAGCGCCAACTCCCACTTCATTGGCAAGAGCAATTCATCTTCAAAATCCTGCGGGGAAAACTCCATCTTCCCTTCTGTAAAGATTCCTAGATATCTACCACACAATGGAAGACACCAAAGAAAAGTACAGGGAGTCCTTGACTTACAACAATTCATTTAGCGACCATTGGAAGTTACAAAGGCAATGAAAATGTGACTTACGACCATTTTTTCCACACTTTTGTTGTGACTTCCCCGTGGTCGCATGATCAAAATTAGGATACTTGGGAACTGGCTCATATTCATGACGGTTGCAATGCACTGCAATAACGACTGCAGTGATTCACTTAACAATGGTGGCAAGAACAGACATAAAATGCGGCAAAACTCACTTAAGAACCATCTCAGTAACAGACATTTGGGGCTCAGTTGTGGTCGTAAGTCAAGGACAATCTGTATTTGTGGTCCCCTATCTCATGTGCCCCCATCACCACCCCCTCAATGACAATGGCAAGCATTCTTTCCACTTTTCCCAAAATCCAAACATCTCTTTCCAGTTTTCTTTCTCTTTCCAAATCCTTAAACAGCTTCCATCGAAACAAGCTTCACTGAATGATAACATGGAACACCAGCCATCAAGGCAGCAATACTCCAATTGATTTATGTGCCGTATTTTTCAGAGTATAAGAAGCAGCAGACTATAAGATGCACCTTAGTTTAGAGGAGGAAAACAAGAAAAAATATAGGTATTTTTTGCCTCTGTGGGTCCTGTTTTTGCCCTGGGGAGGCCAAAAATAGGACCCTTGGAGGCCAAAAATGGGCCTGTATTTGCTGTATAAAACGCACAGACATTTTCACCCACTTTTTGAGGGGTGTGTGTCTTATACTCTAAAAAATACAGTATTTACCAGACTTCCCTGGCTGCCTATCTCATACAATGAGGTAACTCTGGTGACCAAAGAGCCATTTTGGCCTCTAAGGGTGGAGGCACCGATGTAGAAAGCATTGTTGTTATGAGGAAAATAGGAGGAGGAAGGAATATTAGATATGCTCACTGGTAGATAAGTAAAAGATAGGTAAAATTCTTTATTGGCCAAGTGTGATTGGACACTCAAGGAATTTGTATTGGTGCAAATGCTCTCAGTGTACATAAAAAGAAGAGATACATTTGTCAATAGTCAAGAATCATCAGGTACATCACTTAATGATAGTCATAGGGTACAATAAGCCATCAAATCATACCAGGAAACAGTCAATAAAAATTGGTAGGATGCAAGCAACATTACAGTCATAAGTGGGAGGAGATGGGTGAAAGGAAGGATGGGAGGATTAATAATAATAGTAGTGCAGACTTTGTAAATAGTTGGGCAGTGTTGAGGGGATTATTTGTTTAGCAGAGGGATGGCGTTCAGGAAAAAACTGTCCTTGTGTCTAGTTGTTCTGGTGTGCAGGGCTCTATAGCATCATTTTGAGGGTAGGAGTTGAAACAGTTTCTGTCCAGGATGTGAGGGGTCTGTAAATATTTTCACAGCCCTCTTTTTGACTCCTGCAGGATACTGTCTTGAACATATTTATTTGCTGAACTTCTATGGCTGCCTTCCTCATGCGATGACTGTAGGTACCTCACCAAAAAAATCATACAAATGTGGTTACCAGAGAGCCAGTTTAGTCTCTAAGGGTTAAGGCACTGAGGTAGAAACCATCTTTGTTGTGAGGAAGATAGGAGGAGGAAGGAATATTAGATACACTCACTGCCTTGAGTCATTTATAAAATAATAGTGAGATTTAAAAAAATAAATCTAAATAATAACAATAACAACAATAACAATAAATAATAACAATAATAACAATAATAACAATAATAACAACAATAATAACAATAACAATAACAACAACAACAACAACAACAATAATAATAATAATAATAATAATAATAATAATAATAATAATAAAGTGTTTGGCTAGTGATTTGTGATACGAAACCCAGCATAGTTATCTCGTTTGCTGTGTACACTGTCATTTTTGTATATAACAACAACAATAATAATAACAACAACAACAACAGCAGCTTTCTAGTTCACCCTCATGGTCTTTTGGAAGAGTAATAGGGTAGAGAGCCCTCAGATCTCAGGTAAGAGGTGTTCCAATGGATGTGGGTAGCCTCAAGGAGGGGCATCTCCAAGGTCTCATCAGGTGGCCTTATTTAAGCAAGGTAAGAGAAGAGCAACAAAGATGATTAGGGGACTGGAGGCTAAAACATCTGAAGAACGGTTGTAGGAATTGGGTATGTCTAGTTTAATGGACTAGGGGTGACATGATAGCATGTCTTCTAATATCTGAGGGGCTGACCCAAAGAAGAGGGGGTCAACTTATTCTCCAAAACACCTGAAGGCAAGAGAAGAAGAAATGGGTGGAAACTAATCAAGGAGAGAAGCAACCTAGGAGAAATTCCCTGTCAGTGAGAACAATTAATCAATGGAACAGCTCGCCTTCAGAAGTTGTGAATGCTCCAACGCTGGAGGTTTTGAAGAAGAAATTGGACAGCCATTTATCCAGAAGGGTAAAAGAAAAAAAACTAGAAACCTCCAAGGCCCCTTCCAACTCAGTTATTGTCCCAACCCTATCTAACTTAGTAGGATGGGCAGATACCCTCAGGGAGAGCAGTCCCACAAGTACACTGCCCTGATAAACGTTGGATGCCATCTTGGGCCGTATTCCATTCCAACTCTTTTTCCAAGCTCTAGATATCAAATTTTAGGATCCTTGCAAGCACCAGGCTGCCCCCTCCCTGCCAAAAAAGATGCGCCAGGAAACACCAAAGCAAAGAAACAAGGACCACATCCATCCCAACCCCATGACTTCTGCCAGGTCTGTCTGCCTCCCCACGATTCTTTTCTCTTCACAAATCCACACAACAAAAGCAGCGTTTAGAGGCTGACAGAGTGTGTGTTTGGGGAGGGAATTGTCGCATGCGGCCCTCCCTCTTTCTCTCTCTCTTCCCCCCCCCCCCAAATTGAGGGAGGGCTAATTGTGAGACAAGGCCAGTGGGGAAGGGAAAGGGGGGGAGAGAGACTAGCAATTATTTCTCCTCCCGAAGCCCCGAACCCATTTGAAACGGTTAAGCAGAAGCCGGGCGGTATGGATGCCACACACTTTCTTGAGGCGCATTTGCTGTTTTTTCACTTGTGAAATATTTCTGTCAGAACCAGTTAATGTACATATTAGCAGCAGTGGTCTCTCTCTTACGTCTTCTGACTCACTAATTTGACGGAGGAAGGAAGGCTTGGCCTGTCCTGGGAGCAAATCTCGCTCTCTCTCTCTCACACAAGGGGGCAAAAGGCCAGTCAGGCCCAACTGCGGGTGGAGGGGAAGGACATGGAGGCGGGAAGGGGAGGAAGGGCTGGGAGGCATTTGTCACAGCTGCGGCAATTAGGAACCCCTCTGCAAGGTGTGCTTCAAAAGGGAGGAAGGGGAGTGCCCCTTTCCGTAGATGCCATTACAAGAGAGCCAGGCAGGTCAAACTATCGCTGGGGTGATGCCTTGATTCAGGCGCAGCTCAAAATGGCTGTCAAAGCGATTTATGGGTGATTTGGAGGAGGCATTTCCCCAAACCT
This sequence comes from Hydrophis major, assembly GCA_033807585.1. Classification (NCBI taxonomy): domain Eukaryota; kingdom Metazoa; phylum Chordata; class Lepidosauria; order Squamata; family Elapidae; genus Hydrophis; species Hydrophis major. The sequence goes on along the minus strand of CM066340.1, from coordinate 9,966,234 downwards.
AGGAGATCTTGAAAACCTAAGCAAGGTTAGAGCTCCGTAGGGAGGGATGGGAGACCACCCGAAAAATGCCAGGGCTGTGGAATAGACTGGGAAGTCAAGCTATATCCCCACCTTCAAAGTTAGCGTTGGCCAGTTATTCTAAGTCAAGTTGTCCAGAAAACAAGGTCTCCATGGAAGCACTTGGATTCAAGGTCAATGTGAAGGAGATGTGACGTTGGCTTGATGGCTGGTCAAGCAGGTCATAGAGGTAAGTTAGAATAGAATAGAATAACAGAGTTGGAAGGGACCTTGGAGGTCTTGTAGTCCAACCTCCTGCCTAGGCAGGAAACCCTATGCCACAAATGGTTATCCAACATCTTTTAAAAAAACTTCCAATGTTGGAGCATCCACAGCTTCTGAAGTCAAATTATTCCACTGATTAATTCTTCTGTCAGGCAATTTCTCCTCAGTTCTTGGTTGTTTCTCTCCTCGGTTAGTTTCCACCCATTGCTTCTTGTCCTGCCCTCGGGTGCTTTGGAGAATAGCTTGACTCCCTCTTCTTTGGGGCAGTCCCTGAGATATTGGAATTGAGTCCCTTAGATATTCTCAAGTTCTCAACTTACAACAATAGTGCAATATTAATGCAACATCAGGAGTTTTCAATTCAGTGTATAGAATATGAAGGATGTGTGTTTGTGTTTATTTTCATGTCATAATGTATACTGAAGATGGTATTTAATGTCATTGTACAAGGTGCAATGACAAGAAACTAAGCTAAACTAAACAATTGAGCCCAAAATTTGTGTTGCTGGGCAAGACTGAGTTTTGCCCCACATTTTATAATCTCATTTTACCTTGAGATCTTTTAGATACACTGAAAATCTGTTTTGAATGGCCTCACCATCTTCCCATTCTCTCCCACTTTTGTATTTTCCTTTAAAAAGAACAAGAAACTTTACTGTCAACTTTGAAAGAGATCAGGCCTGTCTCAGCCGTCTTTCCGTTTCTCAGATTGCCACACGGTAGGGGAAAGGGGAGAGGTTTGGAATGTCAAACCAGACAATAACCGACTATCTTGTGGGAACCAAGATCATCCCAATAGATGCTGGCCAGAGACTAAGAGGAGTTGCCAAGGTGATGCCAGAACACTTAATTGGACAATGTGACCTATGACAATGAGGGAGTTGTCTATTCCTTAACTATACTGAAAACGCGGGAAATAGTTAGAGTTGGTTTTGCTTTCATGCGTGCCAAAATGGTGTGCTCAATCAAACAGTTCTGTGAGAAAGTTGTCCGTCTCGGAGTGCTGAATTGGTTGGGTTCATCAGTCAGAACTTTGAGAATGGTTGCGGTGGCCTAGAGGGGAAGCTCTCGCCTCACAATCAGGAGGCTGTGAGTTGGATCCTAGGTAGAGGCAGATATTTTTCTCTTTGGGCACATTGAGATAATATCTGCTGAACATAACTCCGGATTGGCGACAGGAAAGGCATCTGGTCAATAAACACTCAGTTCAATTCAGTTGCCCAGACTCCAACCTCGTAAGGGATTATTAGATCATTAAAAGACAATGATGATCAATCAGAACCTTGACAGTTATACACTTCACAGGTATTCTTCAACATACAACTGTAAAGGAGCATACACTCGTATGTTGTAACGGTCATAAAACAGGTCAGTCAGATGACTGACCGGATTTCATATAACTTCTTTGAAGTGGTCATTAAGCAAATGTAATGGTCATTGAGTGAACTGATGGTTCATTGTGGTGTGGTTTTGATGAAAAGTGGAAGTGCCAGGTTTTGGCAAAATTGTCATAAAACGTGACTGCGGGATCCTGCAAACGGCTATAAATACAGTCAAATTCCCGAAGCTTTATCATGTGCCCTCAGAGCATCCCCAATTGTCAAAACTTCAAATCTGGCCCCTTTTTTTCTAGTCAGTCGAGACTTCCAACGTTCGCTCAGTGACCGGTCGTGAGTGGAGGACAATCTGAATTTCAACAATCTGGATTTCCAGGCCTTTTTAAAAGCACTAGCTTTTAGTCTGGCGCGTTTCCATGGGGACTGGATGCTTAGAAGGTGATGCTTAAGTGACTTTTAGCAGCTTTCTGTGATTAGCAGACGCTGAGTACAAGGCGCTTGGCTTGTTTGAAAAGCGTTGTGGGAATCGGCTGGGAAGCTGGAGAGTGTAACAAGAGGTTTAAAAAATCGTGAGTGGGGCAGGGTTTTTTGGGTGGTGGCGGTGGGTTTGCAATGTATGAACCAAAAAGCACCTTTGCTGAGCTAAAAGGCCCTCTTTTGGTTTCCAAGAAGATGGCCTGACAGCCTGTACCCCACCGCCTCTTCAATTAGCGCACATATCTCTGTTTTTTTTAAAAAAAAATAAAGAGTACACAGAGCGTAATAAATCTCCAGCACTTTCCCCTTCACTCAAAAACCCTGACCAGGTGAAAGACGCCTGGGGCAGCCGTGCTAATTCTCTAGCTTTGGGCTTTTGAGGAGTTGCTGCCTTAATACCGGGGACAAATTGATGACAAATTGATTTAGGAATTACGGGCCAATAGCCTCACGGGGAGGCTGGGTCACTGCCCCAGCTTGGCTTCGGAAGGGTGGGTGGGGGGAATTGGATCCCAGAAGGTGGGGAAGGGGAGGTCAGCCGATACATCCCCTCCCCTCCCTCTGCCCTTCTTCTCTGGCTGGAGAAGATTGTCCTGACAGATCATTTGGCTCTGACAAACCATTCTGCTTATACCAGCCAAGAGGGGTTACTTGGCAAGGTGGGGAACCCCTGCCAGGCAGGTGGGAGGCAGAAACCTGCCTGAGGGTCCCGGGGACAGCATCCACTGGTATGTGATGTGTTATGGCAGTTTCCCTGCAGCCTGAAGCCAGCCTGGAGCAAACTCCGCTGATGTCTTTAATTGCTTTCCAATTTGATAGGCCACTTCCTGACAGGCTCGGCTGTGCGGCTGCCAACACTCGCCACCGTCCCCCACTTAGTTGGGGGGCATCCAGCCAGGCCCCAGTTTCATCTCCTCTTCCCCTCGGCCTTTGAAAAGAAAAGGGAGCCAACGGAACAAGAGTCACCCCTGCCTCTCTGGAAGAGTGGAGATCGGACCTGCCGGTCTACTGAAGAATTCCTCCCTCGGTGTGAACTCAGAAGGGAGGAAGAAGATGCAAAGCTGTTGGGTTGCCCTGGGACTGATTGGGAGCTGAAATGATTACCAAGGGACCAGATAAACAGATAATCAGAATTGGAAGGGACCTTGGAGGTCATCTAGTCCAAGCCCCCCCCCCGCGCCCAAGCAGGAGGCCCTACACCATTTCTGACAAATGGCAGCCCAATCTCTCCGTGAAAGCCTCCAGGGATGATGAACCTCAACCTCCATCAACCACAACCTCCATCAACAATGAGAATCCATCCTTAACAGATTAACAAGAGTCGGAAGGGACCTTTGAGGTCATCTAGTCCAACCCCCCCCTGCCCAAGCAGGAGACCCTACACCATTTCTGACAGATGGGAGTCCAATCTCTTCTTGAAAGCCTCCAGGGATGATGCTCCCATAACCTCCGAGGGCAACCGCTGTTCTACCAAAAGACGAAAGAGAAGTGGATTGAAGACAGGGAGCCATTTGGCATCTTTTTCACAGAGATCCTTTAGTCCAGGGCTCTCCAACCTGGGCAACTTTAAGACTTGTGGACTTTAATTCCCAGAATTCTGGGAGTTGAAGTCCAAAAGTCTTAAAGTTGCCCAGGTTGGAGACCCCTGCTCTAGGAAGATTTAGGAGTTTGGAACAGCTTTTTCTGAGGTCACATGTGCAACTCCTTTTAATGGTGTTGTCTGTCTCTATTTTTTCTTCTCTTGGTGGGCTACAGCAGTGTTTCCCAACTTTGGCAAATTTAAGATGTGTGGACTTCAGAATAACAGAGTTGGAAGGGACCTTGGAGGTCTTCTAGTCCAACCCACTGCTCAAGGGAACCGTATGCCATTATATATTATATGGGAGAACTTTTTTCAACGACATGAAAGACGAAGCCACACAACAGCCTCAAAACTGGTTGTCTCTCATCCAGTGTGCAAGACAATGGTTGAGCTCTTGGAACTCTTCCAATACACCACCCTGCTGAAGCAGTTGATTCTCTACCATTTCAGACAACCTCTTCTTAAACAACTTCTGAAGTCAAGTTGTCCCACTGCTTAATTGCTCTAAAACAGGGGTCTCCAACCTTGGCTCCTGGAAGCCTGGCGGACTTCAACTCCCAGAATTCCACAGCCAGCTTTGCTGGCTGTGGAACTCTGGGAGTTGAAGTCCGCCAGGCTTCCAGGAGCCAAGGTTGGAGACCCCTGCTCTAAAATGTCAGGAAATTTCTCCTTAGTTCCAAGTTGCTTCTCTCCTTGATTCGTTTCCACCCATTGCTTCTTGTCCTGCCTTCGGGGGCTTTGGAGAATAGCTTGGCTCCCTTTTCTTTGTGCTGGCAAGGGAATTCTGGGAGTCCACACCCATCTTAAAAGTTTCTAAGGTTGAAGAATACTGGGCTAGAGGGTCAGTCCAAGTTCCAGAGCTACATCATTTTTAAGGCTGCTGAATTTGGCCAAAACAATTCAAGGAAGTCCTGTTTTCATAGACCGTCTCTGGAGAAGGGAGATGGTAAGTGGGTTGCTTCAAAGAGTCTTTGGAACGTTGAAGGGATGCTGTGGGTTTTTTGAGTGGTGCCATGGCCTGGAGGTGGAGCGCTCATTATACAATCAGGAGGCTGTGAGTTTGATCCTAGGTAGAAGCAGATATTTCTCTCTCTGGCCACCATGAGAATATACAGTATCTGTTGAAACAATCTCCATACTGGCAACAGGAAGGACATCTGGCCAGTAAACACTGAAGCTCCATTGAGTTGCCCAGATTCCATCCCTGTAAGGGATTATGGGGTCTTTAAAATAAGATGATGATGATGTGGGTTTTTTTATGTTGTAACCTGCCCAGAGTCATCTGTGTGTGAGTTGGGCGACCATATAAATTTGTTTAACAAAAATTAAATTGACAGAATGGGAGAAATGAAACAGAAATTTTCATTTCTATGGAAATTTCAAGAGAAATTTTTTTGTTTAGCTTTCTAAACTAAACAGAAAACCCCAAAGCAAGAGGCTCCTCCAGCCATTGGGTAGAAAAAGAAGACTGAACTTTGGACATAACTGAGCAAGGAAGGTCAGACTCTATCTTCCAAGATGTGAGGGACACTCAAATTTTGCAGTGAAGTTTGGGCTGGTCCAGCTTTTTTCATGTCTAAAGGACGACGGTAGATTTGTTCTCTGCTGGGGGCAAGTCCAATTTCCAGCCAAGGAGAGAGTTTGTCCCTCAAGCATAACTGGGCATTTGAGTAGCGAGGGATCCATTAGGGATGCTGCCTACAGCATCCTTAAAGGATAGGAAGTCTACTATTGAGCTGAGGGTACCAAATGCATCTCTGGGAGAAGTCAGTGAGTGTGCTTGAGCAAGCTGGGTGAACCTCAGAATGTCCTTGCTGCTCTTCCTTTGGATTCCTTCTGAGATGCCAGCTTCCTTAAGCCAGGATTTTTTTCCAAGCCCAGCAGGTGAAGTCAATAAACCCTGGTTAGAAATATGGTGGCTTGGGATGTAATTTTGGGCGCTATCTTATCTATCAATTTCAACAAGTAAGTCAGAGCAGGGAATGAACTCTCTGGGAAAGCGAAAACTGCTTTTATTAAGATGGACTATAAAGAAAAGAATTTGCAAGTCTAATTGTGCTGGATCTCTCCCTCCCTCCTTCTTATACTCCAGTGTATTAGGGAGATCTGGCATAGCTGCTTCCAAGCTTTACCTTGTGGCAGGATGGGCAGCAAACAAATTTAATAAATAATAATAATAATAACCTGGATGTTCTGGATTTTATAAAAAGGTTTTATCCCTTTTTCCTCATGGAGATTGCATATCTTCATCCAGTCCATATCTATCTATCTATCTATCTATCTATCTATCTATCTATCTATCTATCTATCTATTATCTATCTATCTATCTATCATCTCTATCTAGATTATCTATCTAGATACAGTGAATGGCTGCAGGAACTGGGCATGACTAGTCTAGGGAGGAGAAGGACTTAAAGATAATAACATCTTTAAATATTTGAGGGGCTGCCACAGAGAGGAGTGGGGGTGTCAAGCTATTTTCCAAAGCACCTGAAGGCCAGACACGGAATAATAGTTGGAAGCTGATCAAGGAGAGATTCAACCTGGAAATAAGGAGAAATTTTCTGACAGTGAGAACCATCAACCCATGGAACAGATTTTGCCTTCAGAAGTGGTGGGAGCTTCATCCCTGGAAGCTTTCAAGAAGAGACTGGATTGCCATCTGTCAGAAATGGTGTAGGGTCTCCTGCTTGGGCAGGGGGTTGGACTAGATGACCTACAAGGTCCCTTCCAACTCTGTTAATCTGTTAAATCTATCTAGATTATCTACAGTATCTCTGTCTATCTATCTATCTATCTATCTATCTATCTATCTATCTATCTATCTATCTATCTATCTATCCTTAAACACCATCTCCCTAATGGGGGGCTCTATCTACTTTCTTACTTTCTAGAAGTACTCTGCTTAATTTAAAAACTCTTGTCTAGAAGATCTTGTTAGAATCTCTTATATGGTCTTTCGCTATTGATGGACTGTCTTTTCCATGTTCCACAAGAATTGTTAAACCAACTGATTACCTTTTCCCCTGCTGGAGCCTGTATTGTGGAATGAGGAATCAAAGCAATTCCTTTTTTTTAAAAAAAAAACTTAAGTTAGAAGAGGCTTCATCCCCACCTCCACCTCCAAAGCTGCTTAGCTTTTTAAAAGTTTAAGGTATTTACGATGATGGATTTTATCTTTCACTCCCGGAGTCATGGGTTCACTATTTGGGACCTTCCCAGCCATCTTCCAGCAAGCAAAATCAGATGGGAGAAGCTGGATGTCAGGGCTTCCACAAACCCACCCTCATTCAAATCAAAAGTCTCTAGCCGCCTCTCAGAAAAAGTAAATTGGTTTATTAGAAATGACCATGTTGGCGCGTGGCTGGGTGCAGCCAATACTAAATCACATCATACATTTCCCCTTTGACCCTGGTCTTTCCCCCACCCCCTGGATGTGACTTCTCCAATGGGACACATCCATCTCCATCATGCTCTCCAATAACCTTCTTATGCTCTGACAACTTTGGGCTGCCGAGGTGATTATCTAGGCATTTCAAGAATGCCTTGTTTTCCCCCACTCCCTTTTTCTGGCAGCTAAAAAGACCAAAGGAGGATTTTTTTTAGTTGACACTGGATTCACTGAATAGCCATGTGATTCATTTAACAACCACAGCAATTCGCTTCACAACCATGGCCAAAAAGTTGTAAAAATTGGGCGCAACTCAATTAACAACTGCCTTGCTGGGCAATGGAAATTCTGTCCCTGATTGGGGCTGTAAGTCAAGGACTACCCCTATCATTGAGGTCACCTTCCTGTGCAAAAATTCGTGCAGAGCAGTGGTGGGATTCAAATCATGTAACATCCGGTTCTCTGCCCTAATGATTTCTTCCAACAACCAGTTCACCAAACTGCTCAGGAACTTAACAACCGATTCTTGTGAACCGGTAAAAACCGGCTGAATCCCAACCCTGCTGCAGAGCCTAGACGTCCTTTCTCGACTTAAAAAGTAAAAAGTTTTTCAGAAAGGGAAGACGGGGAGATCACCGTAATCTGAGACTAAAGAGGGAGTAGGACCATTTTATAACATTTAAGAGAACAGAGAGAAAGAAAGAAAAATAATAATAATAATAATAATAAAATACTTCAGCTCCTTCCCTGGAGATCCTGCAAGAAGCACCACAACTAAAGTTCTGGGAAAGCGGAAACAGTGGAGAACTTCGGCAGGCGCTCACAAAGTGCTTACCCTGAAGGGCCATTAGCAGCAGCCTGCATTATTGAAGAAGGGCTGATGGAGCCACCGCCAACACCGGCTGGCCCTGGGGGCAAACCACTCGGCGGTGCTTTGGAAAACCCGCAAGACCCCAACCGCCACGCAAAAGGAGACCAGACCGTCTCCTTAGGTGGGTTCAGCATCTCTTGTGTTCCTGAACTTCTTCCTGCACATCGTGTTTTGAGTCCTTCAACTTGGAAGAAGAACGGTTAATGGACACATGCAGAACTTTGTGGTGTTTTTTTAAAAATAAATAAAAGAGAGGTGATGTAGAATTTCCCTTTTAATGGGGAAACCGTTCTTGGGCTCTTTTAAGAGAGAGTGTATGAATTTGGGCTGCCCCTTGAGAAGGCTTCCTTTGCGTTGAGAGCTTGCCTTCCGGCTTCAAAAGGAGTTAAGAGTTTTATTTGTGGATCTGATCCATTACAGTTTATAGGTCTAGTTAATAATTTATAACCGTGTTAAACCAGGAATGCTTCGTCCAAAGCATAGGTTAGAATGCGTTTCGTAACTCTAGAAATGAGGTTCTGTTCAAACACCTTGATCTCAGGATGGATGGGTGGATGGGTGGAAGGAAAGAAGGGAGGGAGGGAGGAGGAAGGAATTAACCATATATATTTAAAGAAGCTATGGAAAGGAGAGGAGAGGAAAGGAAAGGAAAAAAGAAAGGAAAGGAAAGGAAGGAAAAGGGGGAAGGAAGGAGGAAAGGAAAGAGGAGAAGGAAGGAAAGGGGGAAAGAAGGAAGGAAGAAGGAAAGGAAAGGAACTTTAGCTATGAAAGCCAGCTGGGTGACTTTGGACCAGGAAACTGGGAGTTCTAGTCCCACCTTAATTATGAAAGCTAGCTTGGTGACTTTCTGTCTCAGCCCAACCTACCTCACAGGGTTGTTGTTGTGGGGAAAATAGGGAGAAGGAAGAAGGATTTGCTCTATCCACCACCTTGTGTTGTTTGTAAAACATAATAATAAAGGCAGGATAACCAATAAATAAATACACGTGAATAAGATCCAGTCCCTTTTGCAAGCTATCCTTGCATCCGGCTGTCAGTTACTCCAGTGAGTTAAGCAATCACTTGTTGCACCTGGAATAAAGGCGGCATTTATTTGGTTTTCATCAGCCAGGGGATGATTTATCTTTCCTCCCAACCCAGCCTCTCTGCCTTCTCCCCAGGATAAAAAGCTGCTTGGTTCTTTGGCAACTGCTGTTGTCTTCAGGCGGAGATTTGTGCTGTAAAATGCACAATATGTTCTATCTGCCCTTTGGGAGACATCAAATATTCACCAGGCTGAAAAAGGGAAAACTCGGTTCATGCTTTTCCCTGCTCTGCCCCCTCCCAATTCGGGAAGGGGTCAAAATGTGCCAGATCTCCAGCTATGATGCTGTGTGGGATTGCAGGAGAGAGAGAGAAAGAGAGAAAGAGGAGACTGAAGGACACCAGGACAAGGCTTGTGATGGGTGAGAACACAACATGGACCCCCAATAGCTGATCTAAGTCTTCCCCTGCACACACACGCTGCGTAATCCAAACACACAATAGATTTGGGTGGGTGAGAGACACCGAGAGAGAAGAATTGGCTGATGAGCTGGTGAATCAGAGACCACAAGTTTGAATCAAAAGTTCTAATAAAGACGGAGAAGCTGTAAATACAGTGGAGAACCAGTTTGGACTCGTGGTTAAGGCACCAGACTTGAAAACAGGAGGCTGGGAGTTCTAGTTCTCCCTTAGGCATGAAAGCAGACTGGGTGACTTTGTGCCAATCACCAGGAGATGGTGAGTTCTAGTTCTGCCTTAGCTATAAAAACTGGCTGGGTGACTTTGGGCCTATCACCAGGAGATGGTGAGTTTTAGTTATAAACTTAGCTATAAAAACCGGCTGGGTGACTTTCAGACAATTACCAGGAGATGGTGAGTTCTCCTTCTACCTTAGCCCTGAAAGTCAACTTTGGGCTGACTTTGGGCCAATCTCTCTCATCCCAACCCACCTCACAGGGTTGTTGTTGTGGGGAAAACAAGAGGAGGAAGGAGCAGTAGGTATGTTCACTACCAACAATTGTTTATAAAAAAAATAAAGGTGGAACATAAATATTTAAAAAAAAAAAAAAATCCCAGGAAAACTTTTCACACATACATGCATTACACGTATATTCCTGGGTGCATGAATGATAAGATAAAGGTAAAAGTTCCCTTACATATCCGTACTAGTCGTTTCCGGCTCTAGGGGGCGCTGCTCATCTGTTACAAAAGCCGAAGAAGAGCCAGCGCTGTCCGAAGACGTCTCTGTGGTCATGTGGCCGGCATGACTAAACACCGAAGGTGCACGGAGGAACGCTGCTCCCTTCCCACTAAATGTGATCCCTATTTTTCTACTTGCATTTTTTAACCTGCTTTCGAACTGCTCGGTTGGCAGAAGCTGGGGCAAGCCACGGGAGCCCACTCTGTGACATGGCGCCGTGGATTCGAACCGCCTAACTGCCGACCTTTCTGATCGACAAGCTCACTGAGCCATATGGGGGCTGAAATCCATTCACCCCTTGTGCAAAAAGGGGACAACACAACGTCGCAGCACAGGATGCCTTAAGAAAGGGCATCGTGTGCCACGGAGTTTCCTTCCCTCTTTCTGCAGACGACAAACTTCCTCAAGAGGAAGAGATGCCGGACTCAGGCATGCCCAATCCCCCCCCCCCCCGAAACAATGCAGTTTCCGCAAAGCCATTCCCCAAGTCTTCTCACCTCCCCCACCCCCTTTCCCAGCCCTCTCCATCTGTTCCTCTGCAGCTGATGCTGATGGCTTTTGACAAGGCCCTCCTGCACACAAGACTGTTTTGCCCAGAAAATCTATTACAAGTTGCTCTGAGACAGACAGAAATTTTTCTCCTTCTGCCACACCGAACTGGTCTTGCTCAGTGTCGCACCCGGGGCAGGAAAGGAGGTTCGGCGTGGGCAGAGGGGCTGTGGTCTCTGATCAGGTAGGAGTAGGGTGGGAGAGGACACACACACACACACACACACACCAGACAACTCACAAGCAATCTGGCCAGCTCCCTCCCACCTTGGGACAATCGGAAATAATTGGGGATACAGGATCTCTCTCTCTCTCTCTCTCTCTGATTCCTGCCCCCCCCGCGCTGCTTTCCTCTGGGGGCACCTTAGGGTGGTTGCACCCATCTGCCACAAACTCACTCACTTTAACAAAACCACATCTGATGGATCGCGGCAGGCAGGGGAACATGGAGAGAAGGCCTTGGGGCAATGAATCAGAACTTTAGAACCCAAGCTGGCCTGCGAAATTAAAAAAAATATAATAATAAAATTGAACTGGAAAGCAAACTGACTTTTCCCTGTTGAAAAGGACAGCAAAAAAAAAGGCATGTTCTGAAGAGCCGAAAGACCACAATGCCCCAGCCGCACATACAAGCAGGTAGAGAGAGGCTGATTTAAACGTTTTGAAGGAGGGAAAGGAATCAATCAGAATAGAGCTGGCAGGGACCTTGGAGGTCTTCTAGTCCAGCCCCCTGCTCAAAGCAGGCGATCCTATATCATTTCAGACATGTGACTGTCCAGTCTCTTCTTAGAAACCTCCAGTGATGGATCACCCTCAACTTCTGGAATCAAGCTGTTCCACTGGTTAATTGTCTTCACTGTTAGCAAGTTGCTCCTCAGTTCCAAGGTTGCTTCTCTCCACGATGAGTTTCCACCCATTGTTTTTTGTCTTGTTTTCTGGTGTTTTGGGAAACTAAAAGTTTACCTCCTCCTTTTTCTTCCTTTCCTTGGAGTGGATGGAAGCATGGAAGCCAAAGAGGCTGTATATGGAAGAGAGAAGCTTGGAAAAGTCGAGAGGTTCACACCCACTTCCTGGACAATTCATCCCTAAAGAAGGCAAGGACACCATTTTTCATTCAGGAGAAAACTCATCCAGATTCGCTTCCCCTTTGGAAGGAAATCTTGGGGGCAATTTCTCTTTATCAAACGAGACAACAATCAGGCAAGGGGGGGGGGACTCAAGAAAATACCTTTTCCTGCCACTAATTTTAATCCTCCCCCCCCCCCTTTCAACCTGTGCAGGAGTGCCAAATGTCATGTTCAAAGTGCCAGTGCTAATTCTGAACTAGAATTTTTCCCAAATGGTGATATATATTTAGATGCAGAAAATTTTAAAATTTTTGGAATGGAATAGAACACCTTGGAGGCCTTCCTGGTTCAGGGGAGTCTTTTATTGCTAAACTGGTGCGTGAAGATTTATAGATACATGTGCTTATAATGATAAATCACATGAATGGAAGAGTCGATGGTGTATCTACTTGGAATGTGCCTTGGCATCCATTATTGCTGTAATTATTGATGTTGGACTTAACGTTGCATGGATGTATTTTTTTTGCTGGTACTGTTGTCTATATAGCTTTTGACCGTATCAGCATTAAACTTTAACAATAGGGAGAGTATTGATGCTTTCGAACTTTGACATTGGTGAAGGCTCCTGAGAACACTCTGGACGTCCAAGAAGACAAATTAGAATAGAATAAGAGTTGGAAGGGGCCTTGGAGGCCTTCTATCCAACCCCGCCGATTAGGCAGGAAACCCTATACCCCATTTCAGACAAATGGTTGTCCAGTCTCTTCTTAAAAGCCTCCAGGGATGGAGAATTCACAGCTTCTGGAGGCAAGTTGTTCCACTGGTTAATTGCTCTAAAATGTCAAGACGTTTCTGCTTAGTTCCAGGTTGCTCCTGTCCTTGACAAGATTCCATCCATTGCTTCTTGTCCTGACCTCAGGTGCTTTGGAGAACAGCTTGACTCCCTCTTCTTTGGGGCAGCCCCTCAAACATTGGAACACTGCTATCATGTCATCCCTAGTTCTTTTCATCAAACTAGACCAGGGGTCCCCAAATTTGTAGACTTCAACTCCCAGAATTCTCCAGCCAGCTACGCTATGAAGTCCACGAGTCTTAAAGTTGCCAAGTTTGGAGACCTCTGAACTAAACGTACCTTGTTACCAGCAACTGTTCCTTCATTTAGCCTCCAGTTCTCTAAATCATCTTTCTTGCTCTTCTCCGCACTCTTTCTAGAGCGATTGATCATCGAACAGCGCCATCCAGAATTCTCACTCAAGACACAAATGACTAGGCTCAAGTTATCCTACTTCGGACACATTATGAAAGCTTTGTGGAAAAGGCTCTACTACTGGAGCAAGATGGATGGAATCGGTTATAGTAACAATCTGTACAACGCTGAAAGACCTGGTTAGGGGCCCATCAGCAGGGAGCAAATCTATTTATCCAGTGGCTAAGAACTGACACACAGCAACTGCGGGAAGTTCCTGACTTGCGACCACAGCTGAGATCAACATTTCCATTGCTAAGCAAGACAGCTGCTAAATGAGTTTTGCGCCATTTTACGACCTTTCTTGCCACTGTTAAGTGAATCACTGCAGTTAAAGGTAGTCACGTGGTTGTTAAGGGAATCTGGCTTTTCTGTTCCCATTCTGCTTGTTGCAAATGGGGACCACACAACATGATCCCAGGACATTGCAAGCCAGCTGCATAACATCTGAATTTTGATCACACGATCACGAGGATGCTGCAATGGTTGTAAGTGTGAAAAACAGTCATAAGTCACTTTTTTTTCTGTTGCCGTTGTAACTTCAAATGGTCACTAAACGAACTGTTGTAAGTTGAGAACTACCTGTATTAAGGATGGCAAATTAACCCTGATTTTGGTTCCGCGGTTATAGGAGGCCTCTGAAGTAACGGAAAACCAGAATAAGGAAGATAGGTTTGCTGAAGTTGCAACCGATTTACTGAGCAAACTCAGGAAAACCGATTTCCAAAATGATTCAAATGCTTTTAAAGGGCTTACAAAAAGATGTAATACTGGAGCAAAGGTGGTAGTCAGCCGATTCTGACCAGTTCCAGAGAACCAGTACCGAAAATTCTGAGTCGTTCGGAGAACCGTCCAATCCCACCTCTGACTGGCTCCGCCCCCATCTATTCTCCACCTCCTGAGTCCCAGCTGATTGGCTGGCTCTTTTTTGGTTGCCCTGCACAAGAGAACGGAGCTGGAAAGCAGGTTAAAGGGGTGGGGAGGGAATGGGGATTTTGCAGTATATCCTTCCCCAATACTTAATTATGAACAGGGAAAAGGATTTCTTGAGACCTGCGTTATCATACATGCCTCTCCTAATTCATGTGGGTGTGTTGATTGTCTCTGCTTGTTGCTTGACAAACAGCTTTTGGTTGGTGTCAGATGCATCAGTTCACAAACACATAACGGAGATCACAACTTAACTTCGCTAAGTTTATGGTTAGAGATGGTATTCCGCAGGTTCTGACCAGTTCTGAACAACCAGTAGCGGAAATTTTGATTAGTTTGCAGAATTGGCAAATGCCACCTCTGACTGGACCCGTCCCCATCTATTCTCCACCTCCCAAGTCCCAGCTAATGGCTGGGTCTTCTTTCGTTGCCCTGCACAGGAGAACGGAGCTGGAAAGCAGGTTAGTGGGGTAGGGAGGGAATGGGATTTTGCAGTAACCTTCCCCCAGGAGTGGGGAGGGAATGGGGATTTTACAGTATCCTTTCCCTGCCATGCCCACCAAGCCACACCCACAGAACCGGTAGTAATTTTTTTGGAATCTCATCACTGTACTGGAGTAAGCCAACGTGAATAGTTTAAACACATCATCTGAAACCTGATCATATCAATGCTTCCTTTGAGCAGTCTTAATGGCCAAGATAAGAAAATAACAGAGTTGGAAGGGACCTGGAGGTCTTATTTTAGGAGATGGATGTTTTGAGCCTCAGAAGCCCCTGCAGATAAGGCCCAGTGTTCATTTGCTCTCTGATCTAAGGGCAGCACCTGCAAGTATCTCCACCCAAGATGACTTCACACATGGTGATGAAGTTTCCATTTTAAATGAGCCTGATTGTTTCCCGTTGACCTTTGAGTGTGCAACCTGGGGAGATAGGTGAAGTCTGACAGATCTGAAGAAAGTAGACACCAGGTGGAGGAAGGCTGGTGTCCACATAGCTATGGACCAGAGCAGCAATTAATGGCGTTAGACCTCTGATGATATCTACAAGGTGTTTTATTGGGTTCCAGAGAACAACCATGAGATGGAAATTGATAGATGAACTCCATTGATTGCAATTAGCGTTATCAAATGGGAGTCACTCTAAGGGTTGACAGTTCCCCCAATGGCTTCTCCTGCTTGAGCAAGGGGTTGGGCTAGAAGACCTCCAAGGTCTATTCCAACTCTTGTTATTCTACCTTCCAACCATGTCATCTTCTGATCTTATGGGTGATTGTGGCTAGGGAGGAACAGCTAATGCTGATCTTTGGACTTTGCTGCCCTCTGCTGTTCATGAGTGTTCAGTCAACCTACTTATGGCCTGGCAGCTCAACTGAGTGAAGTCTAATTTACAAAATGTATGTTGTACCTAAATACTGTACATGTTTTATGTATCTAATATCCCCCCCCACGCACACACTTATGTCTCATTTTTTCCCTGTAAAGGGCATGATTGTAGCCAACTCAAGTGTCACACACACCCACACCCTGAATAGTGAAATGCTTCTGATGTGTTAAAACTCTAGTATATGGTCTTTTAAAGTCTCCTTTTCCCAGTTCCATTTACTCTGGAGTAGAGCAGGCAATACAGACAGTTGAGAATTGAAGCATTATCTCCACTTTTGCTCATAACACAAAATATTGATGGGAGAACTAAAAATACTGAATTATCCAACTTGCTAAACCTAGAATGACTGCTGGCCACATTTTGTGTTCAAATAAGGGACATTAGTTTCACATAAAATGACGGGACCAGCTGAATTATTAAATATGCTTACACCACATACTTCTCGTGTTTTAGTCAAGTTTACTATACTGAGCAAATTCAGCTCTGTAGCCTTCCAAATGTGTTGGGTGAAACCAATGCTATGTTTTCTAAACTTGGCAAATTTAAGAAGTGGGGACTTCAACTCCCAGAATTCTGGCTGGCAGGGGAATTCTGGGAATTGAAGCCCACATAGTGTAAAGTCGGCAAGATTGAGAAATGTTCTTGGCTATGCTGATTAAAGGCAATGGAAATTGTAATTACACTTCTCCCAACACCCCAGTGGAGAAAAATTAAATGCACCCTTTTCACTCTTTCAACATCTGCATCCTCCCCAAAACATATCGAGAAAGACAAACATTTTTTAAAAAAAAAAAAACCCAACGTTTTAATTCTTATTTGGTCCTTTGGAACCTGAGCTTGAAAACCACTCATGGGATAATTCATATTATACAGGGAGCTGATTACAGATTTGATTTACAATTGATAAAATATCCTATGCTTTTTCTTAAGAGGTGCACAATATTTACATGATTAAAAATTATTCACAGCTCAGCAAGAGTGAACCGAAAAGACACACACATACATTAGACACAAAAGAAAAAAGGCTTAAGAAAGCGGAAATGGCCGACGTAAATTTTCGGACGGAACCCAAACGGATAAATGGGCCATTCCTGTGGCCCAGAACAATGAAAAACAGAGGCAGGATGGAAGCTGACTTGGGAGCCAACAAGTGAAGAGGGCAAAGGAGCAGAAGAAACAAACAAGGAGATGAAATTAAGCTTCCTTTCCGCTGCTACCTGAATATGGGTGAGGAATAAATGTTACAGGTAGGAAATATGGTAAAAGATTGGCATTGCTGCTTCATTCCCCAAGTCCTGGCAATGCCATTTTAGCCTTCAGTTCAGGCATACCCTGTCCTTCTGGAAGTTTCCATGCGATGCTGATGCCACTTCCTACACGTCAAAGCCCTTCTCTCTCCCCTCCTCCTGAGAGTTTAATGGTATATTTGCAAAAAAATCTGCTT
The DNA here is from genome assembly GCA_033807585.1 of Hydrophis major. NCBI lineage: Eukaryota > Metazoa > Chordata > Lepidosauria > Squamata > Elapidae > Hydrophis > Hydrophis major. The sequence continues at coordinate 9,949,450 of CM066340.1, read as the reverse complement.
TGACATCAGCGTTAATTGCTAAACATTCCTACCCACCACCCAAACGTGCTCAAGGTTCTCCGGGGAAGAAGAATGGCTATTAAAACACATGGAGGCTGCCTTGAGTCTCCACGAAGAGAGAGAGAAGAGAATCATAATCCCAAATCCTTCCTGCAGCTGGGAAAACTTCAGTTCAACCAACTCTCGACATCAGAAGAGGGTATCAACACTTTGGAAGGATTGAGTTGCTGGCCTTTGGATGGACAGGTGAACAAAACCAGCCGGTCAGATTTCTTGTAAAGATCTTCATAACCTCACCCCATGCCACCCATTGCCAACGCACCTCCCAGCCTTTGGCCACTTGCCACTAAAGGCCACTACCATTTTCCCGAAAGCAAGTGCTAGGAGATGAAATGTTGGCTTTTCTGAACACAGAGCTGTCAACTTTGCTCTAGAACGGAGGTCTCCAAACTTGGCAACTTTAAGACTTGTGGGCTTCAACTTCCAGGATTCTCCAGCTGGGAGTTGAAGTCCACAAGTCTTAAAAGGTGCCAAATTTGGAGACCTTCGTTCTAGAAGTTTGTCCACATCTTTTGTCATCTGGGTGAGCAAAAGCTGCCCTCTCCACCAATTTTCTTTGGGGTGGAGTGGGGTGAGGACCAGAGAACCGCTCCAATTCTACAGAATGCAGGATTCTATGATCAACTGGGGAATCTATCCACTGGACACTGGAAGGATGACATTTCATGGTCCAGCAGCTGCGTTTATGCAGGAGCAGGTACACAACTTTCTTTAGGGATACCTAGATGCTTTGGCCTTTGTCCTTTTCTCTGACTAGCCTGAGTTAATGCTCTCTCTATGGCTCTGTCCCATTTGTGATCAGCCCGCAGAGCTAAAAAAAAAACATTTTTTTTTGCGTGGTCCAGTGCTTATTCTGCAGGAGAGTCCAACAGTCAAGACCCATGATTGTTGTTGTGCCACCAGTTGGTAGACCAAGGACTCCGGAGAAGATTCAGCCACTGCCTATGTCTCCAGATGACTTGTTAAGCCAACTATGGCCAAATGTTGACCATCTCACTTCCCTCTGGACTTGCTAAACACCATCTAATCTCTGGAGGAGACATGTCAAGCAAGCTGGCCAAATCGTCCCCTACTCCCAGCCCCACTGGGAAGCCCCCTACCCTCTCAAATTTCAAGCAAAGGGCACAAGTCCACCCCTTCTCCCAGTCCCAGCCCCGCCATCCCTAGGGCATCTACTGCCTAGACAAGAGGCTGGGGAAGAGGAAAGGGGCTTATCTCTTATCTGCAGCAGATTTGAGACGAACCTTCTCTAGATGCCTTCATCAGCACTAGGGCAGAAATCAGTGAGCTGGACAGGAGCCCGCGGAGTTCAGGTTGTGGAGAGGAACATCTGCTCCCGCAGAGGAACATCTGCTCCTGCAGAGGAACATCTGCTCCTGCTGATGCCTCAGCATTCTGGAGTCCACACTTCCTCCAACCTTAAGATCAAGAGGGCTGGTGAGAAGAACTCTATCCCTGCTTCCCTGGGTTGAACCTATCCTGTTTTACTAGAAACCAACCCTGCCCTGGATTATACCCTGTCCCTGAGTCTGAACTCCACAGATCTTCATGAGGCTCAGCTTTGTCCTCCTTCTGACCATCTGCCCGCCTTCTGACCATTAGAGGCCCGCCATCTCCCTGCAGGATTCAGCTGGCCTTTATGGGAAGATGGAAGAATCTTCTATTGGTGGCTTCTCAAGGCCTCTATGGGAGGCTGAGCATCCAACGGCAGAAGGTAAAAAGTGCTAAACGCACTCCATGTCTTCAGGTGAGTCCACCTGACAACTTTCCAGGTAGAGCTAAACCGTGCAGCACAGAAGGCAGAGGGACTCCACTAGTCTGTTTCCCTCTCCTCCCATGTCTGATTTCTGGCTTATCTTTCTTTGGGGGGGGGGGGAATGGGGAAGGGCCCAAAAAACAGACATGGGGGTGTGTGGTCCCCTTCCTCTTTGAACAGCTAGAGAACTTGCACAAGGAAATGGGACTCCCATCTCTTTCTAAGGGCCGAGGTCCCGTGCATTCACTTCCTCTGCTTCGGGCCCTAGTTGTAACGCAAGGACCTTGCAAGCCAACAAACGCACACGGGTTTCAGCTCTCTAGGGCAGCGGTCTTCAAGCTTGGCAACTTTAAGATTCATGGACTTCAACTCCCAGAGTTCCCCAGCCAACCTTTAGACCTGTGGACTTCAGCTCAATCCAAGGAAGCTTTGCTGGATGAGGAACTCTGGGAGTTGAAGTCCACGAGTCTTAAAGTGGCCAAGCTTGGAGATCCCTGCCCTAGAGGACACCGACAAGGACACGACAACACAAAGACAAATTAAGACCTTTTGCTCTTCCCAGGCGGATAAAGCATTAGCTGCCCGTCCACCGAAACGGAGGTGTGGGCCTTTGCTCCTCGCCCAGCCCCAGGTAGGAGTGGGTGGTCAGAAGGAGGGAATCAGGGGCAGGTGCCAAATCAAAGACATCCCCCAGCTCCGTGTCTTCAGGAGGGCTTCCGTTGGGTTGCGGCAATGAGTCCCTCCAGGAAAAGTACCACACTCTGCACCACAGCTGCTTCTTGCATGTGTTGCATTGGCTGCTGCATCCTGTGAAACCTGCTTTGGGCAGTGGGGGGGGGGGGAGGCTAGTGTGAAACGCCACCCACCTTAGGCGACTGCAGGCCTAGGTCTACCCAGGTGGATTTGCAGGCTCCGTCTCTCTCTCTCTGGAAATCAAGGGTGTCTGACCTTGACTACTTTAAAACCGGCGGACTTCAACTCCCAGAATTCCCCAGCCAGCATGGCTTCCTTGAATTGAACTGAAATCCACAGGTCTGGTAAGGTCGGCTGGGGAATTCTGGGAGTCGAAGTCCACAGGTATCAAAAGTTGCCGAGGTTGACACCCCTACTGTCAATCTCCTGGGCCTGGATAGCCGGTGCCCAAAGGGAGACGAAACTGACCTCCTTCCCCCTCAGGGGAGCCAAGGACCCTCTCTAATGCCCCCCTCCCCCTCCTCAGCTGCTGACACCAGGAACCGCGAGGGAAGGCAGACAGACAGACAGACACATTCGCCAGAGATATATTGTTGCAGCCGTAGGATATCTGGTGGCTGAGGGAAGGACCGCGTCCCCATGGGCCGTGCCGCTGGCAGCGCTCAGGCCGTTCGGTAGGGCTGGAAACCTGCCAGGGGCATATCCTTTCCCCCAGCTCTAAAAAATTTTTTTTTCCTCGCTCTCCTATCCTGACCGCAGCTTTGGATAAAGTGCATCTTCTGTGGGAAAAGGGAGGGCGGGGGAAAGGAGAGAAGGGGGAGGGGAACCTGAGCAGCTCCCGGCCTAACCCTAGAGAACGGGAGACGAGGCGCTTCGTTTGAAACCCGCGACTCGTCGGTCCTCCTTAATCCTGACGGGCTCTGTACGGATGGCTGGGGCAATGCGCGAGACAGGCAGGGCTAGAAGAAGGCAGAAGCAGAAGAGGGGGGCAGGGGGGGGCCCTTTGTCATAGCGGCCGGGGCCCATGAAGTCCCGCCACCTCGGGGGTGAGCAGGGGGTTGTGCGTCCCCTTGGTGGACATCCAATCGTTCAGGAACGCCTGGGTGGCCTTGCGGTGGGCCAGGCGGTGCGTGATGGAGAATCCGGCGTTTCCTTCCAGTTGGGATAAAATCACCAGGACCTGCCTGAAGGAAGAGAAGAACCAAAATAGAGAAAAGGGAAGAGGGAGGAAAGAAGGGTGGGAGAGGGGGGTGAGAGTGTTTCTTGAGTCTGAAGAATGATTAAAATTCACGCCAAAAAAGAAAGTTTCAGCTGATATCTTACAGAATCGCTAAATGGTGCAAAATGCGGACGTTCTCATCTAAAACAAGATGAGAACACAGGGATTAAGCTCACTCTAAACCATCAAAGAGAGCCAGTTTGGTGCACTGTAGGTGGCATCAGACCAGTAAACTGTGAGTTCTAGTCCTGCTTTAGGCACAAAGCCAACGGGGTGTTCTTAAATTTTTCTGGCAGTAAATAACTGGTACCCAAGAAACCGAGGTCAAACTCTTGAGAAGCTAAGAATCCATTCTTTTCTTGTTCCTTCCTCTTCCACGCTCTTATTATGGGAGAAGTCCCAAAGGTGCCTTTTTTTCAAGTGACAATTGGACTTTGTTTTTTTTTCTTTGAAGATGTTTCACTTCTCAACCAAGAAGCTTCATCACTTCTAGTAAAATTAAAATAAATAGAACTAGAACTAAAGAAGCTTCTTGGATGAGAAGCGAAACATCTTCAAAGAAAAACCAGAAAGTCCAGTTGCCTCTTGAAAAAGCACCTTTGGGAAATTCTATTCTTATTCTTATTCTTATTCTTATTCTTATTCTTATTCTTATTCTTATTCTATTCTTCATTCCTCCTATTCTATTCTATTCTATTCTATTCTATTCTACCCTATGACTATCATTAAGTGTTGTACCTGATGATTCTTGACGAATGTATGTACACTGAGAGCATTTGCACCAAGACACATTCCTTGTGTGTCCAGTCATACTTGGCCAATAAAGAATTCTATTCTATTCATTCAGTAGGGCAGGGATTCACATGAAGTTTCAGAACCCACTTGATTTGTGGTTAAGGCACCAGACAAAAACCTCGGAAGGATGGAAGTCAACCTTGAGCCCCATCAGGATCAAACTCCTGGCAGTGGGCAGAGTTTCCCTGCATTGCTGCACTCTAACCACTGCACCGCCAGGATTTTTCTAGTTAGCTGGGTGACTTAGGGCCTGTCACTTCCCTCTCAGTCTTAGGAGAATGGCATACTACTTCTGAAAAACCTTGCCATGAAAACTGCCAGGAATAATATGTAATAAATGAAGAGTCAGTTGGACTAGTGGTTAAGACACTGGGCTAAAAACTGGGAGACTGTGCATTCCAGTCCTGCCTTAAGCACAAAGCCAGCTTAAGTGACCGGCTTTGGGCCTGTCACTGTCTCTCAACCCTAAGAAATAGGCAATGGCATAACATTTCTGAAAAATCTTGCCAAGGAAACCACAGGGACTAGTCCAGTCACTGATTTGCAGGCTGACACACATACACAAGAGACCCCAAAATCTCTCTCTCTCTCTCTCTCATCTATCTATCTATCTATCTATCTATCTATCTATCTATCTATCATCTATAATCAATTTATCTATCCATCTATCTAACATCTAACATCTATCATCTATCTATCATCTATAATCAATGTATCTCCCAATCTATCTATCTATCTATCTATCTATCTATCTATCTATCTATCTATCTATCATCTATAATCAATTTATCTATCCATCTATCTAACATCTAACATCTATCATCTATCTATCATCTATAATCAATGTATCTCCCAATCTATCTATCTATCTATCATCTCTATCTAGATTATCTATCTAGATACAATGTGACACCGGGAGACTGGAACCGTCATAAATATGAGTCAGTTGCCAAGTGCCTGAATTCTGATCACGAGACCTGGGGATGCTGCAGCAGTCATAACGGAGAAAAGCAGTTGTAGGCCATTTATTTTCAGTGCCATTGTAACTTTCAATGGTCACTAAATGAACTATGGTAAGTTGAGGACTACTTACATCTCTCTCTCTCTCTCTCTCTCTCTCTCTCTCTCTCTCTCTCTCACACACACACACACACACACACACACAGACAGACACACATCTCTCTCTACTAACATCTATTATCTATCTATCATCTATAATCAATGTATCTATCTATCTATCTATCTATCTATCTATCTATCTATCTATCTATCTATCTATCATCTATAATCAATCAATCTATCTTCTATCTATCTATCTATCTATCATTTATCTATTATTTATCTCAAGGGCTGATTCGGGATCTTACTTCTCCTTAGCTTCAGCCTTTGAATGCACATTGGACCACCCTTACCTGCAATGCTATTTTGCATTTCTGGGCTCTCACCTGTGCAGAGGTGGCACACTGTCCTGTGTCTTCAAGCTGCCCCGAGTGGACACAACATTGAAGCTATCTGTGCAATCACACTGGACGTGGAGATAGGACTTGGGGTGCCGGTTCTCCACCACGACGATGAGACCGGCCCAGCCGTGGGTCAGGTAGTAGCAGGTCATCCCTTCACGCCCCTGTTCCAGAAAGGTAAAAAACAATCAGCCTATTTCTCTGAAGGAGTCGTGCGTCAACAGGCTGAAGGTTGGGATAAAATTCACATCTCATCCAGTGGTGGGATTCAAAAAATTTTACTACCGGTTCTGTGGGCGTGACATGGCTTGGTGGGCCTGGCTTAATGGGACTGGCAGGAGAAGAATATTATAAAATCCCCATTTCCACCCAACTCCAGGGAAAGGTTACTGCAAAATCCCCATTCTCTCCTCACCCAACTAACCTGCTTTCCAGTTTCGTTCTCCTGTGCAGGACAACAGAAGAAGACCCAGCCAATCAGCTGGGACTCGGGAGGCGGAGAATAGATGGGGGTGGGGCCAGTCAGAGGTGGGATTTGCCGGTTCTCTGAACCAGCTTCTGGTTCTCCAGAACCGGTCAAAACCTGCCACCTCTGATCTCATCACACTAAGCCAGGAGCGTCCAACCTTGGGATCTTTAAGACTTGTGGACTTCAACTCCCAGAATTCCCCAGCCAGCTTTCTTTCAGCACAGCTGGGGAATTCTGGGGATTGAAGTCCACAAAGTCACCAAGGTTGGACAGCCTTGCTTCAAACGAAGAACCTGCTTGTGACATTCTAGGGATTTGAAGTCCACGGGTCTTCAAGTTGCCGAGGCTGGACATCCTTGATGAAGTTATGATCCAGTGGGTGGATTGATCAACAGGTGACTCAATGATCCCAAACTCAGAGAACTGAAATATTTTTTTTAAATTCCTTTTCTAATCATTTTAATAAACAGTACAGCCAAACCCAAACCTCTTGAAGAGACTAAAGAGGATGACGGCTACCAGCACCCACCTCATGCCGCTCGCCCTTGTTCTCCGTGAGGAGAATGATGGCATCGGCCAACGTGGTCGATTGGGCCTCAATCTGTTCTACCATCACGAGGCGGGAACCGTAGATGGCCAAGATGTAGCTGGAGATCTCGGCGGGTGAGCACTCGCTGCTCGATGTAGGGCTGGAGCCTTTGAAAGATGGAAAAATACGGAGACGGGACTGTTGTCAGAGACAGCGCCCTCAAGCTTGACACCTTCCTGCATGGCAAACCTTACAACTACCTTAAGAGTAGGGTCAGACCTCCCCACTCCAGTCTCCAGGGGGAGCAAAGAAGGGAGTAGGATCCAAAAGCCATCCCTGTCTGAAGAATCAAGAGCTCTGCCCAGCCCTTGGGAACTTCCGTTAACTTCTTCCAGGAAAATGTAAAACACCGAATTATTCAATTGACTATTTGGTGGAAGTTCCTTTTTTCACTGAAGAGAGCAAATGTCAAGGGAGAATTAAGGAGAGAAGGAAAGCATTAAGACAGGGGTGTCCAACCTTGGCAACTTTAAGACTTGTGGACTTCAACTCCCAGAATTCCTCAGCCAGCACAGCTGGCTGAGGAATTCTGGGAGTTTAAGTCCACAAGTCTTAAAGTTGCCAAGGTTGGACACCCCTGCATTAAGATATATTTGTCAGTTTTTTTGTCTGGCTTTGCCTCCAGGTGCAAAACTGTTGTTACCACAAGGAACAACCCCGCTGAGAAAATAATCTCATTTGCTTAGCTCTGCACTGATGATGTTAACCTAGTTTGATAATGAGACGTCTGCCAGAAAACCATCAAGGTCAGAGAGCACCAAGGATGATTCCTCCTCCTCCTCCTCCTCTTCCTCCTTCCCACCCCACTCCCCTTCCAGCACTGCTGATGTTACTTAGTTTGGTAATGAAATGTCTGCGAGAAAACCACCAAGTTCAGAGAGCACCGAGGACCCCACAGTTCAACCCTGAGCTACAAAAATTCTCTTCTATCAAAGATCTCATTAAAAGGAGACCCCTTGAGGGGGGTCTGGGGCTGATTGAATCACTGAGCCTTGGACTCCCCAGCTGCAGTTCAACAGCCAACACTTCCGCACCGACTTCTGGAGAGTCCTTGAAAAGCAATTAAAAGCAATAGCACTTAGACCTATGTAGCATTTCTCAGCGCTTTACAGCCCCCTCTAAGCAGTTTATAGAGTCAGCCTCTTGCCCCCAACAATCTGGGTCCTTATTTTACCCACCTCGGAAGGAGGGAAGAGGCTGAGTCAACCCTGAGCTGGTGAGATTTTGAACTGCCAAATTGCAGGCAGCCGGCAGTCAGCAGAAGTAGCCTGCAGTACTGCACTCTAACCACTGTGCACCATGGAAGGAAGGAAGGAAGGAAGGAAGGAAGGAAGGAAGGAAGGAAGGAAGGAAGGAAGGAAGGAAGGAAGGAAGGAAGAGCAATAGCAATAGCCCTTAGACATATACTGCTTCATAGTGCTTTCCAGCCCTCTCTAAGCAGTTTATAGAATCAGCCTGTTGCCCCCAACAATCTGGGTCCTCATTTTACCCACCTTGGAAGGATGGGAGGTGGAGTCAACTTTGAGCCTGGTGAGATTTGAACTGCCAAACTGCAAGCAGTTGTTAGGCAGCAGAAGTAGCCTGCAGTACTGCATTCTAACCACCACACCAATGTGGCTCACCAAGGCTGAGTCGACCTTGAGCCAGTCAGGATCGAACTCCTCACAGTGAGTAGTCAGTTAGCCTGCAGTACTGCACTTTCACCACTGCACCACCGTGGCTCTTCAAGAGCCCTTTTCTTCAAATGCTGGCGACTTTCTACCCCCTCTCAGTCCTACCCTCCAAGCAAGCCACCCACTGCTCTCACCTGGGCCTGAGGTCCCCGACACTGGGGCAGTCCAGTGGTTGAAGGCACAGCACACCACAGCGTACTCGCCCGGCTCCAGCATGATGTCACAGTTGACAAATTTCTTGACTGCTCGCTTGCTGTGGGCCATCAGGCGCCCTAGGCTGAGCTTGCTCCCATTGATGAAGGTGGCCCGGAACACCATGATGCAGAGGTCAAGGAGGTGGCTGTCCACAGTGTCCGAGCGTCTGAGAAAGGACGAGAGGGAAGGGGCTGCAGCTCAGAGCGCTTCTTGTCCATTTAGAGCAGGGTCCCCAATCGTGGCAACTTTAAGAAGGGTGGACTTCAACTCCCAGAATTCCCCAGCCAGAAATGCTAGCTGGGGAATTCTGGGAGTTGACGTTCACCTGTCTTAACCCTGCCAAAGTTGAGAAACCATAATCTAAAGGATAGATAGAACTGGAAACTGGTTCGTGCAAAATCCTCAGGATTATGGTTCCTCAACCATGGCAGTTTTAAGACAGGTGGACGTCAACTCCCAGAATCCAGCAGGTGGACTTCAACTCCTGCGGGTGGACTCCAACTCCCAGAATCCAGCAAATTACCATTGCAGGTGAATGTAATAGCAGCTTTGGTCTCTACTTCATCAAGACACAGAACCCAAGGTCAAGCACACAGCCCATCATACCTAAGGTGGTCAGTTGTATCTGTCCAGGGTTTCAAGCTGGCTGCTGACTGGGGACCAGTTCTACTGGCAACATCCTCAAAATAATGGTTTCCCAACCTGGTCAAGTTCCCCAGTCAGCAGCCAGCTTGAAACCCTGGACAGATACAGCTGATCACATGAGGTGTGATGGGCTGTAGGTGTCAAGCCTGAAATTGACATATGTATAGCCATTTTATTCAGCCTTTTTATTTATTCCTTTCCTTTCTTTCTCTTTGCTGATATTGGAGGGAAGGGTTTCGGGCTTGCCACATTCCTAAGGTGGGAGGAGTGGAAATAGAGGGGGTTGTTTAGGCCAGGTGGTGTTTCTTCCCGTGGGAATGAAAGCTGACCTTACTGAGACCTGGAGGTGGAGTTTGATGACACCAGGTAACATAGATGTACTTCTATTGGAGAATGTGACTTTCAGAGATTGTAACTCCCAATATTATGTGGTGTAATTCTGGGTTATGGCAGATCCAGAATTACAACAGGCTTTGCCAATTTGATGCTATTCTAAATAAAAGAAATTATTATGGAAGATGGACTTTGCTGGTTTTTTTTTTTTTTTGGAATGGGTTTCATCGCTTGGAAACCTGACAGTATGCTTGACCCTGGATTCAAGGCAACTTTCTAGGTCTTTATGAAGTAGACTCCAAAGCCACTATCCAGTTCACCTACAATGA